>CM055268.1:38412870-38915063 GCA_029237695.1 Conchocele bisecta
CAGTGAAGGATGTAGCTACTTAATAACGATGCCCTTGTTTTAACTTAAAGTTTTGCTGAGGGAACTACAATATTTCGGAAAATTATAACTTTAAGATGACTTTAATCGAGGAAAGTCTATATAGAAATCAATATTTTTGTTCAGGGAAGGATGCTCTGCACTCTTTTCCAAACTCGATCCACCATTCGCACCCCCTCGGCAACAACCTGGTTATGCCACTGTTATATTGCCAACTCAGACAGCACAGCTATTTTAACCCTAAATATAGGAACAATTTGTTTGTCCAAATATTTAGGGTTATCACAGTAATCGTGTTTTCCACTCTTCGTTCCAGAGCTTCAAACTGTTGAATTCTTCGCCATATTTCTTCTTTGATGCCATATACATCCATGAAGCACCAAGCACAGAAAACAGATGTCAGGTAAGCTTATCAGGTTGTGGATTTCGGACATGAAACTTCTGGTTCAATTCTCAACATTATTATTTATTCCTGTACATGCTTGAGCAAGACACTTTCACTCTTGCCTGGTCCTTGTGTGGTCTGATGATTCATATTCCTATGCGCATCTGATCTAGGGCCCGTTTCACTAAACTTCGAATGACTAAAATTTTCGTACGTGAAAATTTAGTATTGTCTGGAAATTTAAATTGATGGATTTACATTTATTGAGCATATGCTGCATATGCAGCCTATGCTCAATAAATGTGAATGCAATAATTGTTTACAAGAAAACGTTGTTAATGTGAAATTTACAGACTATCATAATTTTGAACTTACAAACATTTTAGTCGTAAGAAGTTTAGTGAAACAGCCCCCTAGGTCTGTTGGTTTCATCAGTGAAGCATCTGTCATGCTTCTCACAATATAGAAGTGTGCTAGCAGATCAGTTAAACTGGTCACACATTCCATCAACTGCATTTCTCCAGTGGATCACAGGATCTAGACTGGCCACAAATGCCATAGCCCCATTTATCCTGTCACAGTTTCTAATGTCATAAGCCCCATTTCGGCAGTCAGATATCAGGAGCTAGACTAGTCACAGCTCTTAATGCCTGAACCCTTTCACCCATAAGTATCTGAAATGTATTTTGATATGTTAATTTTTCAGCCAATCCAATTGTCACAAAATGATTTTCAGACTAGTCCATTTATTAAAAGGGGGTGTTTTTGTTCTCGAAAATATGATATTTACATGCAAAAAGTGCAGATGCTGATGCGACGGCTTGTCACGAGCTGGCTCATCTGGATCTACACTGTTTGCCAATACAGGCCACACTCACTTACTCGAATTCGAAGGGAGATAAAAAAATACTTCGAGTTAACCGTAGTTTGACGTATCCGTAGTACGCAACCTGTCGGACAACAAACTATTTTATTGACAGTTAGAACCAAATGATTACTTGCTGATGTAGCCTTGAGTAGTAAATATGATTTATTTTAGCAATTAAATGTACATGGATACATGTTAAATGCTGTTTCTAAGACAAATCATATTTAAACACTTTCGGTTTGTTTACAAATACACATATGCATGTCTGTGTGTAATTAATAGATAACCCGGATGTGGCACACGTGACATGCGCATGTAGCGATATGTACATATTCAGTTCACCAATGAAATAAATAATAACAAGAACATAATATTTTATGAATTATTTTAATAAATTATACACGGAAACAACACAAAACAACAAGAAATACTGATTTGTAACACATATTAAATGATTATTTCTGACCAGACTTGATTGTACAAACTAATAATGTTTAGAACATAAAACTCGCCCATTCAATGTTTCGTCCCTATACTGTATAATCTGAATCCACACCAGTTTAGAATCAGCACTTTGATGTGTAGTAGACATGATTGTGAATTGTGACTGATGCTGTCACATTCGGGAGATATATACACACGATCGAGTGTGAAATATTTCACTCATTTCTAATCGCGCAACTTGTGTTCACTTTAATTAACGTTCGAGTAAAAGCATTTAATGCCAGTCCAATTACAATAGTTGCCATTTATTGCTCACCACTTAATGATCACCGACGGTCATTTCGGGAGTCCTGTTTAATCAGTGTCAACGCAAACACCTTTAACTACGGTCTGAATACCCGACTTTGATCAGGTAAACTGCAGGTGACAAACTTCTACTTACCTCCGCAAATTGACATTTCGACTTAATGAGTGTGAAATACAGTAGATTTACGTTTTCGGGACCTAAATATACCTTCGAATAAACGGAAAATTTGAGTTATCGAAATTTGACTTAACCGAACTTAGTTATATGGAAAATAATAGGATTTTAAACGGGACCGTGCTAGTAATTCGACGTAACCGGTGATTTCGACATAAGCGACTTTGAGTAAACGAGCGTAGCCTGTACCTCTATCCAGGCTCGTGGTGTTGAAAGGGTTAATCCCCATTTCAGCAGTCGGATATCAAGAGCTAGACTGGCCACAAATGTCATAAGCCCAATGCTCCTGTCACAGTCACAGCTATTAATGCCGTAAGCACCAATTCAGCAGCCAGATATCAACATCTAGACTTGCCACACATGTCATAAGCCCTTTTCTACAGCCAGCCACAAAATTTATTATGTGGCGGTGACTGGAAATTTGGCTTGTGACCTTTGTATCAGCCTGCGCATGTGCGCAGTCTGATCAGATTCTGCTCTGCTTCTGACGAACGGTATTGGTCCTTGTGCTATAGGAGTGAGCTAGCAGATCAGGAGCTATGCTGGCAACAAATTTCATAAGCCCAATATCTGCAGTCTCTGTCACATATGTGCATTTACAAGTAGTGTAGAACCCAGATCAGCCTGTGCATTTGCATAGACTGATCAGGGTCTGCACTGTTAACCATTCAGTCATTATCTGGCTACAAATGCCATAAGCCTGTCCCAGCTACATAAGCCCCGTTTCCCAGCCAGATATCTGCCACCATTGTAGGAGGTGTTTGACAGCATGTGTGACCTCGATGAGAAGGGCATCTCTTACATCCTGGATGTGAGCCGTAACCTCACGAAGCTCTACGACCACATGGCCCAGCTGCTGGCCCACCCCCTACAGCGCCCCCTACAGGGAGACACTGCCTACCGCATAGGCTCCTCCGTCGCCGCGGAGATTGGCTGAGTACGCGGTGGGGATCGTCTTTATGGGATTGACATTTATGGAGAACGGGTGAATACGTGTCATGGACCCAATTATTATCTGATATTTTAATGGCACGTACTGTTAAGTTTTGTCTGTGTTTCTTACACTATGCCTCAGTAGTGCAGAGAATGGATCAATACAAATAGTCGATCTTCCATATTAGAATGATATTTGGGTTGCCGGCTGACATAACAACCTTATGGCATTTGCAACAAATATGGACCCTGGTTCCTTGCATAGTCATATACATAGTCAGATCTACTACAGTTACTGCAAATGCTGTCAAGTACATTTTCTCTCCTGGCAGCCCATAATTATGACTTTGCTGTTAAACGCTATTCAATTAGTCAAACAATACAAGAATTCCGCCACGGAAGCGGTATCTCGCCTGCCGAGGCATTTGACCGTGAACACCGTGTGGGGGTGTGCGTAATGAAGCATCATCCCTAGACAAATATTGATGTGAAATATTGTGAAAAAACAATAACACATTTCTGTTACAAAACCGGTGAACATTACAAGTAAATAAATGACCTTGACCTTCAGAATTTTAATGTGGGGGTGTGCGTAATGAAGCATCATCAGTAGACAAACATTGATGTGAAATATTATGAAAGTCTGGCAAGGGGTTAGAGATATTGTGAAAAAACAATAACTTTAACGCATTTCTGTTGCAAAACCGATGAACATTACAAGTAAATAAGTGACCTTGACCTTCAGAATTTGGATGTGGGGGTGTGCATAATGAAGCATCATACGTAGACAAACATTGATGTGAAATATTATCAAAGTCTGGCAAGGGGTTAAAGAGATATTGTGAAAAAAACATAACTTTAACGCATTTCTGTTACAAAACCGGTGAACATTACAAGTAAATAAATGGCCTTGACCTTGATAATTTGGATGTGGGGGTGTGCGTAATGAAGCATCATCCGTAGACAAACATTGATGTGAAATATTATCAAAGTCTGGCAAGGGGTTAAAGAGATATTGTGAAAAAACAATAACTTTAACGCATTTCTGTTACAAAACCGGTGAACCTTACAAGTAAATAAATGACCTTGACCTTGATAATTTGGATGTGGGGGTGTGCGTAATGAAGCATCATCCCTAGACAAACATTGATGTGAAATATTATGAACATCTGGCAAGGGTTAAAGAGATATTGTGAAAAAACAATAACTTTAACACATTTCTGTTACAAAACCGGTGAACATTAAAAGTAAATAAATGACCTTGACCTTGAGAATTTGGATGTGGGGGTGGGGGTGTGCGTAATGAAGCATCATCCCTAGACAAACATTGATGTGAAATATTATGAACATCTGGCAAGGGGTTAAAGAGATATTGTGAAAAAAACAATAACTTTAACGCATTTCTGTTACAAAACCAGTGAACATTACAAGTAAATAAATGACCTTGACCTTCAGAATTTGGATGTTGGGGTGTGCGTAATGAAGCATCATCCGTAGACAAACATTGGTGTGAAATATTATCAAAGTCTGGCAAGGGGTTAAAGAGATATTGTGAAAAAACAATAACTTTAACGCATTTGCCTTACAAAAAAACAGACGACGCGGACGACGGAAAAAGCGCCCGACTATAGTCGCGTCTCTGCTAAAGCAGGCGCGACAAAAATGACCTTGTTAGTATAACTGTTGGTCCCCGCTTCTAGCACAAATTTGCATTAACAATTATTTTAATATCAACTAAAATTAAATAACTTATCGCAGTGTACAGACTCGTGATTATGAAATATTTATACCCCACTTGAACCTGTAATCAGTATGATTGGCTGAGCCTCAGCAGAGCTCATACTTCGTCAATTAAACACCTACAGTGATTGGCTAGTTCTGGTAGGAGGCTAGGACAGTATAATGCCAGTGCTACTGATTAGTTTTAGTTCATTTAACTGTGTACATGTACAGGTATTTGTATATTTCTCTTGTTTTTAAAGAATATTTATTACTAAATATTACATGTTGGTGTTTACACATTTCCCATTGAATTACTTTGACTGGATATTGTACTACAGGTACAGTGGAACCTCTCTAAACCAAACACCATGAAAACATTTTATGAGATCTTACTTTTGATGGGTTTCTTGGTAATTTAGCTCAGATCTTAACGTATGTTCACGTTTGCAAAGCACACAAATACGTTTTAAAATGGTCATATGTCCGATTTACAGTGGCATGTATGTGGGGGTTGGTAGTTAAATCATCTAGGTCCCCAAGTGAGTGCCATGTTTACCCACTGCTGGACATGTTCGAATGTTATTGTTACGTTTCCATCGTGAATATGAAATTTGAGCATATATGCAGTACTTTCGGTACATGTACTTTGATAACCTGTTCCATTCAAACCGTTGATTTACACATACATATTCCGGGGCCGCAGTACACCTCGCGTGATGCAGGTGCCCCATTCTACGCATCTCTAAACTGGACACCCTGGTACAGTACATGACCCTGAATAGACATGCATAACAACGTATATCGGGGGAACCTCATGGATAAAGGCGACTATACCAGTGCTATCGTTCATATTGAGTTTCAGGAATTGTTTTTATACGCCCGTTTGAAAAAATTCCGATACCTATCTCCCCTTGGCAGCCATTTTTAATTTTCGCACTCTGTATCCTTGTCCACGCAATAACTCAAGTTCTACTTGACCGATCATAACCAAATTTGGTATACATGTTTATCACGGCAAGACAAGAAGCCTATTGATTTTGAAAAATTTCCCATAACTTATCTCCGCTTGGCGGCCATTTTTAGCTCACCTGCACGAAGTGCATAAGAGCTTATGGCATACCCCCGGCGTCGTCGGCGTCCACAAACTTAACGTTGGGTAAATGTCTTATAACTTCTGTTTCCTTTCGTGGAACACCTTGATATTTCATACATGCATTCCTCAGATGACCCTCTATCATGCTGTAGCAAATCCACAACCCACCACCCAACCCTTACCCCAAGGTCAAGGTCACAAACTTAGCATGTTCATAAACTTAACGTTGGGGTAAATGTTGTTTAACTTCTGTTTAACTTCTGTTTCTTTACAGGGAACGCTTTGATATTTCATACATGCATTCATCTGATGATCCTCTATTGTGCTACAGCACAATAATGCCCCACCCCCACCCCTTTCCCCAAGGTCACAAACTTAGCACATTCATACATGCATTCCTCATGTGAATAGCTATCATGCTGTAGAAAATCACCAACTTAGTGTGTTCATAAACTTAACGTTGGGTTAAATTTTGTTTTACTTCTGTTTTCAGGGAGCGCATTGATATTTCATACATGCATTCATCTTAATATGCTATATTATGCTATAGCAAACCCACGACCCACCTTGCACCACGGACCCCAATGTCAAGGTCAACCGCGCGCCCCTTAACCCAAGGTCATTTATATCTAATATTCATGTTTTTTATGCAACTTTGCCAAGTTTCAGTGAAGGCTGCCAACAGGCGAGCTTTGTTGTCTTCTGACAACTCTTGTTAATTTTCGGATTCTGTATCCTTGTCCACGCAATAAGTCGAGTTCTACTCAGTCGACGGATTGTAACCAAATTTGGTTTACATGTTTATCACGTCAAGATGAATTATCTCCCCTTGTTGACTGGCCTTGCATCGACGGGCGTATATTGTGACCTTCGGCACTCTTGTTGACTTTTATGAAAAATCAGGATTTATTTTTATATAGACAGAGAAAGAAATCTACCTATTTCAGGAATTTCTTTTGTCATTTTAACCCTTACAATGCTGAATAAAAAATTGACGTATGCTGTTTATTTTTTATTTCCATTTTTTCTCATCAAAAACATGGTTTGACAGCACTTTAGAATCATTTCCAACGGAAATCATTCTAAAATGCTGTCAAACCATGTTTTTACTGATAAAAGAGATCAAATATAACACAGCAGCAGACGACTATTTTCGGTTCCCGCATTCTAAAGGTTAAGGGAGTAATGTAAGTCCAATTACTGGTAATGAAAGTACGGTACTGCTATACCAATCCCGCATAACCTCAGCTAAAGGCTAATTTATGTTTATCAGTTACATGATAAATACCAATTTTGTATATTTTATTTAATATACAGAATCTAGTGATGTTTTGATTAGCCAAAAAGTGGACAACTGGATACAAGGCATTTTCTCAACAACTAAACTGTTGTCCTATATCCACAATGAGACAAAACTAGGTGGCTGCAGCCCGTATTGACTCGTCAGTGAAAAGAAAAGAACACGACCACCTCTGTCAGTGCCATCACTACATCAAGCTCTACAAACAGGCTCGATGAAAATGTTGTATATGTTAGCATGTATGATCAGAGCCTACATTTATCCTGGGATATAAGCTATCCTTACAGACACAGATGCTTACTATTTAATCATGTTAATGGGTATAGCCACATTCAACCAAGCCAAAAATGTACCCGAGGGACAAACCATGGACATCGGGATTCCGGTAAGGATGAACCCCATTTAAATGACCCATGACATGCTCCCAACCTGCCACCCACACGACCTTGTGACGGTGAAGGTAATGTTAATGGTGGTGTGAGTGTATCACGTGTATCAAGTGTCTAAATATAATCCATCTAGTTGTACTAAAGTTATGGCATAAGTTAAATACGTACAAACGTATGGACATAAATAACCAGACAGAACATCAACAGCAAAACAATATGCCCGTTGCTATCACGTGAGGGGTGTTGGTGTTGAGGGGTGTTAGAAATGGGCATGCAAATAATCTGGCAATATATTTAGGGGCGGGTGGGATGCGAAAAGGTAAATTAAATTTCTCTGAGCTAAAATCCAAATAGCGTATGTCAAGACGAACAGCATATTCTTATATTTTATTACAACATAGAAACAAGTAGACATTAATTTTAACAATGTAACAGGAGTCCAGCAACAAACATGCGAATAATATAACTAATATCCTAGTGGGTGGTGCTATGAAATGAGACACGCCATATGATTTTGTACATCTGCATAATTTCATTAAATACGTTTTAGGTTAAAAGTTGACAAAATTTTCAGAGAACATAATTCAGCCTGTACACTGAAAATGTTGTCAACTTTTGAAGCCATTTACAGTAAATATTGTCAATTTTGTAAACATATTTCATGTCCGAAGGTACAAAATCACATGGCATGTCTCAAATGTGCAAAGTAAAAGTGTACACACCTAGAACCAGGGTCCCGCTTCACTCAACTTTGTACATACACATTTCTATCAATTTACATCATTCATCAACCCTTTCACCACTATGTAACTGGAGTAGATTTTGATGTTAATTTTCCGACCAATCAAACCATCATAAAATAATTTTCAGACTAGTCCATTTATGAAAAGGGGGTGGTTTTGTATTTAAACAAAATATGAAAATTAATTGCAAAAAGTGATGCTGACGATACGGCACGTCAAGAGCCGGCTCATCTGGATCTACACTTTTTGCCAATACCACTATACAGGGGGACCGTTTCACTAAACTTCATACGATTAAGATGTTCGTAAGTGCAAATTCAGGATCGTCTGGAAATTTCAATTGATGAATTTACATTCATTGAGCATAGGCTGCAGATGCAGCCTATGCTCAATAAATGTAAATCCAATAATTGTTTACAAGAAGACGTTGTTAAAGTGAAAGTTACAGACTATCATAATTTTGCAATTACAAACATTTTAGTCCTGCGAAGTTTAGTGAAACGGCCCCCTGTTGTGTTGAAAGGGTTAATGTGATGGACTAATGTTACCATTTTCCACCTCCATTTACGATCATAAAATCTGAAAGAATCCACCAAAGATTTCCGAGCATCGGCTGCTAATGCCAACTTTGTTGTCAATTTTATTTTTGCACTTACAAACTTCATAGTCGTACGAAGTTTAGTGAAATGGTCCCCAGGTTCACAGAAATTTATTTAGGTGGCATAGGTGACAAAATGTGTAAATTTCAACTTTAGTACATACATGTAATGTTGATCATGATTTCTGTCTGTGACACAGGTACATGTAGATCAAATATATATGTAAGTACTTTTGGATCTGGACGATGTGCAAATTTAAAGGAATAATTTCAGCATATTTATTGGTGTTTAATGACCTATTAATTGCTACGAGGCCGGCCGGGCTAAGGGTTCCGAATCTATAATTGTGTTTGAGATATGACCACTAAATTTTTTGCAAAGAACAATTTTGCACAGAAAGAACACGTAGGTGTCCAACAGTTACACAATTTGAACCTACAAGTACATGTAGGTACGCCTTACACACGACATACATGCTTCATAATATGTATGCACCATTAGGAAGTAATTTGCACACCCACACCTGTAACTTTACACATTCAGCTGGTAATGTAAAAATAATGAGCAAATAAAATACAACTATAAATTAATACAAGCGTAATGATAACCTAGCAAGTTAGTTCACATTGAGTTATATTCACCAAGATACAGTGGAAATGTGTACCTCGACTCTTTACATGCTAGCAGAGAAAATAACAGCCAACAAAGAGGAAGTATTGTTCTTATTTCTCTCTGTAAATATCTCTTGCTATTTATAGCCCACATGTTTCCCAGCATGCAGAGGTAATATTATCAAGAAACTGATCTGGTGACACAAAGTTTGCCATACCAGTACAGTGACAACACAGTACAGACTGATCTGATCAAAATGCCAGAAAGGTCATTTGTGGATGCGACTGGATACATAGGGCTTATGGGGTTTGAAACCAGTGTAGACCCAGATCAGACTGCGCATCAGCACAGTCTGATCACTGATCAGGGTATGCACTGATCGCAATCCAGTCAGTGAAACACACAAAGTATCCAACAGATTAGATCTTTACCATGCTGCAGGAGTGCACGAGATCAGGTGCTACACTGTCCACATATGCCATTTGCCCCATTTCTCCAGTCATGGCTACAATTTTCGAGACAAGCAGATGTGTTAATACCATTGGAATAGATCCTATAAAATTGCAACGAGAAATAACTGGCTATGACTTTCTATACATGTATAAACGAAACACCAGATGGCCGCGGCCCGCATGTCGAGCCTGCCGAGGCATTTCATGGTCTCGGAGTGTATTTATTTAAAGTTTGAATTTAATAAGGGTTGTGGAGATATAAGGTATGTAAAAGCGTTAACACAAATTTTAAAGTCAATTGATCTTGAGCATGGGTGGGTATAGAATGAAAATATGGATGATAATAAAGAAGTTTGAAGTAAATCGGAGTAAGTGTTGTGGAGGTATGTAAAAACTTTAACACAAATTTCAAAGTCATTTGACCTTGACCTTGGGCATGTGGACCACATGGGCATGCTATAGAATGAAAATATGGATGATGAATAAAAAGTATTGGATATTGGAAGTAAATCGGAGTAAGTGTTGTGGAGATATAAGGTACGTAAAAACTTTAACACAAATTTCAAAGTCATTTGACCTTTACATTGGGTATGTGGACCACATGGGCAGGCTATGGAATAAAAATATGGATGATGAAAAGGAAGTATTGGAAGTTGGAAGTAAATTGGAGAAACAATTGTTGAGATATAAGGCATGTAAAAACTTTACCGCAGATTTTATAATAACGCAAACTTCTAAGTCATTTGGCCTTGACCTTGGGGCACAGGGGCCTCATGAGTGGGACACAGATTGAATACATGGATGATGCCCAATAAGCATACAAAGTTTCAAGCAAATCTGACTTACGGTTACAGAGATAGTAGGTATGTGAAAACTTTAACGCAAATTTTGACAGAAACTTTAACGCAAACTTCTAAGTCGTTTGACCTTGACCTAGGGGCATAGGGGCCGCATGAGTGGGTTTGTTTGTTTGTTTATTGGTGTTTAACGGCCTATCAACAGCTAAGGTCATGTAAGGCCGGGCAAACGGGTTCGATCCCGTTTTAACCTGCTGCATTGGGGGGAAAATCCCAAAATCGAACGGAATATTTACATCGACATACAACATATTCAGCCCTGAAATTAGAATAACCTGACCTGGTGCCAGGTCCATACCGCACCAAAGTCACTTGGCCCCTTCCCCTATTTAAAAGTAATACCGGTAGGATTACTCTTATAAGGGGTATAACCAGATTCAACTGTCACATACAAAATGCCAAAGACGTATGAGGGCCAAACCAGGTCTCCAGTCAGGATTCCGGTAAGGGTGAACCCCGATCATTAAATTACCCATTGCATGCTCCCACCTACCACCCACGCATGAGTGGGACACAGAATGAATATATGGATGATGACCAATAAGCATACAAAGTTTCAAGTCAATGTGACAGGACTGCAGAGATATAAGGTATTTAAAAACTTTAATGCAGATTTCGGACGCACGGACACCCGGACGTCATTGTGATCACTAAGTCTCGCTTTCTGCAAGCGGGCTCGACAAAAACTATGCCATTTCATGTTTGCTGAAAATGAGTGCTTAATGATGTTTAACCATTTCGCCCCTCTTAAGTAACTGGAATGGATTTTGATATGTTAATTTTGCAACCAATCCAACTGTCGCAAAATGATTTTCAGACCAGTCCATTTATGAAAAGGGGGTGTTTTTGTTCTTAAAACTATGAAAATTACTTGCAAAAAGTGCAGATGCTGATGAGACGGCTCGTCACGAGCTGGCTCATCTGGATCTACACTTTTTGCTAATACCACTATACAGGCCTGTGGTGTTGAAAGGGTTAACGGCCTGTTCACATTTTAGGCCGGGTCAAAGGGGTCGAATCCTGTATTTCACCAGTACGGATATCTCAAAATCAGAAGTGAATATTTACATAAAAAATAAATATTCAGCTCTGAAATTGGAATAACCTGACCGGGTGCCAGGACCTCATCATACCAGGATCACATAGACCAACCCCCTAAATGTAACAGGATTAGCACTAATATTACTACCAGTATTATAATGGGTACAAATGGATTTCACTCTCATAATGTATCTGAGGACCAAATCAGGGATATCAGGATACTAGTAAGAATGAATCCCACCACTAAATTATCCTTTACATGCTCCAAACCTTCCGCCCACTTGCCGAAGATGAGATTGAATTAATTACCAAAATTTGTGGTAAATTTTGTATTTCTTTTGTAACATAATATAAATATTGAATTTTAAAATCCATTTTGGCAGATGTCTTGTGTGTTGAGGCATATTATTGGTAAGGGCTTGTTTGACGAACCTGAAAGAATTTTCAACAGACAAAAATGCTGATATTCTGCACATTCTTATATTATAAAACAAATCGAGATACATATGCCAGCAGTAGATACACTGTATTGACAGAATGGTGCACAGTGTAGGCCATGATTAGATAGTGTGGAAGCACAATGTATGTTGGTTCACCAGCAAACATCATAAAGTCCCATTCATCAGCCATAGGAGTGCACACATGTACAGAAATGTTCACAAAAATTAGCCAGCGACACTGGTCATTTTGGGCCGGGTTAACAGGATCGAATCCCAATATTTCACCTGAATATCTACAGAAAAATAGATAACTGGATTCAACTCTCACATTCCAGAAAGCCAAAAATGACCCTGAGAGACGAAACACATTATACAATAAGGACCTGTGCAATGTAATTACTAGTATAAGATCTGGGACTTCACAGTGATCTGTGACTGGAGAAATGGGGCTTATGGGTTTTGCGACTCGTGTAGATCCAGATCAGCATGTGCAGCCCTATATATTCAGCCCTGAATGTGTGGCCAGTGTAGACTCGGGTGAGACTGCACATGCAGTCAAATCGGAATCTGCACTGCACTGCGAAAATCAAATAGATTAGAAAGAAGACTGACCACACATGTCACAAGCCATATTTCTCCAAATCACAGCACACATAAACACGTACAATGATTTGGAACACGCTCAGAATTTGACATGATTGTGGTAATTATCATACACTTTTTTAAAAATCATACTCATGAAATGAATAGCTGCAAAAGAGATGAAATTCTAATATCCACAGCCATAACACAAACACCAAACAACCACATATTTTGGCACTCTTAATGTATTCTGGCACTCACCTCGATGGCTGCCTGGCTCGCAATGGCTAGTAAAAAATTTGTTTACATTTTTAAGGTGATTTTGTTCTTTAATTTGAATTTATTTATGAGATGGGACACAAAAAACAATTGCAACTGGCGTTTTTAACCACTGTAGCTCCTGATCAGCTGACAACAGCAGATTGGAGAAGTGTTTACATCTCTCACACAGAAAACAAACTTCGCTGATGAAGAACACAAATACTTTTGTTCTACACAAATTACTATGGCTGTTGGCTGAGCAAAAAGACCGTACAACATTTGCAACCAGTGTATCCCCAGATTAGCCAGTCTAATCAGGACATACACTGTTTGCCATCCAGTAACTGAAGTAGGCTGCCTGCCACCAGCATGTAGGTGAATGTGCAAGAGAACCAAGCCTTTCATCCCTAAGTAATTGGAATGGATTTTCATATGTTAATTTTACAACCAATCCAACTGCCACAAAATGATTTTCAGACTAGTCTATTTATGAAAAGTGTTTTAACTTGCAAAAAGTGCAGATCTGATGAGACGACTCGTCACGAGCCGGCTCATCTGGATCTACAATATTTGCCAATACCACTATACAGGTCTGTAGTGATGAAAGGGTTAACAAAAATATCTATACAATTAGAAACAAATAACCATAAATTGAAATTAAGGATATTTTAAATCCAGCCAGCGCTGCATGAAGGATAGAACAATCGGCTACACATGTAGTCAATTTCCAGATGTTGAGATTCAAATATGGGCCACCAATTGAGAAAGGGATCTTACGCCATTTACAATCAATCTAGATACTGATCTTCTTCCACAGTTAGACATTAGGGTCATGATTTAATAAGTGTGTTGATGAGGGCAACACTATTTCATTCACTGAATGGTGAACAGCATAGCCCCATATCAGACTATGCAAATGTGCAGGCTGATCTAGAGGCTATGTTGATCATAGATGTTGTAATGTACCGTTTCTCAGCTAAAATGCCCTGCATGTGACACGACATGACAACAAGTGGTTAATTGTGTTTGCAACCAGTGTATCCCAGATGAGCAACACAGAATTTGTTCAGGACAGTTTGCAGTTGAGGTAGGGAAACTGTGTTGTTGACCAACAAAAATCATATGCAACTGCATGTACATGCTAACGGAACAGGAGTTACACTGGTCAAAATTTAATATACCCCTTTTGTCTTACCGTGTACCAATGATTACAGCTATTTGTGCATATTCTTCCCCACTCATTGTGATGGGTCTCAGAGCCTCACCATACAAGGTTAAAGATATGCATTTTATAAAATAAATACTTGACCACAATATGACAAAACTGCGCTTACTAACTTACAACCAACGTAGAGCTAGACCAACTTGTGCATGCCATGGTCTGATCAAGTTCTTCACTGTTTTTTCCATTCAAAAATCTCAATAATGACCGACTGGAGAAAGGCGACTTAATGGTCTTTGCAACTACTTTTCATCCAGACCAGCCAGTGCATCCATATTATTTTTCAGGATCTGCACAATTCACCATTCAGGCAGTGTGACCCTAATCATGCTTCTTACAATTAGCATAGATCATTATCAGGCTGTTGGATTTTACCAGCATATATCATAAGCTCCATTTCTCCAGTCAGATCCACAATTTATCCTTCAGCATATTTGATCCACATGCTGTACAGTATGATGTTATGATGTGATGACGATCAGGATCTACACTGGTCATTATTGAAATAAGCTACGTTTCGTCACATTGTGGCCAATTTAGAACCATGTATATGTGACATAAATAGCTCTCTACAGTCAAAGAACAAATATGAAAACTAAAGAACGATATTGCAAGTCCCTTGCCAGAATAAATTTGATGCTCTCGGCTTCATAGATATGCACTACATGTACAAGACGGCCACCATCCAGGGTTAGATAGCTCGGGTTTTCACCATAAAATTAGCACTCAACCAATCAATCTGCCTAATTGTGAACATTATTTTCGAGTAAATACTCTGAGCTATATAATCATTGATAGTCCTAGCCCAATGATTATATAGCTCGGAGTAATCATGTATGATAACCTGGAAGCTACAGAACATCAGTCTGATCAGTACGTGGCTTCAATGAAAGAACAGCAAAGCCATCATAACACCAGACATCAGCCTATATGCGTGGACTTGACTGGTTGATTGGGGTGGTACACCCATTCAAATTCAAGAACATATAAAGACGGGAATGCCACAGTAAACAAGGGGCATTGAACCTTTAGCACAAAAACTACAATAAAAAAGTTCAGCACTGAAAGACCGTCTCCTGACACAATTACTGCATCGAATCATGAATCGCAGTAAAAATTAACCATACATTTGAACCCTGTACTTATAACAACATGAACTATGTGTAAGATGTACATTTCACAGCTACACGCCATGTACATGTATATGGTTATCAAGATAGACATAAATGAAAATGAAATGAATGCGGTTTAACATCCCAGCAACAGCTAAGGTCATATAATGACGGCACAACCGTCATCCGACAGACCAGTGAGATGGAAAGACTATGAAAGTATTTTTCATGGCCTAGGGTAGGTTTTGAACTCACAACCTTCAGTATTGAAGTCCTGTATTCTATCCCCGAGTTACAGCCCTTCCCTCTAGATTGACAGATAAATTGCAGGCAATGTTGAATTTCACCTTTTCAAATGTACGTTAAATGGGCATCGGCTGATAAAAGCGACCTGTAACCCTTTCAACACTACAGGCCTGAAAGGTGGTATAGGCAAACAGTGTAGATACAGATGAGCCGGCTCGTGACGAGCCGTCTCATCAGGATCTGCACTTTTTGCAAGTAATTTTCGTAGTTTTGAGAACAAAAGCACGTCCTTTTCATAAATGTACTGAATTTAATTTTGTTGTCTGCTGTTTGTGGTCTATTTTTCTATTTACTCATCAAAAACATGGGTTGACCGCAGTTTAGAAACATTTCCAATGGAAATGATTCTAAAGTGCTGTCAAACCATATTTTTTATTTATAAATAAGACAAAATTTAAAACAACAGCAGACGACAATTTTTGTTTCCCACATGCTAAGGGTTAATCATCTGGCAAACAGTATAGGCCCTGATCACAGACTATACAGTCTGACTTGGGGCTACATTGGTCGTAAATGTCACAAGGTCATGTTTATCAGCCAGGGGTCCAGATATAGCGAAACGTAGCAAATAACTGGGAACTACTTATCACTCAGTTAACAATGTGGATGATATTTTGATGACATGATGGCATGGCACACAAGCATCTTGTGTCTACCAGAGCTCCAGACGATTCTAAAGCACTCCCAACTTGCCATTTTTGATGGAGAAATAAAAAAATTACCTCCAAATTACGCACCTTAACTGGAGCTCTGGTCTACTTGTTCATAACTCATAAATGGATGACAATCTTACAAAATCAGGCTTATTTCATTCTGACCAGTGTAGATCCTGATCAGCCTGTGCACTTCTGCAGTCTGATAATGATCTACATTTTTCACTGCAGTTAATGAAGGTTCCGCAAGAATAAATAACAAATAGCAAAGATCCTGATCAGACAGCATATTTGCAGGCTGATCTAGGGCTACACTGGTTGGAAGCTCAATACGGCCCTTTGTCTCATATGTGGCTGTGACTGGAAAAATGGGCATCCGCAGTCTGATCAGAATCTAGGGCCCGTCAAAAGTGTTCCTACAAAGATTTTTATATATGTCAAAACTGAATCTCCGTGTAAATGTTATTATAAATTATAATTTTGCAATTTTATGGCATTTGTGAACAGTCTAGCTCCTGAGAAACTAGCTTGCTCCGTGGCATGACAGGAATCAACATGGTCGATTAGAACCATGTCTGGGGCCCGCTTCACTAAACATTGTACAACGAAAATGTTCGTAAGTGCAAAATTATGATAGTCTGTAAAGTTCACATTCCTTGTAAACAATTATTGGATTTACATTTATTGAGCATAAGCTGCATATGCAGCTTATGATCAATAAATGTAAATCCATTAATTGAAATTCCCAGATGATCCAAAATTTGCACTTACGAACATTTTAGTTGTACAAAGTTTAGTGAAACGGCCGTGTTGTTTAAATGACTGAATAGAAAACAGTGAAGACACTGATCAGACCAGTCACGAAAGCCGGCCACATTTTTAAAATCACATATACAAATAAATCAGTCAAATAAAGGGACTTCATAAAAAAGACGATCCAATAAAGGTCCGAATTATAATAGAAATGGACTGCTGGAAATGGGATATTACGTGTGTGCGACCAGCAGTCCCAGTCTGAACAGTGCCTATGCTGTTTGCCATTCTGTGATAGACATAGCAATAGCATTGTTCTTCGGAACTATTAGTAGGTGAGACCAGCGCAGTCCCAGATCAGGGCCTATGCTGTTCACCATTCAGTGACTGTAGTATCAATAGTGTTGTTTCTCAGAACGATTAGATCCTGATCCAACGATGTGAAATGCTGTAAGGTTTATTTTCCCAACTGCAGACACTGTATTGGAGCACGGTTACAGTAAGATCTGGCCTTCTCTGTTCTATCACCCAGTATGCCTTTAATGCGAAGTCTGTGACCCAAGTCGCTGTGTGAAAGGTCAAAGGGACTGCTACCAAGTTGAGTAGTCTAAATCTTCGTTGCCGAAGACGTAGAAATATCCAAGAATGGTTAGGAACACAACAATATTGCCTGCTAAAACTAGTCCACAAGCTCCCCACTGAATCTGAAAATGGTAATAAATTGTGCATTAACCCTTACAATGCTGAATTAAAATTTGTCGTCTGCCGATTATTTTTTATTTTCCATTTTTATTCACAAAACATAGTCTGGCAGCACATTGATGGAAATGATTCTCTAGTGCTGCCAAACCATTTTTTAATGATGAAACAAACAAATACGAAATAACAGCAGATGGCAATTTGCATGTGCCACATTCTAAGCTAAATCATCATGGGTGAGGGGACACCATGTTACCATGGTAAATTAACAAGTACATACTTGTGTAACTCTTCTACCCCATTTTAAAATTGACATACATATTGGCAAACTTCATAGCCGGACCCACGGACAGACACACAGTCCAAACACTACAGTGAAACCTCTCTAGACCGGACACCCTGGGGACCTCCCAGGGTGTCCGGTCTAGAGAGGTTTCACTGTAAATAAGGCATTTGAAAATTCTGAGCCATAGCTGTGTGCTATGCGATCATAAACAGACATTATTACCCGAGGTAAATGACCCAAGAAATTCATCAATGCATCCCAGCTCTACTGGAGGCATAAAAGTCCACATTTCTGGTGTGCAACTTGATCAAGCATGTCACAACTGACATGCAATTATAAAATGCATCTACAATCATACACAAAAATATGTCGATGTGGGAATCGAACTCGCAACTAACTGTTTCATAGGTGGCATGCATTATCCTAGCAGGTTCCATGTTTACCTAGATTTAATATTACTTTTATACACTCATCAGCACTAAGAAATGTGACATCACACCGACAAATTATGCCAATTCTAAATTTAAAGATGCCTTGTTCTAAGTGAAGTTACTCGCAGCTAGGTTGCCAAACTAGGAAAATTATGATTAACTTCCCGTAACCTTTTTACACCTAAATAACTGGAATGGCTTTTGATATGTTACTTTTCCGACCGATCCAATCGGCACAAAATGATTTTCAGACTGGTCGATTCGGTTTGTAGTGTAGATATAGAGGTTTGCATAGGTTTGTAGTGTACAATGTAGTTGTAGAGGTTTGTAGAGGTTTGTAGTGTAGTTATAGAGGTTTGCATAGGTTTGTAGTGTACAATGTAGTTGTAGAGGTTTGTAGAGGTTTGTAGTGTAGTTGTAGAGGTTTGTAGAGGTTTGTAGTGTAGTTATAGAGGTATGTAGTGTGGAAATGGTTATGCTATTTACAAAACTGGTATATACTCACCACACTTGTACGGGCGAGTATAAGGGGAAGACCGAGGGCGGATATAACGATGCCCGTCGTCAGGAAGATACAGAGCTCCGCTATGGCACTGCTAGAACTGTCGAAGCTATTGGCCATTCGCCGGGCCACAATCGTGGGAACCGGCACCAAGACGTAGAAGAACAGGACAAACAGCGGCCACCAGTTACTGCGCGACACAAAGTGAATTTATTTATTTAATGACGTTTGATTGCCTGTCAACAGGTAAGAACAGATGTGAAAAGGTTTATCATCTCAGCAACAGATATGGTCATATGAGACACGCCTTATGATTTTGTGCGACATCTCAAAACAAGAGGCCCAAATGAGCCTGTATCGCTCACCTAAAAGCCTACATAGTGGTCATCTTGATTTCACAAAGACTCTTCACTTACAACTTCAAATGTTCCACAGAATTTGTTGGTACCTTCTGATCTAACATATATTGCGAATGTGCATGTGATTTACTGCTATAAATTCGATTTGAAACAGCGTTAAATATCAATCATTCACACCAAGTTTCGTCAAAATGAGCCTGGAGGTTTACGAGAAGAAGATTTTTTGGACAATTTGACCTACTTTTCAACGGCGGACATCTTAGATTTGGTGATGACCTCCATTTTAACAAAAATGGACAGGCTTCACCCACAGACCATTACAGTTAAGTTTGGCCAATATCGGCCAAGCAGTTCACAAGAAAGACGTTTGAAATCTTTAGTAAAAGAATGACCTTTTGAACTATCAGTGGCCATCTTGGATGACGTAATCATCTGATTTAGACAAAAAAATCTCCAGAGTGATCGTCTCGTCAATACCTTCGATTTGACATATTATATGACTATATTCGGTTAAAAATAAAATTTACCCCTATTTGACCCCTCGGGCGATGCCCATTTTTAACCCAGGGGCCACCATATGAACAAATTTGAAACAGCGCTAACTATCGATCATTCATACCCAGTATCGTCGAAATCGGGCTGGCGGTTCGTGAGAAGAATTTTTTTTAAGAATTTGACCTACTTCTCAATGACGGCCATCTTGGATTAGGTGATGACCTCCATTTTAACAAAAATGAACAGGCTTCAACCACAGACCATTACAGTTAAGTTTGGCCAATATCGGCCAAGCAGTTTACAAGAAAAAGAACGTTTGAAATCTTTAGTAAAAGAATGACCATTTGAACTATCGGTGGCCATCTTGGATGACGTAATCATATGATTTAGACAAAAAATGTTCCAGAGTGATTGTCTCGTCAATACCTTCGATTTGATATATTACATGACTATATTCGATTAAAAATAAAATTTGACCCCTATTTGACCCCTCGGGCGACGCCCATTTTTGACCCACGGGCCACCATATGAACAAATCTGAAACAGCGCTAACTATCGATCATTCATACCAAGTATCGTCGAAATCGGCCTGGCGGTTCGTGAGAAGAAGATTTTTTAAGAATTTGACCTACTTTTCCATGGCGGCCATCTTGGATTGTCGATGACCTCTATTTTAACAAATCTGAAATGGCATCACCCATATATCATCCCTGTGAAGTTTAACCAATATCGGCTCAGCAGTTCGGGAGAAGAAGATGATTGAAAATGTTCACGGACGGACGGACGACGGACACTTTGCCATGACAATAGCTCACATGAGCTTTGCTCAGGTGAGCTAAAAAATATTTACAAACTTTACGATATTTTCCGTAAATGATGTCAAATCATACTCTTTATTACATCCCATTACACAGGCATGGGAGTGGAACACTATCCCCAATCCTGAAAATTTATTTGAGCAGCGGATTGCGCTGCGATTTGCTAGGGGGGTCTGGGGGCATGCCCCACCAGAATTTTGTAAATTACAATTTTCGGGGGATATTATTTTTTTCTGACAATTATAATTTTTTATCGCCGTTCTCAACGGATTTACAAGATTCACAAAAGTGATTAATCCGGAAATTTTCCATGCCTGATTACAGTACCTATATCACATGCAACATGGGGAAATACACATAAATATGGGAATGGCGGAATCTAATGCAACAACATGAAATATAATATTTGATTACAAAAGATGACGAAATTTTCATGGCAAATTTAATTCCGCATTTGCTATGAAAATGTCGTCATCTTTCAAAATCATTAATAGGAAATATCACTCATTCTGAAAATATATTTCATGAAAAAGCTCACATGTTCTTAGGTACAAAATCACATGGCGTGTCCCACATAGAGGCATCGTTTGAAGCCTCATCCAAAAGGCCAGTGGGATGGAGGTACTATGAATGTATTTCTCTTGCCTTAGGCAGGGATTGAACCTTGTCAAATAAATACGACGCTAACCGCTACGTATGATGTTACTTCGGTGAAGGGAGCGACCCAATAAGCGGTTGAAACTGTGGAATACCTTGATCTAGGATTGAACCCACAACTGTCCGTATAGAAGTCCATATTGCAATGCCCTGGACTAGCAAGCCATCTCTTACTGTTTGACACAATGTAGACAGAGTCTACCAGGTGTTTTCTATCAAGTATATCAGACAAGGCTAATGTACTTGAATTTATCAGGTAACAAGCTTTGTATTGACCGAATACGAACAGACTGATAACATATTGGTGTATCTGACATTGACCTAATACGAATATCCGGGTTACAACACATTGAGAACTGGCGCTTCATTGGCCGAACGGTGTCACATGACGTTATTGAATTATGTGAGTCGAATGACGTTACTAAAACAAGTCTTTCAACGAAAACAACGTCCTAATTCATCATTATGTAGTCAAAAATGTTACCTGATAAATAGAATACCATGCTAGTGTATTTTGATATCAGGTTTATCAGACTCAGCTCGGAAAAGGTATGAATTACTCATCAAGCCTCGGAATTCCTACATGTTTCCTAGCCGTGCCTGATAAACTTGATATCAAAAGACACTGACCTGGTATTCTCTATCTGTTGTCTACAGTATAGTCTACTAGCCAAATGATGAACCTAAAAATGTTGAGAACCACAAGGTATTAATTTGGAAATGAAATATATAGGTCCAAATTATTCCGAAACTGCTGGTGTACAGTAAACAAAGAATGAGGTCACAAAGCCTTACTTGGATGGTTTGTATTATATTGCGAGTACAGTATACAAAATAGGTCACAAAGCATTACTTGAATTGTTGGTATCATAGTTTGTGTACAATAGGCTATATAAAACACAGGCATTCGGCGTGTTTCGGTTTTCATCGGTTTTACTCTATATATATGAACACGGCTTCTAACTTTGGTCGGACACGCCGAATGCCTGTGATATAAAGTTGGTTACAAAACCTAGTTGAATGGTTTGTATCATATTCTGTGAACAATATTCAGTAGGAGACACACAGTTGATTTAGCCTTACTTGAATGGTTTGAGGGCACAGCCCAACACAAGCAGGGTGATGCCGACTGCTGCAGCAAACGCCAACAATATCAGCCTGAAATTAAGCACAGCACGACCATAATTATAACATCTTCTTGGAATTCATACACCAAGCCAAACAGTCTGATTGTTTGAGCCTTAGAACAGAATAAACAAATCAAAAAGTGGTATTGTCAGAATTAAATTATACAGTCTAACCTCCCCGGACGGCCACTACAACACCCTCTTTGTAACAGCCGATATTTGATATGCCAAATGGACAAGTGCCTCTATATTTAACCTTCTTACAACAGCCACCTACCTACAACGGCCGATTTCTGTCTTCCCATGGGTAATTATTAGAGAGCGGTTGCACTGTGGTATGTATTTAACCATATCAACACCACAGGCCTGTATAGTGGTATTGGCAAAATGTGTAGATCCAGATGAGCCGCCTCATGACGAGCCATCTCATCAGGATCTGCACTTTTCGCAAGTACTTTTCATATTTTTGAGAACTTAAACACCCCCTTTTCATAAATGGTCTGTAAATTATTCTGTGACTGTTAAAAGATTGGTTGCAAAATTATCATATCAAAATCCATTCCATTTACTTACATGTAGGGGTGAAAGGGTTACACGGTTTAATTATCAATGCCCAAAGTGTAGCTTAGGCTACTCTACAATTAACCCTTTGAAAGTGGGAAACAAATTTTGATTCCTTTCTTAATCCATTCAACCCTACAGACCATAAAGCCAACATTTGAAAACAATGTAGATGGAGATGAGACAGCTTGTAACGAGCCGTCTCATCAGGATCTGCAGTGTTTGTCAGATCTTTCAGATTTTTACAAATACACCATAAAAATTATGTGATTAACCCTTTCAACACTACAGGCCTGCAATGTAGATCCAGATGAGCCAGCTCGTGACGAGCCGTATCATCAGGATCTGCACTTTTTAGTAATTTTCATATTTTTGAGAGAAAAAACACACACTTTTCATAAATGGACTAGTCTGAAAATCATTTTGTGACGATTGGATTGGTTGCAAAGTTAACGTATCAAAATCTATTTCAGTTATTTAGGGGTGAAAGGGTTAATGAACATGTCCAAATATTAACATGAGAAAGTCTGAGCCAGTTATTTAGGGGTGAAATGGCGACATGTCAGGAGGCCGCAGCTGAGTCATGGACAAACGCAGACACCTGGGGGCCGTTTCACTAAACTTTGTACGACTAAAATGTTCATAAGAGCGAAATTATTATAGTCTGTAAAATTCACATTAACAATGTTTTCTTGTGAACAAGTATTGGATTAACTCCATCAAATTTCCAGATTATCCTAAATTTGCACCTACGAACATTTTAGTCATACAAAGTTTAGTGAAACGGGCCCATGGCGATCAGTATGTCCAGCTCTCATGATAAAAACTTGTTTTGAGGCCATTCTCATGTGCTGTCAAAAACATTGTTAGATTGATTGAGATTGTATATCCATTCAACAGAAAGGTCATATACAGATTGGAAAGCACCTGTATACTGCTCATCTGTCAGGTCACCTTACACACAAACATCCATCTGTCAATTATAAATTGTCCAACGCAGAGCTGCTAGATGGACAACCCGAACTTAACAGCGCACATCCAGCGTGACAAACTTGCTGAACTCACTTGGATGGCGTCGCTTAGAACTCCGGAGGATAGACACCAGACTTTCTATGCTATACAAGATTAGAAATGATCTTGTGGCAATCCCAGCTGATCAATACCTTACACATAACCCCATATCCCAACAGCACTCACCCCATTACAATACAGACACATATCAGCCAGTACATGTATTATAAATACTATTTCCCCCCACACAGTCTCTGTCTGGAATTTCCTACCAATAGGGATTCCAACATTACCAGCTTGAACATAAAACGCTGCCAAAATGCCAGCCCTGTTTTTACTTTTAACTACATAACACTCTTCTATAATTCCAGCACAAAAATATTTACACAATTCCCTAACATTTGATTGGCCCGTAGCAAGTCTCTGTCCAAAATTTATATCCCAGTAAACTCCCATGCCAAACTACTTTCCGTAACCGTGAGGCGCAGTTAAAATAATTCTTAAGAAAACTGAAAATAAACACATTTTCTTGATGAATTTATTTAAAATGCTGGAATTATAACGAATGAATGGCATTTTTGTGGAATTTATCGGGGATATAAACTTGGAAAAGTCGCGGGAATACTGGACGATGCCTTCCGGCCTTCGTCCAGTATTCCCGCGACTTTTCCAAGTTTATACCCCGATAAATTCCACAAAAAAGCCATTCATTCCTTTAGTATATACTGCCTCAGGCTTTTAATGTAACTTTTATTGCTACGAACACCCTTGTCAGTTAGACGCGCGCATCTCTAAGTCCCCAATAGGGGTTCGAGATCATTGGAAGCTAGATAGTATACACATGATACAGGAGCACATACCAGGGCTCCAGATAAGGAATTAATAATTGAGTATTGCCACTACATCATTTCTGAAGCAATTGGGTATTTCAAAATTTGAATAAGGTAAAATCACACTACCGTTTGCACATCAACAGACAGTAATTATTGAATAGTTTGGCTTCGAAATGAAAAATAAGAAAAATATGCTATATCTGTGGTCTGTTTATCGTTTTCTGCAGCATGATAAAGGTACCACCAATTTTGTATTGCTTTTTGATACTCGCTACTTCTGATCTCAATTGGGTTTTTGGCAATTATAATTGGGTATTTACGCAGATACGCAGCTTATCTGGACTCTGACATACTGTACATTCAGAGCTGAAACTAAAACATATAAACTTTCAGCTCTCAAAAACATTTAATTTGGTGCCAGGCCCCAGGATACACTAGATCAAATGGCCCCAGGGTGAAATCCAGAAAGATGCACCTTTAAGATTTGATACTTTAAGACGATTCTTTTTTTTTTGCATTTCTGTGCAGTCTGATCAGGGTCTTCAATGTTGGCCATTAATTCAGGGAAACATCAGTCCTGCCGCTAATAAACAGAATAGACCATTGTCAGGCTGTAAGACTGTTCATAAATGTTCAAAGCCTATCGAACTCCAGTCACATTCAAATATGTGCAGATATTTTCACAACTATATACTTACGCTGATAACCATGATTCAGCAAGAGACAGCAATATGAAAAGAGAAAAGCACACACAGAATTACAGTGGAACCTTGCTAAAGTGGACACATCGGGAGGTTATCTTTTCACAATAAAATCAGTATTTGATGGAATTCCATCATTGGCGAGGGTGAATTTTTTAGATTGATAAATAAAATACTTAAGTTAAATATTTTTTAGATATAATGTGTTTAATAGTGAAAAGTGGGTCGGCAGAAAAATGTGGAACAAACAGTAGTTTTATTGAGGGGAGGGGTGCTCCCCAATGATTTTCTTAAAATTACAATTAGAATGCAAAGCCATGTATTGTCTTTTCTGTCCCTAGCCCGCAGTCTCATTCGTTGTTGGAGCTTTATCCTCTTATTTTTCAAATGCATGTGTATACCAGGCTCTATGTCGACTAATAGTAGACAGCAGCAGGCACCATAGGTTTCTTTTAAAAGTTATGTTACTATTTTTAGATATTCTAGGAAACCACAGGTCTGATTTTCAGAGAATTCAGAAGTAAAACATAAACGTCAACAACATGAATAAAATGTTACTAAAAATATATCATTTTAAACTTGCAATTATTTTATGTTTTATTTTATTGTTCACGTGATAAAAACGATGTAGGACGATATCTTGCAATGCAGACGCTGATTTGAAAGTTCAAAATATGACAAGAGTGCCGCAAGTCACAAAATACGCCCGTCGAATATGGGCCAGACAGCGAAGATGCAGAAATGTGAAGCTGTCACCAAGGCAAGAAATATTAATGAGAATTTGAAAGTCTATAGCATTATTTCTTCATCTCATCGTGCTAAACATGTATACTAATTTAGGCAGAGATAGAAAAGTAGAGTGTAAAGTAGAAATGATAGGGAATTGGATACAATAATGTAGAAAAAAATGGCTAAGTTAAAAAGGTGATATTTTTGTTAAAAAATATTTTTTCGGCATAAAAACACCAAGGTGCACATCTTCAATATGTGCAGAAGACGTGTGTATAATTTAAGAACGATCGACTGAATGGTTTCGGAGGAGTTGTGTACACAAACTCTGTACATGTATTGTATATAGAATTGCATAGAAAAATGTAAATGCCGCAAGTCACAAAATACGCCCGTCGAATATGGGCCAGACAGCGAAGATGCAGAAATGTGAAGCTGTCACCAAGGCAAGAAACATTAATGAGAATTTGAAAGTCTATAGCATTATTTCTTCATCTCGTTGTGCTAAACATGTATACTAATTTAGGCAGAGATAGAAAAGTAGAGTGTAAAGTAGAAATGATAGGGAATTGGATACAATAATGTAGAAAAAATGGCTAAGTTAAAAAGGTGATATTTTTGTTAAAAAATATTTTTTCCGCATAAAAACACCAAGGTGCACATCTTCAATATGTGTAGAAGACGTGTGCATAGTTTCAGATCGATCGACTGAACGGTTTCGGATGAGTTGTGTACACAAACTATGCGCTTTTTCTTCAGCCGCCCGCCCGCCATGCGGTAAAACATAATACGTACCGTTTTTTAAAAACGGTCGTATAAAAAAGTATCCATAGTGTCAAAGAGATTACCACTTTATGTGGGTGGGGTATATTGGTAAGTTGTATTTACTTTTTTACTTTGTCTTCTTTGTATGATGGTGGGTCTAGTTTTCGGGGTATTAACAAGTTCATCAACTAGCGGTTTTTAGAAAACATAACATATGGGCTAAATTGTCAGTGTAATAGAATGATAAACATTTCTTTCAATGTTTCTTGCCTTCAAAATAAGATTGTTGTTAGATTAAAATTTGCGTTAGCGCGTTTAGCAACACATGAGTCAGCCATCTTGCATCTTGACTTATGGTTGGAGTTTTCGGGGTATGTTCCGAAAGTGTCAATCAATTTGCTAATTTGTCCCGAGTTTTCATTCGCTATAAGATCATCTCGCAGATGAATGAGGCACAGTGAAGGAAATTTGAAACGTTTCTATTGACTATGATTTTAACAATATTAAAGAGCAGATTAATGGCGGACGCAGAAAATCACGAAACTCACAGTAGGTTCGTGAACAAAATGACCTAAATGGCAAAAAGTACCAGTATTTAGTCCAAATACTGGATTTAGTGGCATTTACTATGGGTAATGTCATGCTTATTTTAATCACCTGACGTAAAGCACATCGTGGCTGCACACATGTCTACAAATTACAATATATGTGAATACCCCGAAAACTCCGACTACCCCGAAAACTGGCATCACGACCATAATAAAATAGTATCATTCAGAACTTACCAGGAACTGTTACATTTTTAATTATTTAGTAGTTACATATGTAAACAAACGATAGGTGGAACAGTTGTTTGTTTATGCCGGAAATAGTGTTTACCGCGAATAAATGGAACCAGCGTCTATACGGAACGCTACTATAACAGGAGCTACATCACTGCCACATACATAGGCGGTGGAAGCCGAAAATTATTGGGGGGGGGCCAATGTTGAGGGCCCGAAGAGACCGATAGCGCTAGGGGGGTCCGGGGGCATGCCCCCCCTCCCCCCCCCCAAAATTTTTTGAAATCCAAGTGGTGTGAAACGCCATTTCCTGCATTCTCAACAAAGTTCTCAGCAAAGTTCCCAGTACTCATGATTACACAAATATATTAGAATAATAAAAAATCCACCGCCCCCGACATGATTTCTTGCCATAGCCCCAATTCTCATGGATTCGTGCCCCTAGAAAACAAGTGAATAAGCATATTCTAAGAATAGTGTTAATCGAAAATTATTTTAAAAATATATTTTAAGTTGTATCCCACTGTTTTCTAAGTTACAGTTACATACAATTGTGATTTACCACCTATTTTGTGATTTTTCTACATATTTCCTTAATCTGAAGAGGGTCTGTTCGCAAATGATGCATAAAATGTGATAAATGTTGATTTCTAGGTGAATCTGGACTTCACCATATTTAAATTTGATTCATCTAGGCAGCAACACTTCTTTATTGTATGAGTGATCAAGGAATGTCACTCAAATGTGAAAAAGGTTGTAGGGCACGAACCTGATGAGAAGTTTCAAGATCAATTAGGTGACTTGGGTGGGTTATTTCTAGGGACTTGCATAAACAATAATTTTGGTGAATTCCTTATGTCCACTCACACCACTCACAGTCAAGTGTTTGAACTTTATGTTCATGTATACATTTTCAGGAATTAATCAGAATATAACACACAATATGAATTTATGAGCTTAGGGGCACGGATCCATGAGAATAGGGACTATATGCGGACACACTGAAGTGAAAGTATTTTTCATTGATGTCTTTTAATTATTTCATTAACTTTCAAGATTAAATGTATTAGATTTTGCAGATATTGCAGGATATATCCAATTTCATAATTGAGGGGCGACACCGGCTTCATTGAATATTAGTCATTACAAAATATCATGTGAGATTTATTCGATACCCCACCCATCGTTTTACAATGGAAAGTGGGTAAGAACATGGATTGTGATAAGTGTTTGTATATGTAAACAGGATAGTTAACAGTCGTGTTTTCTCATCAGCCCATTTAACAGATGAATAGTCTTCAGCACGTGTCTGAAAATAAACCATCAGTTAAAAAGAAAATCTATATTTCATGCAATAAACCGAATTGTGTACCTCTAATTCCAGCCATTATTTTGGTCGTGACGTCATTTGATAGATATTGGTTTCCTTTAAAATGCTATGTTCGCTATGCTTGGTTCCCAGCTTGTTAAACTGGTATAGCTTTTTTACTCAACAAGAATTTTCGTACCGCACCGCTTATATTGGGATCAGCTAACTACGGCGTCTCACAGTGGTACTGAGTAGAGAAACATTGGAAGAGAAATACAAGTAATTTACAATTATTCCGTAAATGTTGCGTTCCCTATGCGTTGCATAGCCTACACACACACCAGAGACACTTATTGTAGTATATACTTTCTTAAATATATCAACAAATGCTTTGTAGAAATGTTTATAGTTTATTTAGCAAATTACGGAATAAGCAGAACTCGCTATATGATTGTGGGTTTAGTTTTCTGGGTATTAACAAGTTCATCAACTAGCAGTTTTTATAAAACATAACATATGAGCTAACGTGTCAGTTCAATCCATTGGTAAACATTTCTTTCAATGTTTCTTGTCATCAAAATAAGATTGTTGTTAGATTAAAATTCGCGTTAGCGCGTTCCGAAAGTGTCAATTAATCTGCTAATCCGTCCCCCGAGTTTTCATTGGCTGTTGATCATCTCGCAGATGAGGCACAGTGAAGGAAAACTTGAAACTTTTCTATTGTTTATGATTTTAACAATATTAAAAAGCAGATTAATGGCGGACGAAGAAAATCACTGTATGTTCGTGAACAGAATTAGATAAATGGCAAAAATTACCAATATTTAGTCCCAACACTGAATTTGGCGGGATTTTGAAACGATTTAGTGTACGTCCAGTCATGCTTATTTGAATCACCTCACGTAAAGCACATCGCGGCTGCACACATGTCTGTAAATTACAAAATATGTGAATACTAATCTCCGACTACTCCGAAAACTGGCGTCTCAACCATATACGGTATTAACAAATTACATTTACCCGGTGTGCCTTTTATTTCAAGCGAGACGCGGATGCTCACCAACCAATCACCCAAGCTAATGCAATACACCATAACATTCAGAATGACATATGTTTAATAACATGTGGCGAGTCGTATTACAGTTGTTTCAGCAATTACTATAACGGTTCAATACTTACACAAATTACCTTGCAATATATAGTGGACATGTGGTTCATCTAACTGCCGCTTAATATGTCCATTCCCAGTGTACTGAAACTAATATTATACTACTCCCAAGTCATTCTCTCAATCAACATGTCAAATCTAAGTGGGTCCCAGACTAAAGATTAATTTCTCAAAAAAAAATATCATGGGTATAAAATGGGTAAGTATGTGCCTTCCAGACATCGTGATCATTGAACATAAAATGCCACCGAACCAGAAGAACCGCATGATTAAAGGCACATGTTTACAAGTATTATCATTTCCAATTCTCACATCATTGTCAACTGGTAATAGTTCACCAATCGTTTCATACAATGTGTATACTGATAGAGAACAGTCTTAATCATGCGACACAAACTTACGTTCTCCAAAGATTACACCGTATCCGTGGGTGTTAATACCCGAGAAAGAAAGAAGTCTCATTGGCAAGCACATATACGTATCAGTCCAAAGTGATGATAACTTTCCATCAATAATTGTGGCATCGCGTCACAGGTTTCATGGCATAAACTTGAAAACACAGCACATGTTTATAAACATTATGAATACATTTGTATATTGCAATAAATGTATTACATAAATGTGGTCCTGAAAGGGACATTCAAGTGCATGTATGTGCCGATTACCTGGAAATATCACCGTTGTTACCCGCACAATCACAAAGTGCATATACTGATGATAGTTGAAACTTATTATACACAATGTAAATGCATTTTTTTTCTTTCCATGGTGTGACTGATAACGATAGCAGTCAACAATTAGTGATTCAGAAACTCGGTCTTGGTGCTCACTTGCATTGGATTACCAGTCAATTCAATAACTAATTAAACCACTACTTTTATGAACCAGCACATTTGTTATGCAGCGAATGTGCAAAATTGAAAAGTAGCATGTCTAACTAACAGTAACTGACATGTTTTAACTGACCCATTTCCAAATTGTTACTTTATACCTACGTATGACAATTGACTCGAAAGCACTCGTTAAAGGAAATACTTTTCATTATTTCGTTGGGTCATTAATACGCCGTCATTTCTCAGTTTTCTCAAATACCGCCGAATTTAGACTTTGCATAGCCATTTCATGTGAACTGGCCCGTGCATTATACTGATGAGTGCATACCAGGCTTCGAGAGATTTCGCGTTTTTTTGTTTGTTTCATATACTCTGTATTTTACGTCATTGACTATACTGAAATAAATTTCTCACAAACTACTGAATACATTGTATATATAAAAATAAGAGAAAAGGATACCCAATGGAGTCCCATGAACCCATGTAAAGACGAAACTAACACAATACAATATGATAAACACATGGCACACGGACAGTGCAGAAATGGAAAGCAACAGTAGGTGAAGCACGCAAAAATAAAAAGCCCTACAAGAACTACCCCCCCCCCCCCCACCCCCCCCCCCACCCCCCTCCCCCCAATGAACGACCGAGAAAACGACAGGTGTCACCCAGCAGGAAAAAAATAAGTCACAATCGTGACAGCAATTGCGCCCCCTGGGAACAGCCATTGAACAAAAAAGTCCAATGGGGCGTTTGTACCTAGCCGCAAACATTGCGCTTACCTCGCTATCGTGCCTCAAATGGACATACACATGCAAGGCAATCAAAAAACGATCAATATAATGGACGAATATGACAAAAATAATTACAAAGAACAATAAGCACAGGAAACATGAAATGGCAGATAATATTATAAATATAACTCTATAAGAAAAGAAGGAAATATCAGTATGACGACACAAAGCTTAAGCCACAAAATAATGGACGACAGGGCTATATTATGGTACTATGACGGGCCACGCCACCAGTTCCATAGGACAATACACACTAACAAATAGCTACTAAGACAATAACTTCCTAACAGAAAACATTTCAAATTAATGGAAAAGACAAGAGCCAACATATGATACAAAACACTTCGAAGAAGCAAAGTTGTGTTCAAAACAACTACACATCGATAGTTGGAGCAGATGGAAGTAACTGTCTTAGTAGCGAATGACTGGTAATCCATATGGTAAACCGGCGATTTGGCGTGTATGCATAGCAGTAATCGTAGGTTGCAAAATAAAAATTAATCCAACTGCAACTGGCACAATTATTTGTAGGAGATGCCTGCCATGCGTATTTTAATTGACCCTCATTCAATTATTTAGGTATTTTAGATTTTGGAAAATTAGTTTTATATATGTATATATATATATAGCTGAAACTGCTGGATTTCATAGACAATATTATCACACGAAAACCTTATGACGAGCTGTAACCCATTTCATAAATGTGATATGACACACGTACGTGTAATAACACCTGCAGCAAATTTGATTGGTCGGCCGCATCACCCTAGTTACGTATTCATATTATGCGCTAATACTATGCCAAACAAACAAAATGAAAACGTTCCGAATGACGTCCCTATATGGCGTGACAAAGCAATGTTGTTTTGACGTTGACGTCATCATGTTTCAAACGTCATTAGAAGCGTCAGTGACTAAGTATAATTACTGCAATTGTAATATGAGGCGCTTACAAAGAGCGGGAACCTATAATAGGACATACATATAACTGTTTTGTTGCTGGTATTAAAACTCTTTTTTCTCTTTGGAGATTTTCAACTAAAAGTTAAATGTGGGTGCATTTTGATTCCACAAGTGTGTACGTTTTGACTCGATGGTGAGTAAGTTTTGGCCCTACAATATAAGGTTCGTTTTGACTCTTTTGTTTGCGGTACGTTTTGACCTGTGTACGTTTTGACCCGAACACAAAGAACACCTGAAAAAATAATATTTTCGACTGGTCACTGAACATCAAAAAAATCAAAGTACTGAAACTACTGAAATATGTTATCTCCACAAAAACTTATCACTTGCAGAACTAGAGACTGAAAGTTGCATATTTTCTCAATCATCATCCAGAGGCAAAATGTACTGTGACGGTGCAAGCCCATTCCCATCCATACGTTTTCTCTAGAATAAATTACTGTTTGAAACTCCAAAATAAATGTTGTTTTGATATATATTTATTTTTCAAAACATACCCTCAATTCGTATTTGCCCATTTCTGACCAATGAGAACAGAAAGTAGAAAATATGAATTAAACAATCAAAGTGAATTGTAATCAGCAGAAAGTGTAATGCATGTATTTGTAAATTTCACCGGTACCATTGTACGAAACTGGCGGCTAACTGGTCATTACTTCCTAACTGTGAGAACAAAAGATAATAGCTGTTGTATTCATACGCACGAAATGTCTAGATTCGTGTTTTCCAGAATTTAACTGATAAACAGGGTCACATCCCATATTTCATGTTTAGGAAAGAAGGAAAATCCCAAAATCAGAACAGAGTATTTACATACAAAATATACAGTTGGTGTACGTGTCTTCGCACACTTTACATATATTTTGATATTTGTCAGAAACAAGTATACAAATAAAGTTCGCCTTTGTTTGCATTTTGACAGATATGACACTCAGCACCGGAAATGTGTGTGTGTCACATGTTAGACAGTTCACGCGAGCTCAAGTATGCACCATTGTAGTTGAAAACACATAGAAGTGTACATGGCTTCGCACCCGAATATCTTCCGATCTAACTTATATAATCTAACAATTAAAATCGATGTTCACCACCAATCCATTATATTTCCAAATAATAAAGACATATTAACTAAACATTTATGAAGACACCCACAATGGTGATGTCTGACACTCAGCTACATCAACAGATTCAATGTACTATTAATACGTTTCATAGTGTATGACAAATAATAAATAGTATTGACCAAATACCCACACCATCGCACCGACGACAATACACCAACATTAATATCCTACTCTCTGTGACTGGGAGAGAATGAGCCTAAAAATCAACGGCTGAATATTATCAGCAGTAACTGTTAAATTGCTCCATCAATACACGACCTCAATACATAGCATTGGTGTGTCAGGTGTGGTGTGTGTCCTACCACAGGTTGAAGTGATGGACCATGGTCTATAAATACATTAAAAAAAAAAACATCAATAAGTGAGAAATAAATAGGCTCAACAAATTCTTTGCTCCCATCTGTACACATTAGTGTAGCAAAAGATGGAGTAAAACAAACGTTAGCTTATTTTCCCTCACTTATTGGTTCATTACTTCAACCTGTGTGTCCGGCGGCTCTGTTTAGAGATCATCAGGCAATATAAAATTAATTTACTGTGTATAATTCCCACCCGCCCCTAAACAGTACGTAATGCCAGATTATTTTTTATTGGAATATATTTGAAGATGAATCATTAATTATTTACAACAACTTTTAAATAAAAACTAAAAATGTAAGACACACGTACACACCGCTCTATTTTCACCAAAAAAATCGGATGATATTCAATACATTAACTTTGTATGGCCTAACACGTCGCCATAATGGCCGCGATGTATCCTTCCACTAAACTGGTGCGATACCCCTGGAGGCAGTTCAGTTAACTATTGTTTAATGGGACAGCAGGATAAAACATTGACCATAATGTGAAGATATAATTAAATTTTCCGACTGTGTGCTTTATTCTTTAGTTTACATGTGCTAATTCAGTAAAATTCAGTAATGAAACACTACAAATTCGACATTCATAATAGTAGTTTTAAATGTAGCAATAGTTGACATTCCATCTCTACGACCGTGATTGCTATACTAGGTAGCTCCAAGCTAGGGAGTTAACCTAGTAATAATACAGATAATAAATAGTAATGTCCGTTAACAGTTTAAGGAAGCACGGTTATCGCCCCTGATATCAGTGTGGAAATTTACGTCTGACATAAAATGTATAATAATGTCAATCGATACGTGGGTAATGGTGAATTAATGTTTGTTTTGCCAGAAAATGTCTCAGATGATGTCTCTGATGTAAAGAACAGTTTGTGCATACTGAGTGTCTTAATTTGCTCTTTACTATGAAGACTTGTCAGTTCCGAAGGACTCTGGGTTTGATATAGTGATTACATGGTTCTAACCTGTATCCGCCACAATATTATTAATGAACTATTTGAAGAACAGCCGTACTCGTTGGATTCTTTTCTGGCAAAATAAATTGGTATTCGTCAGCGGATTTACCGGAGTTCAAACTGTTTATTGCCTTCTCGACTTCCTCGTGCCTTATTGGATCCAACGAGTACGAGCTGTTCTTCTTCTTCCAATCACGGCAGAAATTCACAAACGTCAATTGAGCCTACTATACTCTGTATTGAACTGTAATAGTGATACAATGACAAATCTCCTAAGCAGATACCACGCGCTCAACTATAACAGTGCAATTAAAGAGTTTCTTTACGAGAATAGACTAAATCCTGCTAATGTATAGCCTACCCAGTATTGAAAAGCTCCAGGATCAACTCCCGGCAAAACCAGTGTGGAAAGATATATGGTGCGGAAAACTGTGAATCTCTATTGGACTCAATCTCTGAAAGATGACCTTGTCAATAAATCAACACTGAAATTCATGAACATCTTGGTTCTTGAAATTGGTAAAACTCACCACTCGTGAGATATATTAGATACTACCATCACAGAAGTTCGTAAGGGAATTACCAAAGTCCGTATGCTGACTGGAACTTACATGCTGCAATCAAGCAAACATAGATTCAGTAACCACACAACGACCCCGACCTGCCAGCTGTGCCAGCTGGAGGACGAGGATATCGTCCACACGATCACCAGATGTCCAGCCCTGGCATCGCAGCGCCGCCAATGCATTCCCAAGATAAAAGCAGAATTGAACCGTATCCTGGGCTCGGATGTACTGTCACAGAGTTACAACAATAGAGAATCAATGACCAAGGTTATCCTGGACTGTTCCTGGTTACAAACCACCATTAATAACACTAATAACACTGCAAAGCTACACCTACTTGATAGACTATCAACAGAACTATGTAATAAACTCCATTTGGAAAGAGCTAATTAAGCTACTGAGGGAATGATGGCTGCCGGTATACAGAGTGATATTTACAATTTTCTAGGTACAATTTACTATTCTAACTCAACCGTACCTACCTACCGACGATATCTACAAGGGCTATCGACAGAAGGGCATTGGTGTGCCTATAGAGAGGCACACCAATACTGAGATAACACACCAAATGAGTGAGTCAAAGCTAAATAAATATCTTTGTTCCCCAGACCCTGTCATCCATGAAACAACCCGGCAAATATACCGTCCAGTAATTGTGTCAGATAGTAAAGGGAATTATCTAAAACCTCACGAGAATACAAATTACAATATCATATGGAATAGTAAAGGGGGCCGAACTACAGAAGACTGCTTAATTTGGATACATGACAATATCATTGATTTACTTAAGAAGCATGGAAAAAATAATATGTTTATCTGGACCGGAACGTGTGATCTGACAGAGAAAAATGGTAGACTTATCCAGCTGAGAAAAACTCTTAATGAACGGATCACATTTGTCACTCAGAAATACGAGGAAATTAAGCACCTTACCACCGACGGAAAAAATAAAGTTGGTCTAACATTCTTAAACGTGCCATACTACTCTACTGGCGAATGGAACGCACAAAAAGGGCAGACCATAAATGAGGTATCAGCAGAGCAAGACACACTATTAAGGGAGAGTATAGATACAATCGATAAACACATCTCCAACATAAACCGAGAACTAGAAACACATTCACCCAAATTCAATGCAGATCTCGTCCGAAGCAGGAAGCCTAAAGGTGGAAACATTCGCTATAGCGTAAACCACAAACTACTTAAAGACGGTGTCCACCCTGACGAACTAATTGCGAGGGTATGGATGAACAACATTCAGAAAGTGATTTATAGCACATGTTATAAACAGTAATACAAATGTAACCACAATTGTAGCATAATTGACAGGGATAGCTCCATCATTATAAGTGGCTTAATTGTGCTGATTAAATAAACTAAAATTATACGTATAAAGACTATATCAAAATAAAATCGAACAATTTACAAAACACACCATAGTTGGCAGGGTTTGTTCTGCCACTACATTCTAGTACTACATATTACCATAAGAGTGCCATAAACTGGTTTAAATAGTGTATACACTCCACAGTGTCTTATGTTATCAGCATCTTAATTTGTTTCCAACAAAAGACCATAGTTGGCAGGGATTGCTCTGCCACTACAAATACTACAACCGCAATCAGACAAATAAAAATGAATTTGAATAACGAAAACGATAAAACATAAATGAGACTGGGTAGCCTAACAGCCAGCAGTACACCTATGTCAAAAAGAATGAAGCAACAGGAGCAATCCGCAAATGTATGCCCAATGTGCGAAATAGAAATCCAAGCACTGGACCCAATTCTCATCTGCTCTATGTGTGCAGCTCGTTATTATCTCAAATGTACGAAAATTCCCTTGTTACTATATCATGAAATTGAAGACAACAATATTCAAGGCTTTTCGTGGCAATGCTCGAGCTGCAAAGTTTCTCTCCCGACACTCAAGAATATGAACCAAACGCTAAAAGAAATGGATACAACACACGAACACAGATTTAAAAGTTTAGAAACAAAACTTGATAACCTTGATACAGTAATAACAGAAAAGGTCACAAAAAGGTCACAAAAGAAGTGAAACTGCTAAAAAATGAAGTAGTGGAAGAAATCAGTACCGACATAGATCAAGTTATAGATAGAAAAATCAAAGAATTTGAAGACCAACAACTACGCGCGTCAAACATAATAATCTACAATCTCAACGAAAGTAGTGAGCAAAGCCCGGAAATCAGACGCCAAAAAGATATTGAAAATGTTAACACAATAGCAAAAGACATAGGTGTACCTGATGTAGCAATTAAATCAGCTTTTAGACTGGGAAACAAAGTAGGGGGAAAAACAAGGCCACTCAAAATAGTGTTAGAAAACAAACAAAACAGAAAAAAAACTTGTTAGAGAATGCAAGATACATACAAACTAAAACTGTTGAGTTTAAAAAAGTCATCATAGCGAGGGACTTAACTCCAAAGCAACGCGATGAATAAAAAAAACTGAGAGCTGAACTCCATGTAAGACCAAATGCAGGAGAAATCGTCACCATCCGACAAGGGAAAGTTATCAAGCTACAACAACAGCCAAGGCAAAACATAACACAGAACCCTACTGCTAATGGTCATCAAACAAGCATGTGCAACCATAATCCAAACATACAACCAAAATACTCAGGCCATGGCATGGAAGGGCTAAACTTGGACATATCTAGCATCACTGTCAGCGACGAAACCGTTCTGTGCGGAATACCCACACAGCATACAGGTGCACACGGTGGGTAGTACGTTAGGTCTGTAGGACGCATGTTTTAGTTTTAACACGATAACCAGTGACCTAAACACCTCGCAGAACAATATTTCCTCAACATTAACTAATACCACACTGGGAAACACACACTTAAAAGTAATGTATACCAATGCAGACAACCTGTTAAACAAAATGGAAGAATTGAACACATTAATAAACATTAATAAACATTGAAAATCTAGATGTCATTGGTATAACTGAAACTCTTCCAAAATATACCGCAATAAAACCCATAATCGAACACTTGGACATCCCGGGTTATGATATATACAAACATAATTTAGATAATCATAAAGGTAGGGGTACAGCAATCTACATCAAGGATGATTTAATTAACAGTGAATTAAATATAAGAGATAAAGAAGTAGAATCTAGCTGGTGCCAAATAAAACTGAAAGATAAATATGTTTTGGTAATAGGGTGCATTTACAGAAGCCCTAACAGTAAGATAGATGCATATGCAAATATAGATATAGATTACTAAAAGAAGCAAAACATAAAAAAACCAAGACATATTCTTATAATGGGAGATTTCAACTACAACGAAATCAACTGGAAAGAAAAAACTACAAACGTCAGTGAAAACCACCCAGCAACATTATTTCTCGAAAACATTAGAGACAATTACCTCCACCAATATGTACACAACTTTATTAGACTTAGGGGGAATGAAACTCCTCACACTCTGGACTTAATCTTCACAAACGAAGAAAATATGATAGACACTATAAGTTACCTACCAGGTCTAGGGAAAAGTGACCATCTGGTTTTGCAATTCAATTTCGCATGTTACACTGTAATCGAACCGACATCACAGATACGCTACAACTTCTACAAAGCTGATTATATACCTATCAATAACAAATTAGAAATGATAAATTGGGAGACTAGGCTTCAAGGGAAAAATACCGACGAAATATGGGACTGCTTTGCCGATATACTAAATAAATTAATTTATGAATATATACCAGTGAGCAATGCAGACCCAAGTAATCGACTACGTCTACCCTGGATGAACAGAGAAGCCCTAACAGTAATTAATCAAGCACAAAAGAACAATGTGGAATAAATATATGCACTGTAGAACTGAAAGAAACTGTAACTTATATCTAGCCGCGAGGAACACAGCAAATACAGAACATACATCAAAGACGATACAAAATTATTCTGGAAATATTTGCGTCAAAAATCAAAAACGAAAGTAACAATAACCGAACTAGAAGACGAAAATGGTATACCGACGGCAGACAACTTAGAAAAAGCGAACATATTGAACCAGTTCTTTATAAGTGTGATCACGGACGAAAATATTAATTATATACCGAAATTCGAAACTAAACATCACGGTGATCCCTAGATAATATAACAACAAACCAAGAAATAGTCAAAAACCCACTAAAAGATCACAGGGAAATCACAAGGACCTGACGGCTTACGTACGAAGATACTGAAAGAAACGGCACACAATATAACAGAACCTCTAACAGAACTGTTTAAAAAATCACTATCTGAAGGAGCAGTGCCGAATGACTTGAGAAAAGCAAACATCTCGGCCATCCACAAAAAAGGTAGCAAGAAAAAAGTAGAAAAGTACAGGCCGATAAGCTTAACATCAGTAATTTGCAAAACTATGGAGAGAATTATAATTTAAGAGACCAAATAGTAGAACATATGGAGTCAAATAACCTCTTCATCAAACATCAACACGGATTTCGAAAGGGCTACTCCTGTGTCACCCAACTAATCAAAGTTCTTGAAGATTGGACAGAAACGCTTGATCAATCAGAAAGTATAGATGTAATCTTGTTGGACTTTAAAAAAGCTTTTGATACAGTTCCACAACATAGACTAATAACCAAATTAAAAGGATACAAAATTGAGGGAACGACTGTAAAGTGGATAGAAATGTTTCTAAAGAATAGGATGCAACGAGTAGTAATTAAGGGTGAAATGTCGGAATGGTCAACAGTGGGAAGTAGTATTACACAGGATAGTGTACTAGGACCAGTACTATTCTTAATATATATATATCAATGATCTCCCAGATGTAGTAAAAAAAAACGTCATTAAATTGTTTGCGGACGATACAAAAATATACACTGTCTCAAAAGATACCGATAACAAAATTTGTCTACAAAATGATCTCGATAATCTCAGTGATTGGTCAAAAAAATGGCAACTACGTTTTAACGCTTCCAAATGCAAAGTAATGCACATAGGCAGACAAGATGAACACCACCCATATTCAATGAACGATAGCGACCAAGATAAAAAAAAAGTAGCACTATGTGAGGTGACGGAGGAAAAGGATCTTTGAATAGTCATTGACAATCAACTGAAATTTACACAACATATAAATACAAGTGTCAAAAAAGGAAACAAAGTACTAGGAATCATCCAACCATCATTTTCATATATGGACAAAACTATGTTCCTTCAACTTTGCAAATCATTAGTGCGACCACATCTAGAATACGGATCGCAAGCATGGTCTGTCGTCCACAAAAAAAGAATGTATCGCAATTGAAAATGTCCAAAGAAGAGCCACCAACATTGTGAAATCAATCAGCCAAAAATCGTATAGCGAAAGAATAAAGGAACTAGGTCTACCATCACTCCAATACCGAAGAGTAAGAGCCGACATGCTACAAGTTTACAAAATAATCAACAACATTGACCATAAGCTATAGACAAAGAAAACATTATTCCAATTATTCATTCAAGAACAAGGAGACACCAGCAAAAAAGATTCAAGAGACAATTTCGTTTAAACATAAGAAAAAGTTCGTTCAGCCAACGAATAGTAAATGACTGAAAAGAAGACGGTCCGAAGAACGCTACTGAGCGGTGCGGAACAATGCTTCACATACCAATCGAGTTTTAAATTAATATTTTAAATTTTATAAACGATTTTATAAACGCTTTTTCTTTTCCATAAAGTTAGTTAAATATAATGATTATATGAAATACAATGGTTATTACATAAAAATGTATTACGTTTGTTGAGGTATTGATTGATCTCGTATTTTCTCGCAACACCGAGATTTCAATAAACCCATATTAACCGGTGTCGAGACAGAAGTTTCACTTACAGGAAAAAACAAGTTTTACCAATTAAATAATCAAATAACAATGGCTGAAGGCTCAGGGTAAGCGTATTGGTTCATAACATATGTATGTGTCTATAAATAAAATTCATTTTGTAAATAACTTTTCTGGACGTAAGAAATTCGTTTATTTTTGGTTGCCCGTTATTGCGTTCATGATATTTTCTTTAAATTTTACAAAGTCATCGTTGCGTAATATGTGTGTGTGGTTCCATAAACCAGTGTCCTTAACATATCAATGACATTAACTTTGATATTGACACCAGAATCAGATTATTTACTTATTTCAGGTATGTATTCCCATTCATAGACATAGACTAACATGATCAGCTGATTTTCTTTGTGTTTGAATTATTTATTCTGAATTGAACTGATTTTCTTATTTCTTGCTACGAAATACAATTTATATACATAGTTTTTTTAAATGCACAGATATAAAACAAAAGTTTGTAAGATTAAATAGGAAAAAAAAAAGTTTTATAAATAGACAGGTGACCTCACTCAACCCTTGAAAGCAGACGTGTCCTTAAGTTGTGTATTGATTGGTCAGTTTATTTTCAGATATGAACATCTTAAATTGCTGAATCATTATTGGGTATATAAACTTGTTTCAAAATTTAAGAGCATCAGAAATTCAGAGTGTACTGAATATAACATACGGCGGGCAAAATGGGGAAAAACGACCATCTTGGTGATGCCACATGTTCAGCGTAAGTATCTACCTACAGACTTGGGTGTTGTGGGGGGTGGTTATTAAAACGCCATTGTAAATACTGTCTGCTCCACATTTTGCTGCCGACAAACTTTTGGCTATTAAGCACACTTTTTTGGTAAAATATTGATTTTATTGCGAAAACAAAATATTTTCCTCAGGGATCGACACTAACTTGTTTTTCTAGGTATCCGAAGGCCGAAGGACTAGTGGCTTCCAAAAGTTGGTAGTCCTCCATGGATGTGACTAGTCCTCCGAACTTATAGAGATTTAAAATTCAAGACTGAATAATTCAATACATGTCATGTATTTATTTATTGTCCGACAACAATTTAACAAGTGTACTGTATGCCACATCAACAAAAGTTTTTAATAATGTACCATAAGTAAAAATTTAGAGTTGTGAAAATAATGCCTGTCTAATTGTAGTATTAATTTATTTAATTATGTTTATTGACCAGTTTACATTGCTCGCTGTAGATGAAAAGAACTCCTAGCGTACTTGTCCATGGCAGTGCACATCATTAAAATGCCATTGTAATTACTGTCTGTTCCATGTTTTGCTGCCGACAAACTTTTGGCTATTAAACACACTTATTTGACAAAATATTGATTTTATTGCGAAAAAAAATAATTTCCTCAGGGATCGACACTAACTTGTTTTTCTAGGTAGTCCAAAGGACTAGTGGCTTCCAAAAGTTGGTAGTCTTCCATGGATGTGACTAGTCCTCCATATACTCTAAGTATGCGCAATTATGTCATATGTCACTTCATGATTTGCCTAGGGATTTGACTATGGCGAACAGTCATTTTCTTGTGAAGTATGACTGACAGGAAGGTGCAGGTGCGAAGCCGAAGATATATCCTACACGATGGATATTATTTTTCGTATACGACGGCGATATATTAACTTTTTATACAAATGCAAACAATGTAGACATTTTAAAATATTTGTTCATAAAATAGTATACCTGTACAGATAGATATTTTAAATATTTCACACAATTTTCGGTTTCTGAAATATTCCTAATGTACAGGTATGGTTAGAAAAATAGTGAACATTAACTTAAAGGTACATGCCCACTCAGTAATCCCAAAATGTCATTTATAGGAATTAAATAAGTGTATAACTCTGTCACTATTCCACCAGTTCTAAACGTTACAAGTGCTAGCTATACAGATCTAATCATTTAGTAATATTTATTTTACTGATAGTGACGCGCGGTGGTATCAGGCTATTTTCATATGCAAATGAGGGATGATATTTTTTAATTATTTACACTAAAGAAATGCGTCACCTGAAAAAATAATATTTTCGACATATTTTAAAGTAGGTATGATCATTGCACATCATAAAATAAATACAGAGATTAAATAGTAATGTCCGTTAACATTTTAAGCAAACACGGTTATCGCCCCTGATATCATTGTGTAAATTTACGTCTGATATAAAATGTATAATAATGCCAATCATTACGTGGGCTAATGGCGCATGAATGTTTATTTTGCCAGGAAATGTCTCTGATGTAAAGAACATTTTGTACCTACTGAGTGGGCATGTACCTTTAACAGGGAATTATGTTCATATCTGTACACTGTATAAATACGTCCACTAAGTTGGGTTTAATCGTATCTCATTAACTTAATATCTTAAGTAATATCTCCAAAAATGTGTATGGAAGTAAAGGAACATATCTTCTGTATCGTAACATCGGCCAAAACACATGTATTACATTGCCGACGTCACGTTTATTATGCCCATATAGTGTTACCGGCGTCCGTACGTACGTACGTCCCGAAACCTTAACGCTGGGTAAATGGCTTATAATTTCTGTTTCCTTGCTCGGATCTGCTTCACATTTCACACACGCATTGCTCCAATGGTCCTCTACTGCCCTGTGACAAATCCACATTCGTCCTGCCCCCGCTAAGCCCAGGGTCAAGGTTACAGACTTGGTGCGTTCGAAACCTTAACGCTGGGTAAATGGCTTATAATTTCTGTTTCCTTGCTCGGATCTGCTTCACATTTCACACACGCATTGCTCCAATGGTCCTCTACCGCCCTGTGACAAATCCACATTCGTCCCGCCCCCGCTAAGCCCAGGGTCAAGGTCACAGACTTGGTGCTTTCCAAACCTTAATGCTGGGTAAATGGCATATAATTTCTGTTTCCTTGCTCGGATCTGCTTCACATTTCACACACGCATTGCTCCAATCGTCCTCTACCGCCCTGTGACAAATCCACATTCGTCCCGCCCCCGCTAAGCCCAGGGTCAAGGTCAAAGACTTGGTGCATTCGAAACCTTAACGCTGGGTAAATGGCTTATAATTTCTGTTTCCTTGCTCGGATCTGCTTCACATTTCACACACGCATTGCTCCAATGGTCCTCTACCGCCCTGTGACAAATCCACATTCGTCCCGCCCCTGCTAAGCCCAGGGTCAAGGTCACAGACTTGGTGCGTTCGAAACCTTAACGCTCGGGTAAATGGCTTATAATCAAATATGCCTCTTTTCTTTGGCTGCCAGCGGGGGCATTCGTGTGCCGACAGGCCACATTTCTAGTATATATATATATTATATTTTTCCAATCGAAATTTAAATACGGTCATAAGTATTCATTTCCAATAGATCGGTAAATGGAAATTGCGATTATTACCTTAGAGGTAATTAGAAATTGTATGGGTCCCGTTAGTTTTCGTTGATTTTATGACCGACGACTTCCGTTTCGGCCTTCAACCAACTCGTCCGTCAGCCAACTCATAATAATACACAATAGCGACATGTCCAATGTTCATCAGTTGACAGTCGACAGGTTGCGGCATGTCAGTATGTAGCCGGGTGGAATAAGTTGTGCACTCGAAATCTCGCGATCACACTTCACGATCGCAACCTATGCGAGAAACCGCGAACACACGAGGTTGTCACATGTCCCTAACAGAACACGTACACATTGTTTTAGGAGACGATTCTTATGTGCAGCCAAAACATGTTTGTATTAAGAAATAGAACAAATGCGGAAAAACATCAGTAGTTCTCGACAACAAAAACATAATAAATGTCTTAGGAGACGATTCTAATGACATGTTTATTGAAAAGAAAACATATTTCGATACGTGTTATTGGTTGCTGTATCGCATCGTCGACCTATACACAAAATCGCGAAAACGCGAGACTGCAAAATCGCGAGGCGAAAACATGATATATATTCTATTGTATTCAATATCGCGTTTTCGCCTCGTGATCGCGCGATTTTAGCTCGACTATTCGAAGAATAAGTAGAGCTTATGTTGTCACCCCGGCGTCACCGTCACGTCACGCCTTGGTTAAGGTTTTTAGTCAAGCTTGTATATGGAATACTACTGGCCCTACACCCACCATACTTGGACAACTTCATCTCCTAGTGATGTACATTAATAACCCCTGATCTATATTTGACCTTCACCTACATTTCCTCTTGAATTACTTGGTTAATTCCCCTTGGTTAAGGTTTTTAGTCAACCTTGGTTAAGGTTTTTAGTCAAGTTTGTATATGCAATACTACTGGCCCTACACCCACCATACTTGGACAACTTCATTCTCCTAGTGATGCACATCAATAACCCCTGATCTATATTTGACCTTCACCTACATTTCCTCTTGAATTACTTGGTTAATTCCCCTTGGTTAAGGTTTTTAGTCAACCTTGGTTAAGGTTTTAGTCAAGTTTGTATATGCAATACTACTGGCCCTACACCCACCATACTTGGACAACTTCATCTCCTAGTGATGCACATCAATAACCCCTGATCTATATTTGTTTGACCTTCACCTACATTTCCTCTTGAATTACTTACTTAATTCCCCTTGGTTAAGGTTTTTAGTCAACCTTGGTTAAGGTTTTTTTTTCAAGCTTGTACATTGAATACTATTGTGCATCCAGACACCATACTTCGACAACCTTTTCTCATAGGTATGTACATCAATAACCCCTGATCTATATTTGACCTGACCTACATTTCCTCTTCAATTACTTAGTTAATTCCCCTTGTTCAGTTTTTAGTCAACCTTCTATATGGAATACTACTGGCCCTACACCCACCATACTTGGACAACTTCATCTCCTAGTGATGTACATCAACAACCCCTGATCTATATTTGACCTTGACCTACATTTCCTCTTGAATTACTTAAATCCCCTTGGTTAACGTTTTTAGTCAAGCTTGTAGATGGAATACTCCTGGCCCTACACCAACCATACTTGGACAACTTCATCTCCTAGTGATCTACATCAACAACCCCTGACCTATATTTGACCTTGACCTACATTTAACCTTGAATTACTTACTTAATTCGCCTTGGTTAAGGTTTTTACTCGACCTTGCTTAAGCTTTTTACTCAAACTTGTACATGGAATACTATTGTGCATACAGACACCATAATTGGACAACCTTTTCTCATAGTGATGTACATCAATAACCCCTGATCTATATTTGACCTTCACCTACATTTCCTCTTGAATTACTTACTTAATTCTCTTTGGTTAAGGTTTTTAGTCAAGCTTGTAGATGGAATACTCATGGCCCTACACCAACCATACTTGGACAACTTCATCTCCTAGTGATGTACATCAACAACCCCTGACCTATGTTTGACCTTGACCTACATTTAACCTTAAATTACTTAATTCCCCTTGGTTAAGGTTTTTTTACTACTCGACCTTGGTTAAGGTTTTTAGTCAAGCTTGTAGATGGAATACTATTGTGCATACAGACAACCATACTTGGAAAACCACGCACCTACGTCCAAGGTCAAGGTCACTGTTGAAGGTCAAAGGTCAAACCTATTGAAATTCCCTTCCGCTCTATATCTTCTACACCGATGCATGGATTATCAAATGGCTTGGCACAAATGTTTCTCATGATGAGAATGTGTGTCGCGATCAATAACCACGCACCTACGTCCAAGGTCAAGGTCACAGTTGAAGGTCAAAGGTCAAACCTATTGAAATTCCCTTCTGCTCTATATCTTCTACACCGATGCATGGATTATCAAATTGCTAACCACGCACCTACGTCCAAGGTCACAGTTGAAGGTCAAAGGTCAAACCTATTGAAATTCCCTTCCGCTCTATATCTTCTACACCGATGCATGGATTATCAAATGGCTTGGCACAAATGTTTCACATGATGAGAAGGTGTGTCACAATCAATAACCACGCACTACGTCCAAGGTCACAGTTGAAGGTCAAAGGTCAAACCTATTGAAATTCCCTTCCGCTCTATATCTTCTACACCGATGCATGGATTATCAAATGCCTTGGCACAAATGTTTCTCAGGATGAGAAGGTGTGTCGCGATCAATAGCCACGCCCCTACATCCAAGGTCAAGGTCACAGTTGAAGGTCAAAGGTAAAAAATATTGAAATTCCCAAATGGCTTGGCACAAATGTTTCTCACGATGAGAAGGTGTGTCGCGATCAATAACCATGCACCTACGTCCAAGGTCAAGGTCACTGTTGAAGGTCAAAGGTCAAACCTATTGAAATTCCCTTCAGCTCTATGTCTTCTACACCGATGCATGGATTATCAAATGGCTTGGCACAAATGTTTCTCATGATGAGAAGGTGTGTTGCGATCAATAACCACGCACCTACGTCCAAGGTCACAGTTGAAGGTCAAAGGTCAAACCTATTGAAATTCCCTTCCACTCTATATCTTCTACACTGATGCATGGATTATCAAATTGCTAACCACGCACCTACATCCAAGGTCACAGTTGAAGGTCAAAGGTCAAACCTATTGAAATTCCCTTCCGCTCTATATCTTCTACACCGATGCATGGATTATCAAATAGCTTGGCACAAATGTTTCTCATGATGAGAAGGTGTGTCGCAATCAATAACCACGCACCTACGTCCAAGGTCAAGGTCACAGTTGAAGGTCAAAGGTCAAACCTATTGAAATTCCCTTCCGCTCTATATCTTCTACACCGATGCATGGATTATCAAATGCCTTGGCACAAATGTTCCTCAGGATGAGAAGGTGTGTCTCGATCAATAACCACGCACCTACGTCCAAGGTCAAGGTCATAGTTGAAGGTCAAAGGTCAAACCTATTGAAATTCCCTTCCGCTCTATATCTTCTACACCGATGCATGGATTATCACACTATGCCCAGGGTCAAGGTCACAGACTTGATGCGTTTGAAACCTTAACACTCGGCTAAATGGCTTATAATCAAAAATGCCTCATTTTCTTTGGCTGCCAGTGGGGGTATTCGTGTGCCCACAGGCCACATTTCTAGTTTCCCTTGGTTAATGTTTTTAGTCAACCTTGGTTAAGGTTTTTATGCAGGCCGCAGCCACCTTCTTTGTCAAGCTATGTGTACATCGACAACCCTCGTAGTCGAGCTATGCTGTTCTCCTACAGCTCTTGTTGTGAATGCGATGAGTTCCGTTTTCAAACGGTGCATAAAGAAATATGCCGCCGTGCCCACCTATCCCAAACTAGCACATTTGCGACATATCATTTTCTGTCTAGCTGCACACCTGATGGTGTTTACAATCATCTGTTGGTAATCCAGTTTCACGTGCAAAGTGTGACCTGGTGACCGACATTTAGAATTCGGCAGAAACAAACATATCAAAACAACGCTATGTAGTCGCTCATGTCCATCGCATCGCCGATAAATTGATAATTACGCATTAGCTTGACATAGTGCATTTTCACATTTGTTTGATTTCTTGATAAAGCAAGATTTGGCAGCACATGAGAATCGTCGTCTCCTAAGTCGATTATTTGTAAAGAAATACAAATGTATTCATGTTTTCTTTTCACATTTGTTGATTTCTTAATAAAATAGGTTTGTCGACACATGAGAATCGTCTCATTAGACGATACTAATGGGTTTTTTTTCTTCAAAAAAAATATTTATTTCTTAATAATAACACATGTTTTGGCAACACATGAGAATAGTCTCCCATGACAAAACCATTTATATTTTGTACGAATATTAGCATTATTATTAAGCCCGTCTGCGGAAAGCGAGACATAATGCACTTCTCACAATGACGTGTATGATACACTGTCAAAACATGTTTTGTTGAGAATACGTTACATTTTCGTTTCAGCTCTCGCGATCACGCTTCCCGTTTTCTCGATCTACGCGCAAGATCGCAAAAGGAGACGATTCTCATATGCACAGTACTGTCAAAACATATTTTGTTGTGAATATGTTAAATTTTCGTTTTGCGATCCTTCGCGTTTTCTCGATCTCGGCCTATGCGTAAGATCGCGAAAACGCGAAACATGTTTTGTTGAGAATATGTTTCATTTTCGTTTCGCGAAATTGTAACATATGTACAAATCGTCTTAGGAGACGATTCTCATGTGCTGCCAAAACATGTTTTTATTAAGAAATGGAACAAATGTGGACAAACATCAATATTTCTGACAATAAAAACATTCTGATGTGCTGCCAGTACATATTTATTGAGTAAATAAAGATTCCGTTACCTTTTTAGCTCACCTGAGTGAAGCTCATGTGAGCTATTGTTACCGCAATGTGTCCGTCGTCGTCCGTGAACATTTTCAAACGTCTTCTCCGTAACCATTGGGCCTATAGTCACCAAACTTCATGGTCATGGTCCTTAGGTAGGGGGATTACAAAATTGTTAAAATTACATCATTACGTAATCCAAGATGGCCGCCGTCTAAAAATAGCACAAATTCTTCAAAAATCTTCTTCTCAAGAACCGCCAACCGGATTTCGACAAAACTTGGTAGGACTGATCGATGTACAATGCTCTTTCAAAGTTGTTAAAATGGTGACCCTGGGGTCAAAAATGGGCGTGGCCCGTGGGGTCAAATTGGGTCAAATTTTATTTTTGACCGAACATGGTCTTGTCATATATCAAATTGAAGGTATCAACGAGGCGATCACTCTGGTGCATTTTTTGTCAAAATCGGATGGTTAGGCCATCCAAGATGGCCGCCGAAAGGTCAAAAGGTTCTTTTATTAGAGATTTCAAAATTCTTCTTCACATGAACCGCTTGGCCCATGTTAGCCAAACTTAAAAGTTATGGTCCATGGGTGAAACATTTTCAGATTTGTTAAAATGGAGGTCATCGCTAATCCAAGATGGCCGCCGTCTAAAAACAGCATAAATTCTTAAAAAATCTTCTTCTCATGAACCGCTAGCTGGATTTCGACAAAACTTGGTAGGAATGATCGATGTACAATGCTCTTTTAAACGTGTTAAAATGGTGACCCCGGGGTCAAAAATGGGCGTGGCCCGTGGGGTCAAATTGGGGTCAAATTTTATTATTGAACAAATATGGTCATGTCATACATCAAATTGAAGGTATCAACGAGGTGATCACTCTGGTGAATTTTTGTCGAAATCGGATGGTTGGGTCATCCAAGATGGCCGCCAAAAGGTCGTTCTTTTATTAGAGATTTCAAAATTCTTCTTCACATGAACCGCTTGGCCCATGGTAGCCAAACTTCACAGTTATGGTCCATGGGTGAAGCCTTTTCAGATTTGTTAAAATGGAGGTCATCGCTAATCCAAGATGGCCGCCGTCTAAAAATAGCACAAATTCTTAAATCTTCTTCTCATGAACCATTGGCCGGATTTCGATGAAACTTGGTAGGAATTATTGATATACAATGGTCTTTCAAATTTGTGAAAATGGTTACCCCAGGGTCAAAAATGGGCGTGGACCCGTGGGGTCAAATTTTATTTTTGACCAAATATGCTAATGACATATATCAAATTGAAGGTATCGATGAGGCGATTGCTCTGGTGCAATATTTGATGATTATGTCATCCATGATGGCCGCCAAAAGGTCATTTATTCCAGATTTTGAACGTCTTTTTCTCAGAAACCACATGGCCGATGATGGCCAAACTTCATAGTAAGTTAAGATCCTTGGGTGAAGCATTTTCAGTTTGGTAAAATGAGAGTCATTGCTTAATCCAAGATGACCGCCATCTAAAAATAGCACAATTTTTTTAAAACACATGAACTCAATGTCACATTCTCCTCTGGTGTTCATGGAGTCAGGTGAGCGAATTAGGGCCATCATGGCCCTCTTGTTTTGAGATTCTACACCTTCTCTCCGACCAATACTTGTTTTCGACACAACTTAACCTTTAGATGTCATTTTGTAACCTTTGATGTCTCACTTTCCAACACCGACACACCGACACACCGTCCCAGTAGATCACCGCACGTGCATATGATGATGTATGACGTGATCGGACAAAACCGGGCTTATTGCATATGTGACTAGCGAAGACCAACACGTGTTCACCATCAGTAGATCGTAACATGTCCCTAACACGACACGTAAATCGTTTTAGGAGACGATTCTCATATGCTGCCAAAATATGTTTATTAGAAAAAATAATATTATTTTTTTTGACAAAACATGTGAATTGCCTCCTAAAACACGATAATTATAATGGTGTTCTGTTAGTGTCATGTAACTCGCATTTACTCGATCTCGACCTCTACACGAGATCGCGAAAACCCTTTCATATGTATCTGACATATTCCCCAATATCCACATTTCTTCTATTTCTTAATTAAAATAATGTTTTACAGCACATGATTATCGTTTCCTAAGGCGATTATGATACTACAGTGTCCTGTTAGGGCCAGTTACATTCTCGCGTTTTCGCGATGTCGATCCATGCGCCAGATCGCGAAAACGCAAAGTGAGATCGCGAGGTGAAAATGGGACATTATATTCAGTCGTGCGTTTTCGCGCTCTCGCCTCGCTTGGAATTGCGTTTCACTTGCATGCATGCGCAAAGCGAAATTTCAAGACGTATCCGTTTTACACACCATGAGCAAACCCTGTATTTACAAAAGTTTCAGCGGAAGGCGATTTCGCGATGCCCAAGTGCGAGATGATTCTCATGTGTTTAGGAGACGATTCTCATGTTTTGTTCTTGTTAAGAAATATGTTTGTTTGAAAGGAAAAATGTATATATTTATAAAAAAAACGAATAAAAAAACATAAAAAGTCATGCAGAGCATGATGTTATTAGCCGATCAAATCAGGGTAAAGTGCATCGAACATATGTAGGTGTCTCTGGTAACATTGTCAATGGTAAACTATTTTCGACCACAGTTCTGTACCCAGCGTTGACATTTTTCTAGATTTTGTGCAGGTTTTGGAAACCCGTTCCCAAATCCATCCAATAGCAGCAATGCCATAGCAGCAATGTTTTGTTGTCACCATTATGTTGCGAAATATTCCAGCGTAACACCTGTACTGTATGCTCTATTTATCTACAAATTACACTCCACAATACACAAAGTTGTAGTCACTGTGTGTTTGTCCGAATTCTGTGGCAGCACGCGAGTGGGCGGAGCTACCGGAGCTATTTATATCTAGCGGTTACAGTGTCATCTAAAAATAGACGCAAGCTCCTGCGTATTCAGGCACATGCCCAGATTGGCTTAATGTGCCCCATCCGTGATTTTTTGCGCGATGTCGGGTGCAAGACGATCAATAATTTGCGGCATTGACAATAATTAAGGGGGATTGCCGCAATCGCGCGTGCTGGATGCATCCCTGCATGATACGTAAACAAATCAAAGTTGGCTATGAAGGGCAATTCTTCGCTTTGATTGGTGGAAAATTTTGTGAATATTAACTAGCGTCAAATGACGCGCATACGCGATCCAATGGGATAAACCTGAGATGCTGGGATAAACCCGAAAATGCTGGGGTTGCTAGTAAGGAGATTTTGAGCAGAGGTCGATTATAAATTAGCCGAATAAACATATTTTACGCGATTATACGTGGCTGAAACTTGTTCTGTTTAGTAAATAAAAGCTTTTTTTTAAATTAGCCCAATAATCGGCGTATGTTAGCGTATATGGCCATTAGAGCCAACTATGGACTTCAACAACAATAACTTCCGGGTTAAATCTCTTCCGGCGTTCAGCTCATTACGTATTCAAAATTGTGTTATTTGGCTATAAGTAAAGTTTTAAACGGAGATAATTGCCAAAAATGCAAACTTTATCGGTTGATGCAATTTGGAAGTGATACAGAAAAATTCGCGTTCGTAGATTACCGAATAGCGGAGAAAAGGGTTGCTACAAACTTTTTCAGAATTCGATGGATAACCAATATTTTAGCCGATTAATACAGGTAAAATATATGGTCACCGTGGGAGGCACATAACTCCCACCGTGATTTTCCCACTCTGAGAAAATTCCTCCCACCGTGAGAGAGTGGAAAAGGGACAAAGCACTCTGAGTGTACTGTACCCATTAATTCAAATGCACGTAACATCATTGACATAATTAATCAGCCACTACATGTACATGTACTTGCATATTTATGAACAAAATTATATTATTTTGCATACTGGTATATGCATTGTATATACATGTACTTACGATACAAAAGGTGACATGAAAAATAACATGCAATACACTGCAGCTCCATTATAACGCGGTGGTCGGAGTCCAAGATTTCAAACCGCGATCGAATCCGACCGCGTTATAAAATTTCGGGACATGCACGGGTACTGGTACTGCACGGGTTACTGGTATCATTCGCATTTCGGTTACCAACTATTGCGGGAATTCCATTAGCAACGGACCCATATAAAATCATGCTTATTACGTTGTATAGTGCTCGCGATAGACAGACGCTTATTACAATGTATACTACTCGCGATCAACAGACGCTTAAACGGATTAATTGATAATAAATAATGCCTATGGTGACGTGTCCTGCCTATTCATGCAGTTGATACGTGCATAATCTCAGGATGTGGGGTCACGTGATCTATTGTTTACGCTGCAAATGAATTTTACGATTTAAGCGAGATTGCCTTGGGCTGCAGTGTAAACAATAGATCACGTGATCCATACCCAGATAATGCTGAAACACCAGTCTATTTATAGAACGCTAAATATTACACCTGGGAGTAAAGAAAAAGAAAGGCCGAACACGCAACCATTTATTCGCGACAATTATGTGTTAACACATACATTGACATTACTTGGTGACAAAAAGCGGTACATTTACGTGACTGGAGAAATGGTGCTCATGGGATTTGTGACCAGTGTAGCTTCTGATCAGGCGTTTCATTGGTCGGCATGCTCCTTTGATACGACCATTACTTCGCGAATACATGTCAATTGGGATTACGGTAATTGAATTGATTAATAAATATGCCTATTAACATGATTACCTGATTAAAGGTATTACATTTGCTAACATACCGGTACTAATAATAATCCTTTCATGGACTTTGAACTTCGTTGTTTGAATAAACTTACAGAAATCTCGAATCAACTAATTACACGATGACTACGACGTCCGACGATTTTTTATTATACCCACTTATTTGGGAAAAATGAGTATATTGTTTTCGTCACGAGTGTCCGTCCGTATGTCCGTACGTCCGTCACGTTTCTTGTAACTTGAAAAACTTTTTCACCTTCATACCTACGCGCCTGATATTTGGTATGTAGCTTCGTTATCATGTGCAGATGCGCAAAGTGAATTCGGATTTTTGATCCAACCCTCCATCATGGATTATCTCCCCCTTTCGGATTCAGAATTTCCCATTTTTTCCTTGTAACTCGAAAAACTTGTTCACCTTCATACCTACGCGCCTTATATTTGCTATGGTAGCTTCGTTATCATGTGCACATGCGCAAAGTGAATTCGCATTTTTGATCCGACCCTCCATTATGGATTATCTCCCCCTTTCGGACTCAGAATTTCCCACTTTTTCCTTGTAACTCCAAAAACTTTTTCACCTTCATACCTACGCGCCTGATATTTGGTATGTAGCTTCGTTATCATGTGCAGATGCGCAAAGTGAATTCGGATTTTTGATCCGACCCTCATGGATTATCTCCCCCTTTCGGACTCGGAATTTCCCTATTTTTCATTGTAAGTCGAAAAACTTTTTCACCTTAATACCTACATTTCTGATATTTGATATGTAGCTTCGTTATGATGCGCAAAGTGAATTCGGATTTTTGATCCGACCTTCCATATGGATTACTCCCCCTTTCGGACTTAGAATTTCACTATTTTTCCTCGTAGGTCGAAAAACTTTTTCACCTTAATACCTACGCGTCTGATATTTGGTTCGTAGCTTCGTTTTGATGTGCTGATGCGCAAAGTGAATTCGGATTTTTTATCCGACCCTCCATCATGGATTACCTCCCCCTTTCGGACTTAGCATTTGGGGAAAGTGGGTATATTGCGATGGCGCGCCATCGACTTTTTCTAGTTTTTTTGTTGTTTTTCTCTCGAATTTTGAAGAAGAAAAAATGGATCCACGAGAGACCCGCGTTATAATGGAGATCGCGCTATACGCGTCCGCGTTATAATGGAGCTGCAGTGTACTGTACATTGGTAGAAAAACCTTGCCTGCATATTTACCTGTAGCGCATGCAGACGTCACCGTGATACATGGTCACCGGGAATCACCGTGAATCACCCTTAGGGCCTCGCTGGTTTCAGTCACGGTGACCATTTTCAACGATCGCGGTGACGATCACCGCGAATAATCTTCACTGCGAATCACAGTGACATGTCCGTGCTGAGGAAGATCGCGGGGACGGGTGGGTCGCGCACGCAAAAAAATATGTGTACTGTAGCACAACAAATGTCTTGTGTGTTTTATGGTTGCACTAAACGTTCTTTACAAAATCCAAAAACTTTCATTAAGAGTCAAGTACTGGGTATTTCTTAAATTCACATGCTCTCAATTTTTATTTACATTGACGGTAACCAATTCTTCTTCAAAACAACAGGTTTGAGATTACAACTGTACAATAATGGATAAACAGTTTCACATTTCCTGCACTATGTTTGATGAAAATCATCATTCCAGTTCAGAGATTTGGTTGTTCGTAAAACAAACAATTAAAAAATAAAGGCCTCGCGATGCTCTAATGTAGCGTGCGTCGGTCCAGGCGCCGGCCAGGGTTATCTGTGAGCCTCCGCTCACTTGCTCTAGTTTCATTCTATAGACACAGGCATGCTGTCGCCATACCTACAAACGATTGGTTTCCTAATTTGTTTCATCACTATCTGCGCATACCTAAAACCCAGTACATTTAATATGCATTTATAATGTCCCTTTACCTATATATTTATGCCAGTGTTGTTTTTGCAGAGATGATCTTGCAACAGCAATCCTGAGAAGAAAAGACCGACCGAACCGACTTCTGGTTGAGGAAGCCATCAATGAGGACAACTCGGTTGTCTCACTATCGCAGGTACATGTCAGACCATTTCTGGTTTTGTGATACTTGACAATTATAAAGTAAATACATGGTTAGTGCCATTGTATATAAAATATATTCTGTTGAGCCTAAGACAGCTTTAGTGGGGCGAGCCCCTATAAAGTTGTCGGGGTGAAACTGAATATGTTTTAGATTCGACGGCACTATCCATGTATTTAGTTTATACCGCATCTTGTAACTTTGAACGCACATGATGTCGTGTTTTGATTTGGCATTTGCTAGTCAAGCATCACATATCTGGTGATGTCATTCAATAGAAAGTGGCGACGTCCACGGGAGGTTGCATTGGTTTTGTATCTGATTACATTTTCTGGCTTGATTACATTTTCTGGCTTTAGACCTCACAGTTGTCATAATAAGCATTAAAATCATAATGGACATGTCTTTGTCGTTTTTTTACTTCACATATACTGTAAAAAATAAAAAATGAAAAAAATTCAGCTGAATCAACAACCATTTACATTTTTAAATCGGCTGCCATCTTGAATTTTCTGTTGCGACTGACCAACCAGAGTACTCAATTTTGGGTCGCAGGTAAAAAAATAAACGCAAAACGGCACTTCATGTAGATTAGGCTACTTCAGGTACATTATATTAGGTTACTTCAGATACAAACAGCATTTATTCAACCCACTTTATTACGCTACATTTACATGGAGCAATGGTTGCAGTATAAATGTCAACAGAGCTCCAGATAAGGTGCATATTTGCGTAAATACCCAATTAAAATTGCCAAAAACCCAATTGAAATCAGAAGTAGCGAGTATCAAAAAGCAATGAAAAATGTGTGGTATCTTTATCATGCTACAGTAAACAATAAACAGACAAAAAATATATCATATTTTTCCATGAAAACACATCTTGGTATTTCATTAGAATTGTCTCCAAGGAGACAATTCTAATGAAATAACAATATGTGTTTGCATTTAGAAGCAAACTATTCAATGAGTGCGGTCTGCTGATGTGTAAACAGTTGTGTGATTCTATTTTACACAATTACAATTTTGAAATACCCAATTGCTTCAGAAATGATGGGAGTGACAATACTAATTCCTTATCTGGAGCCCTGTGTCAATGTGAGATTCTCATATGTTTATGGACATGTGCAGTTTGCTGTCGGAAACTGTCCACAGGCTCGCTCTAGGCCCAATACTGCATGATATATGCTTCAGATAAGTTAATCCCTATAATGCGGAAAATGAAAACTAATTTATTCTTCTTTCTCTGTCAGACAATAAAAACGCAGAAATATATTTTTCATAAGAAATTTATTACTAACAAAGTGTATGTACTTTTAATAATAGAGAGCAGAGTTGATCACTTTAATATATTAAAAATTCATTGATCCTCAACAATATATTTCATATTAAAGAAAAAGATGGATGAGCTACAATTATTCCGCGGTGACACAGTACTCCTGAAAGGCAAGCGGAGGAAGGAGACAGTTTGTATTGTGCTGTCTGACGATACTGTAACTGACGACAAAATCAGAATCAACAGATGTGTCCGCTCTAACCTGAGAGTCAGACTCGGAGATATTGTCAGGTTTGTTTCCTCATCTGCACACCTACCTGCACTAATCTTCTGTGTATACCCACTTTTTGAAAATAAAATGGGTATATTGTTTTTGTCACGGGTGTCTATCCGTCAGTCCAGTCCATCCATCACGTTTTGTTGTATGATGTAAAATTTTAAACCATACTTGATATTTGGTATGTAGCTTCCTTATGGTGTGCAGATTCGCAAGTGAATTTTGATTTGTCATGGATTATCTCCCCTTGCCGATAGGCAAGATGGGGATATAGCATTAATACATGTACGTGCGTATGTTATTTTTCAATAACTCGTGAACCGCTTCACCAACCAACTTCACCTTGACATCCGACCACCCAAGGCAAAAATGTTTAAAAAAAATTATTATTATTATCATGGCTGTTAGCGAGGGGATTAGCTTAGGGATAATGATGCCCTTGTTTACTTAGAATTTGTAAATTTTGTCTTGTAAGAAGTTAAAATTTTGAAACCTTGATAGCTGGAGACTTGATATAATTTGGTATGTATCTTCTTTATGGTGTGTAGATACGCAAAGTGAATTTTGATTTAACCCTCAGGTCGATGATTATCTCTCCCCTTTGAACTTCTCAATTTTGTTGTGTTAGAAGTAAAACTTTTAACCGGTAATAGCTGGAGACTTGATATTTGGTTTTATTAGCCAGGTTTTTTGGAAAAAAATCCAAGCTATTGGATTGGCGAAAGCCGGGCGGGCGGGCGGCGTCCACAATCAATGTTAAGTTTTCGTGTTTGAGTCCATTTCTTTGTTACTGTACCACCTAGGACCACCAAACTTTCACAGCTTGATAATCAAAGGGTGCCCACCACATATCACTATCCAACATGTTACTTTTTTTTTTAACTTGACCCATTTTTTCCGCGTAGTCGACTTAGCCATTTTCAATGTTAAGTTTTTGCGTTTACAATGTTAAGTTTTCGTGTTTAAGTCCATTTCTTTGGTACTGTACCACCTAGGACCACCAAACTTTCACAGCTTCATAATCAAGGGGTGCCCACCACATATAACTATCCAACATGTTACCTTTTTTTTTTAACTTGACCCATTTTTTCCGCGCATTCGACTTAGCCATTTTCAATGTTAAGTTTTCGCGTTTACAATGTTAAGTTTTCGTGTTTAAGTCCATTTCTTTGGTACTGTACCACCTAGGACCACCAAACTTTCACAGCTTCATAACCAAGGGGTGCCTACCACATACAACTATCCAACATGTGACCATTTTTTTACCTTCACCTATTATTTCTACTTAGCCATTTTCAACGTTAACTTTTTAGCGTACGTCTGGTTAAAGTTTTTTTGTTAAAACTTTTTCGTTGTACTATATCTCTGCAACTGCTTCGCCCATTACCTTGAAACTTCACATGGGTGTTTATCATCATCCATATTTTCATTCTAACCCCCAACCGTTCGGCCCCTGTGCCCAATGTCAAGGTCAAATTACTTTGAATTTTTTTGTTAAAATTTTTTCGTGTACTATATCTCTGCAACTGCTTCACCCATTACCTTGATACTTCACATGGGTATTTATCATCATTGTCGCACCCGCTTGCGGAAAGCGCGATATCGTCGGCATTTTGGCATACGTACGTCCGTTAAAGTTTTTTTCGTTAAAGTTTTTCCATCTACTATATCTATTTTTTTAGTGTCCATGCCTCGCCCCAAGGCGCGACATGCAGGCCACGGCCATCTAGTCTACAAAAAGTGGGTATAATTATGTTATCCAAGTGTCTATGCTTGGAAAAAACCTGGCCTTCGTGGCTTTGCCTCGTTTCTTGTCTTCTTTATAGTGTGCGAATGCACAAAATGAATTTCAGTTTGTGTTTTGACCCCAGGTCATGTTTATCTTCCCCTTTTGGACTGTGAATTTCTCAAGTTTGCCTTGCAAGAAGTAAAAAAAAAAACTTTCAACCGATAATAGCTGGAGACTTCATATTTGGTATGTAACTTCTTTATAGCGATTTTTTATTTGACCCCTCTTTCATACATGTAGGTTGTCTTCCCCTTTTGGATTTCGAATTTCACAATTTTTCCTTGTATGAAGTAAAACTTTTAAACCAGAATAGATGTACACTTGATATTTGGTATGTGGCTTTCTTCTGATGTGCAGATGTGCACAGTGAATTTCAGTTTTTGAAATGACCCCTGGGTCATGGATTATCTCCCCCAGTTGGGCTTAGAACTCTACAATTTTGCTTGTAAGAAGTAAATTTTTAAAATGTAATAGCTGGAGACTTGCTATTTGATATGTGGCTTCTTTATGGTGTGCATATGGGCAAAGTGAATTTCGAATTTTGGTTTGACACCTGGGTCATTGATTATCTCCCCCTTTTGGACTTTGAAATTTGGAAAAGTGGGTATATTACGATGGTGCGCCATCAACTTTTATCTAGTTTGAACTTCCATTGCATTGGTTCATTCTTTCAGAAGCATGTAATTTACAATTAATTATGTATCTTTTTGCATATAAACTTGCAAAATGAACAATTGTTGCTGGGCATGTAGACTATTTTCACATGTCCGGCTTTCAAGTTGGGAATTTGTATATTTATATACAGTCGAGCACCAGTATCTCGAAGTCGAATGGGAGATCGTCCATATAGTCGAGATAGGACTAGGTTCGAGATAGCGATGAAGTGACATGTTCGAATATTTTCGCAAAAAATATGAAATCATTTTACCCATTACACCACGAGTAAACAATCACCAATTAACTAATGACCAAAGGTAGTAAGCTAATCAACTTTACAAGGTGGTTTAACGACTTTCAGTGACTTGCGTAAATGACCAGCGTGATATGCTTAATGAATCGTGACAAACACACAAATATATCCAGGTAGACGAATTAAGCAAAAAACCTGAGGTAGATGTGAATTTGTTTTGTTTTATAATATGTTTGGAAAATTAGCGTCAACCAAATCGATTTTGGTAGCCAGGCACTTTAGGCGATTTATCCAAGCGTTTATGTGATCGAGATAGCGAATGGATTTTTAACGTATTTTGTACGGAGGGGACAGAATGAACAGTCGAGACAGAGAACATATACAAGATAGGGCATGGTCGAGATAGCCGAGGAAATTTATATTAAACAAATAAGGATATAATTCGGGATAATAGGGGATATCATCGAGATACTGATATTCGAGATGCTGGTGCTCGACTGTATATTTGATGTGGATAACGACTAGCTGTGTTCCATTTCCAGTATACAAGCCTGTCCAGATGTGAAATATGGTAAAAGAATCCATGTCCTGCCCATAGACGACACAGTGGAAGGCCTTGCTGGGTATGTTCACCAATACATTTATTGTCCACAAATGGACAAAGCTGAGAAATCTTAGAAGTACAGACTCTGATCACCATGAACACTTGCGTAGCCAGATAATAATAATCAAAATTAAAGTGTGCACAATCGGAATAATTTATGTTCCGATGATCTTATGGTAGTGTAGATTCTGATCAGACTTTATGCATGTGTGGTTTGGTCTGGGTCTACACTGATTGAAAATGTTATATACGTCCAGTGTTGTCAGATTGAGCACAAATGTCAATATTTACGTGTTGGCTAATTTTACTGTCCACATTTCAAGCCATGTGACAAAAATGCAGTTCAGTGTTATTTGAACATCTAAGGTGCTAAAGCGTGATATTACTGATGCATGATGTTACTGCTCTAGCCAATGATGAGTAGAGACTGTTCCAAACATACCGGTAGTAATTTAAATGTTTTTCAATGTAATGAACAAAAGTAACATTGTAAAAGCAATACAAAGTGATCTGTGGCATGTAAATATAAAACCTGAGAAATAGTTAGCGCAATCTGGAATCTGCAATGTGATTATGCATGTTCACTGCTCAATTAATTGACACATTTTAACCTGAGCCATTTTTGCAGGTCATTTATGATTGAGCCTATCTTCCTCATCATAATAGTGCTCCTGGTTGTGAGGAAGAGGAGCTTTAGTCTGTGAATCTGGGTATCCTGACCTGGTCCCCGTCTCTATATGACCTTAGCTGTTGATGCGACTTTAAAGTTGTGCACTTACAGTTTTCCTGACCAGACGGGGACTTGTCAAAAGCACAGCATCCGCAGTCTGATTAGGATCTGCACTGTTTGCAATTCCATCAATAAAACACCTACATTAGCAAGATACATAGATCATTATCAGTCTACAGGAATTTGCTATTGATGTGGATCTACACTGGTCACAATTTCCATAAGCCCCATTTTTCCATTTACAGCCACATTATCATCTCTCGCAATACATCAGTAAGCATTGTCCTGTGTTGTAGAAACTTATTTGAGGTGTTCCTGAAGCCGTACTTCCTGGAGGCATACCGACCAATCAAGAAGGGTGACGTGTTCCTGGTGCGAGGCGGCATGCGGGCTGTGGAGTTCAAGGTCATCGAGACGGACCCGTCGCCCTACTGTATCGTCGCCCCGGACACAGTCATACACTGCGAGGGGGAGCCAGTCAAACGAGAGGTATCTAATCTTTTAATGTCGCATTGTGCCCGCATAGCTTTGAGCCCCTGTATATATATGACATACACATTTGTTGTATCACAATTGTGGCTGGTTTACAATAGCGTTAGTCTACAGGGTTTAATCTAGCTCCAAATTTTAGGTGGCAGTCACTTTCCCCTCCAGGGAATTTAGGGGGAAGTGGTGGAATTTAGGGGGAAGTGGGAGAAGTGTGTTTTTTTCTCCATAATTTGTGAAGTATGTTAAATGTTGTCGTTGTCGGTTATCGGCAAAGACAATTTACCTGCACCAGATAATACAAATAAGACCAGGCATATTATTTAACAATAATTTTATTTTACACTAAATTCATGAAAATGTTGAAAACAGTATATTTTATTGCTCAGGACCGTCAACGGACATTATCCCCTATTATAATTAATTTATATTAACCAATTAATATATGTAAAATGATATAAAACAATGAAATTATCATTTCTCACAAATTCATTTTTAGGTCTGAAGCTGTGGGGCGACTTGCTCGGGTCTCAATCGATACGACCATTATTCTTTCACCTTAAAACTCGCTTTCGATCGTAAATCAATGTAATTTTTTTGTATTTAAGAGCAAGCATCTATTACTCGAATTTTAAATGACCCGCAAGTGAAAATTACGCTAATAGTCGTGAGACAATGCACAAACTTATCACACATACGGTTTTGAAATCGGTCATCAATCGTCATCATAATTGTCCAATCAGACCGCATATTCATACTTTGTCCCAGAATAGATCGCTGGTCGTATAAAATTGAATTTGATTAAACCAAACTACAAATTAATAATTAGTGGCGTCTTTCAAGTGGCGCATCTTTAATTATTAACGAAAACATATTTGGCGTCGGATAAGTCTTTGAATTTGCCGACATTGCATCTCAATATTTGCATTGTACTGTAACTTAATTAATACACACACGTCATCGGCGAATGTAAATATTCTATAAAAACATCCAATGAAAACAAACTCCAGCCTTGTGGGTGGAGTATTGGAAAATCGGTTAACACAAGGAGTGTGCCGTTTAGGCCGGGATATGATTGACAGGTTGACAGGTCAATTGCAAAGGCTGTGTGTTTATTTCTTATCAATTTCTGCCATTTCTGATGTGTGCAGCATCAAACAAACTAGGCGCTTCACTGAACTGTGCCGACTTCGTTAGGTTCGCAGGGTGTGAAATGGGAAATTCTAAACAATTTTGTTTCAATTTATGATGATTAAATGGAAACTGCAATCACCGAAAATTACCGGGATTTTTTCAAAGCGAAGTCGACTTCGCCCGACGGGAAAAAAAAGCGAAGTGAACAAAAAAAACAAAAAACAACGATGTCGCTCACTTCGCCCTCAAAATTGAACCCTGGTCTACATGCGTGTGTTAGTAACACCTTTCATTTTTCAATAACTTATGAACTGCTCAATCAATTTTGATAATATTTGGCCTTAATGTGTGTCTAGGGATGGTGCTTTGCTTTGCATACGACCCACGTCCGACTGCCCAAGGTCACTGAGGACTTCACCTTGGGATTAGCTTCGGTTAACGATGCCATTTCTTGTTGGTTTTGTGATCAGTATAGATCCAGATCAGCCTGTGCATCCACACGGTCTGATTAGGATCTGCACTGTTCGCCATTCCATCAAGGAAACACCCATCATGCTTGTAAAAAGCAATATAGCTCGTTATGGGACTACAGGAGTGTGCAATTTGATCAGGAGCTACACTGGTTACACATTCCATAAGCCCCATTTCTCCAGTGATGGACACATGTACATACTAGTCTATAATAGCTGTATTGTTGGCGTGTGTTTCAGGAGGAGGAGGAGGCCCTCAATGAGGTTGGCTACGACGACATCGGTGGCTGCCGCAAACAGCTCGCCCAGATCAAGGAGATGGTGGAGCTGCCCCTGCGACACCCACAGCTCTTCAAGGCCATCGGGGTCAAGGTCAGTCACTGCTCGCACTGTTTGGAGATTTTCCTGGCATGGATTGATAGTCGAGGAGTAGAGCCTTGGATTTCCTATAACGGAGGTTGTATGTGGGTTAAATCCCCACTGTACAGAATTGAAACCCTTCACCTTATTTTTATGCCCCGGTCTCGGTAGAGCCGGAGGCATAAAGTGTTTGGACTGTGTGTCCGGCACATTAAGTTCGCACATTAAGTTTTTCACACATTAAGAAGTTCGCCAGAGTTTCTTATTTCTTTCAAAACTTCTATATCCCTTGATGAATTGCTTCAATATTTCAATTCATAATACTTGTGAACAAATGCCATACATCCATGCTGCCCTTAATATGACCTTGACATTTTGACCTTCACAACTTTGAACTTTTTCTCAAATTAAAATTTATTATTAACTTTACCACAGTTTCACCGGGGGCATACGTGTGCTGACGGGCCACATTTTCTTGTTTTTAGCTCACCTGAGCGAAGCTCATGTGAGCTATTGTTATCGCAATGTGTCCGTCGTCCGTCCATCCGTGAACATTTTCAAACGTCTTCTCCTCGGTAACCATTGGGCCTATAGTCACCAAACTTCATGGTCATGGTAGGGGCATTGCAAAATCGTTAAAATGACGTCATTACGTAATCCAAGATGGCCGCCGTCTAAAAATAGCACAAATTCTTCAAAAATCTTCTTCTCAAGAACCACCAACCGGATTTCGACAAAACTTGGTAGGAATGATCAATGTACAAGGCTCTTTCAAAGTTGTTAAAATGGTGACCGCGGGGTCAAAAATGGGCGTGGCCGGTGGGGTCAAATTTGGGTCAAATTTTATTTTTGACCGAATATGGTCATGTTATATATCAAATCGAAGGTATCAACGAGGCGATCACTCTGGTGCATTTTTTTGTCGAAATTGGATGGTCATGTCATCCAAGATGGCCGCCAAAATGGTCGTTCTTTTATTAGAGATTTCAAAATTCTTCTTCATGAACCGCTTGGCCCATGGTAGCCAAACTTCACAGTTATGGTCCATAGGTGAAGCCTTTTCAGATTTGTTAAAATGGAGGTCATCGCTTATCCAAGATGGCCGCCGTCTAAATCAAATGAAGGTATCAAAGAGGCGATCACTCTGGTACATTTTTTGTCGAAATTGGATGATCATGTCAACCAAGATGGCTGCCAAAAGGTCGTTCTTTTATTAGAGATTTCAAAATTCTTCTTCACACTAACCGCTTGGCCCATGGTGGCCAAACTTCACAGTTATGGTCCATGGGTGAAGCCTTTTCAGATTTGTTAAAACGGAGGTCGTCGCTAATCCAAAATGGCCGCCGTCTAAAAATAACACAAATTCTTAAAAAATCTGCTTCTCATGAACCACCAGTCGGATTTCGACGAATCTTGGTAGGAATGATCGATGTACAATGCTCTTTCAAAGTTGTTAAAATGGTGACCCCAGGGTCAAAAATGGGCGTGACCCGTGGTGTCAATTTGGGGTCAAATTTTATTTTTGACCGAGTATGCTTATGTCATATATGTAATTGAAGGTATCGATGAGGCGATTGCTGTTGTGCAATATTTGTCGGAATCAGATGATTATGTCATCCATGATGGCCGCCAAAAGGTCCATTTATTCAAGATTTTTAACGTCTTTTTCTCAGGAACCACATGGCCGATGCTGGCCAAACTTCATAGTAAGTTAAGATCCTTGGGTGAAGCATTTTCAGATTTGGTAAAATGAGTCGTCACTTAATCCAAGATGACCGCCATCTAAAAATAGCACAAGTTTTTTAAAACACATGAACTCAATGTCACATTCTCCTCTGGTGTTCATGGAGTCAGGTGAGCGAATTAGGGCCATCATGGCCCTCTTGTTTTATTATTATTATTGCCGCGCAAGTCCCAATTATTCATGTGGTATTCATACCCTAACAGGGAATCTTACTCTGATTCACACCTGGGGCCAAGTGATCTGATGTAGTAAGGGTGCCTGGCATTATATCAGGATATTGTTGGTTCATTGCTGAAAAGGGGATTTTAATTTCAGTGCTCCACATGCAGTGCTACCCGTTAACCAATTTTTGTCGTGTCGCCACAATATTTCACCCATTGATTCCAAAACAATGATACTTTTCACAGTTAGTAAGAAAGTTTTTATTATAATAAAATTCAAGTTGAAATGACGTACATATTTGCATTATTATGTTTTCGTTCTCTTTTAACAATATGGTGGCAGAAGTTATCCTGAAGGCCCTTCTCAAAAAGGCCCATGTTTTTAAATCTTTATGACTATATTCTTCAAATTCGTACTTGAAGTTGAGGCAGTTCAATCTCGACCTATCAAACATTCAGATTTCAAGCATGAGAACGGAGTGCTCAGACTATAAGCATGGACCCTAATCCAGTTTCTATTTACAGCCACCCCGGGGCATCATGTTGTACGGGCCCCCAGGTACGGGTAAAACCCTCATTGCCAGGGCGGTGGCCAATGAAACGGGAGCATTCTTCTTCCTCATTAATGGTAAGTTGATACAAACTCTATCTGCTCTGTATGACACACTTTATATTGTCTAGTGAACTATTTCTACAGTTTTAAACAGATTCACTTCGTACACTAACATATGAATGTTCACTGTTATGCCCTTTTTTAGACAGAAAATCCCATTTTCTGCTTGTCCGAGGAACTAATTTTACAGTTTTCCACCGATTGACTTCATACATGATATATTTGACAACCCTCAAATGTTGGAGCATGTATTATAAACATTATTGCTCGACCTTCGTTTTGTCCAGAGTTATGTCCTTTTTTATACTCCAAAAATCACAGTCTTTTCTGGTCCAGCTCACAACATCCACACTTTTCATAAACTTCATACTCGGACATGTGTTATCAGCATCAGGTGCAGCAAGGCATTGTGCCAAAACTTCATTCTACATTTTGTACTCTTTAGCAGATGGTAGATATTATCCAGGTTTTCTTTCTGTTTCGTTTTAAAAATTTGACCTACTATCAGGGCTCCAGATAAGGTATTAGTAATTGAGTTTTGTCACTCAATCATTTCTGAAGCAATTGGGTATTTCAAAATTTTAATTGGGTAAAATAAAATCACAGTACTGTTTACATATCAACAGACAGCAATTATTGAATAGTTTGCTTCGAAATGAAAACCTGTCTTGGCATTTCATTAGAATTGTCTCTTTCTAATGAAATACCAAGATGTGTTTTCATGGAAAAAAAAAATGCTATGTTTGTGGTGTTTTCTGCAGCATGATAAAGGTACCACCAATTTTTTATTGCTTTTTGATACTCGCTACTTCTGATTTCAATTGGGTTTTTGGCAATTTTAATTGGGTATTTATGCAAATACGCAGCTTATCTGGAGCTCTGTACTATGCATTACCAGTAACATGTAAGCTGTTGCCAATCTATAGGTCCAGAAATAATGAGCAAGCTGGCGGGAGAGTCGGAGAGCAACTTGAGGAAGGCATTTGAGGAGGCAGAGAAGAATTCACCCGCTATCATATTCATTGATGAATTAGATGCCATTGCTCCAAAACGAGAAAAGGTAATTACCCTCTAACCTCTATGAATGGTTACCTCTACATCACTCCTTGAAACTGTGCCATTTAATCTTGAGTGTCCATTCTTGAATTTTGAAGACTGTTGAAAATCTGTTTTCTGCTTAATGGAATGTTCTGTAAAGTAACATGTGATACATGTATTTCAATTGCGTAGCGTCATTAATTGACATATATTGTTGTCCTGCAGACCCACGGTGAAGTGGAGCGACGTATCGTGTCCCAGCTGCTCACATTGATGGACGGGCTCAAACAGCGGGCCCACGTTATTGTGATGGCCGCCACCAACCGCCCCAACAGTGTCGACGGTGCCCTCAGGCGCTTTGGTAACACATCAAGAGCCTTGATTATTTCACTTTCTGAGAATGTGCTCCGTTCTCATGCTCAAAATCAGGAAGTATTATTGGCGGAGGCTGAGCTGTGTTCTGTCTCAGCCAATCGATCTACTTGATTTCAAGCACAATTCTGAGCATTTACTCCATTATCATTCTCTGATTGATACACTAAACTGTCTGATTTTCATTGCAAAATCAGAGATGTGCTGAAACTGTCTTTTTCATGAGCCCGCAACGGCTCAAATTAACGGTAGGGATTCCTCCTTATAGGAATCATGATTTGCCTTGTTTGGCCCTCGGGTACGTTTTTATCTTTGGGTCTTTTGTTACCTGGGAGTTGAATTGGGTTATTGCCCATTATAAAAGTAGTATGATTATTACTGATCCTACTGATTTTGGGAGGGGGTGCCAAGTGATTCTGGTGTGGCGAGGACCTGACACTAGATCAGGATTATTCTTATTTCAGAGCTGAATATATAGTTTTTTTATTGTAAATATTCAGTTCTGATGACTTTAGCTGTTGATAGGCCGTTAAGCCCCTACAAACAAACAAACTTTTTCATGAGCCCAGTAGTTCACTTTTTCTCCGAGAACCAGAGCGACTCAATATTTGTGGAATTTGGCATCAGGGTGCTGTTTCACTAAACATTGTATGACTAAAATGTTCACAAGTGCAAATTTACGATTGTTTGGAAATTTCAATTGATGGATTTACATTTATTGAGCATAGGCTTCATATGCAATAAAGCCTATGCTCAGTAAATGCAAATCCAATAATTGTTCACAAGAAAACAACGTGAATGTGAAATTTACAGACTATCATAATTTTGCACTTACGAACATTTTAGTAGTACAAAGTTTTAAGTGAAACCGGTCCCTGATCAATTTAAATTTATTTCATTGCCGATTTCGCGTTTTTCTCCACATAAATGTCAATCCAGGCTGCATCTTGCCTTGTTTAACAGGCTAATAAAACCTCATTCAGTCCATTAATAAAACCTCATTCAGTCAATTAATAATGCACACTCTAATTTCGCAATTGTTTCTTCACTTTCAGGTCGATTTGACAGAGAAGTTGACATTGGTATCCCTGATGCAACCGGACGTCTAGAAATCCTCAGAATTCACACAAAGAACATGAAATTGTCAGATGATGTTGATCTAGAACAGGTAACATATTCGGTGGAACCTCTCTAAATCGGAAATCTTATTTTTTATGAGTTTCTTGGTCATTTATCTTGGGTGATAATGTCTGTTTGTGATCGCATAGCACATGACTATGACTCAGAATGATCAAATGCATTATTTACAGTGAAACCTCTCTAAGCCGGACACAAGGTGTCCGGTTTAGAGAGGTTTCAGTTTACAGTGTTCAGTAATTGTATAATTGATGGCATAGCGACTGAATTACGGCTTAGTATAGACCCTAATTAGACGTGAAGGCTGGTCTGGGACTGCACTGATCATATACCCGACAAGCTTATTTTTAAATAGTAAGCATGTCTTGCCTATTTTGTTTGGAGAAGTGTGTGAAGTTTATTGTTGTGGATCACATACATCCCATGTGTTGTAGGTGGCATCCGAGACCCACGGTCATGTGGGCGCCGACCTGGCGGCCCTCTGTTCGGAGGCGGCCCTCCAACAGATCCGCGAGAAGATGGACCTCATTGACCTCGAGGACGAACAAATAGACGCCGCGGTCCTCGACTCCCTCGCCGTCAACATGGACGACTTCAGGGTGAGTCGCACGGCTCGTAATCTTCTCTTCACTGAAAACTACCGCTTACAAATACAGTGGAACCTCTCTAAACCTAGACACCAAGATGATGAGTGTGTTGGTCATTTATCGCATAGCACACAACTATGGCTCAGATTGATCAAATGCCTGATTTACAGTGAAACCTCTAAGCCGGACACCCTGGGGATCTCCCAGTGTGTTTGGTTTACAGAGGTTTCACTGTATCACATTCTAATTTTAGCCCCGTCTCTAAAATAAGCTGGGATCATTTTGATGCATGAAAGTTAAGAGATACACACATTTTTTTGGCAAAATTACGTAGTTGCATGTCCAATAACGGCTGCTCTGTCCTAAAACCTCCATTCACCCACTGCTCGTCCTGTGTATTACAGTGGGCATTGAGCAAGAGCAACCCGAGCGCCCTGAGAGAGACGGCTGTCGAGGTGCCAAGTGTTTCATGGGAGGATGTCGGAGGGCTCGAAAATGTCAAAAAGGAATTACAGGAACTTGTGCAGGTACGTAAGTCTCCCATGCACAGCAGCTAGTGGTTCTGTGGTTAACCCTTTCACCCCTAAATATCCATTATTCTCCTTTCCATGCTAATATTTGGATTAGAGAAAATGTGACTTATTTTAGGATTGAACAATACATGCAAATGCTGCAGATCCTGATGAGACGCTTGGCCTGGTTTGGCCCTCGGGCACGTTTTTATCTTTGTCTCTTTTGTTACCTGGGAGTTTAATTGAGTTGTTGCCCATTAGAAAGTAGCACGATTATTACTGATCCTACTGCTTTTGTGGTGTGGGGGGGGGGGGGGGGTTGGGGAGCCAAGTGATTCTGGTGTGGCGAGGACCTAGCATCAGATCAGGATTATTCTGATTTCAGGGCTGAATATATATTTGTACAGGTAATATATGGAATTTAGTACTCATTGACCCGACCTTAAATGACCTTAGCTGTTGATAGGCCGTTAAACCCCAACAAACAAACAAACACCTTATTCTAGTCCTGGGGAAATTCAGACCTGGCATGTGATATTTACCAATCGTCTTAGGGTACAAAACATATCGTTACATCGCTATCTTAATTTTTTGTCGTCTGCTGTTTATTTTCCATTTTTATCATCAAAACATGCTTTGACAGCACTTTATAATAATTTACAACATGCTTTGACAGCACTTCGGAAATGATTCAAACCATGAGTTTTTTGTTCTCAATGAGATGGTTCAAATGGGTTGTAACAACATATACTTGCAAGAAGAAATAAGAATATTACTAAAACGTATTCCGAGATATTGCTTACTATAATTATATTGTGCCTGTAATTGGTTAACCTTCAGCCCTATTCCAGTGTTTGGCCCTAAATGATTTCTCCAGTCACAGCCACAAATATGAAAATTGCTGATTTTTTATGAAAATCTTCATACATATACTTATATTCCGCCTGTGATTGATTAATATTGAACTCTGCATTCCAGTACCTGTAGCCGATTTCATCAAAATTGCAAAGTATATTTATCTAGCGAAGTATACTTTGAGAGAGAAATCATTTATTTTTCCCGAAATGCATTATGTCATATAGAACTTAACGACTGCATATATTTGATGATTAAAAGTGCAGAATTATTATACTGAATTTATTACCTTATCACAGCCAAAATGGCTGTGATAATGTAATAAATTCAGTATAATAAAAATCAATAAATTTATCCTTAAATTGAAAATTTCTCCCTCAATGTATACTTTGCAATTTTGGTGAAATATGCTACTGGTAGAACACTAGACAGTTCAATCAAATAGGTTGTCACACCCTATACTTGTAAGAATAAATATGCAAGTTACTGGCATTGAGTAGTATAATAACCTTGAACTCTGTTCCAGTACCCAGTGGAACACCCGGAGAAGTTCCTCAAGTTCGGTATGACCCCGTCGAAGGGCGTGCTGTTCTATGGCCCCCCGGGCTGCGGTAAGACTCTGCTGGCGAAGGCCATAGCCAACGAGTGCCAGGCGAACTTCATCTCCATCAAGGGACCCGAGATGTTGACCATGTGGTTCGGCGAGTCTGAGGCCAACGTCAGGGAAGTCTTCGACAAGGTTCGTCACCTAATGGGCAATGACGAGTACATACCTCCTCAGTTGTTTGAGTGTAACTTTTGTAATGCAGCTGCTCTCTTCTGGTTCACATGATGAAATCAATCCTGCCGTTCATATATTTACAGATCAGAATTTGAATATGGGTTTATGTCCACAATGTATCACTGGGAAATCCTGCAACCAAATTTGCGGCATTTCCAAGTATTTGACAAGATCTGCAAAATGTATATCATTATTTTGCATGTTATTATTTCTGATAAGTTACTTCATGATTTTGACAAGTTGGTTTATTTATGTTTACTAATGTATAATTCCAGCACAAAAATATTTACACAATTCCCTAACATTTGATTGGTCCGTTGCAAGTCTCCGTCCAAAATTTATATCCCAGTAAACTCCATGCCGAACTACTTTCCGTAACCGTCGGGCGCAGTTAAAATAATTCTTAAGAAAACGGAAAATAAACACATTTTCTTAATTAATTTATTTAAAATGCTGGAATTATAAGGAATGAATGGCATTTTTGTTGAATTTATCGGGGATATAAACTTGGAAAAGTCGCGGGAATACTGGACGAGGCCTTCCGGCCTTCGTCCAGTATTCCCGCGACTTTTCCAAGTTTATACCCCGATAAATTCCACAAAAAGGCCATTCATTCCTATAGTGGCCTGTGGCCTGTGCACACGATGTATTCTTATTGATCTTTAACACATTGCCGATATAAATGTTTTTAATACATTCATAATGCTTCACGAGTCATGAAACTCCATAACAGCATTAAATCACACATTCCATAGGCTATATGAGATATAATGTATTAATAAGACGATTGACTCTGTTTGTGTACAGTGTCGTAATGGCCACACTTGTTTTCTATCCAGGCGAGATCTGCTGCCCCATGTGTTCTGTTCTTTGATGAGTTGGACTCAATTGCCAAGTCTCGGGGAGGTTCTGCCGGCGATGGAGGTAGGTGGCGACACACTTTGGTCATGATCTTACAAAACATTGCCTACTGTAGCTTATCAACTCTGCCAATCAGGCCATCTGCACCCATGAATAAAATATTTATGAGCATGTCCTCCGTACTCGTGCTAGAATCGGGAAGCTTGATTGGCCGAGGTTGAGCTTTGCTCAGTCTCGGCCAATCAAACTACCTGATTTTGAGTTCAACATTTGAGAATGTGAAATCACAGTCTCAGATATTTTCCACCGGCTGGATCTTTTAATGTTCCATTGTCTGACCACTGAACCTTATCAATTTGTGTGGTGATGTATTGGCTAATTTGGGATTACTCCACTTGCTATTAAAGACAATAAGCCAGATTTTGTCAGATCCTTGATCAACAGATTGGTTCAGTAGGTTTCATGGTATGATCATACAAGTCTGCATTTACATGTGCTTAATTTTGGCAAAACTAGACAATTTTGAGGGATTTTATCCGAGTTTGTCCCGTGTTGTTGATCATAAACATTGTGTTATGCTCCCCGTTTACATACGGCCGATACTTAACAAGAGTTATTGCCCCTGGTTTCAGGTGGTGCGGCTGACCGAGTTATCAACCAACTTCTCACAGAGATGGACGGGATGAGTGCCAAGAAAAATGTCTTCATCATTGGTGCCACCAACAGGTACTGAGCTCTTTAAAGAATTGTGGACTTTCAGGCACTGTGCGTACAGTGTCATTTTGACATCCGGATGTTTCTTGTTGTTGGCTTTAGTAAAATGTTTAGGACATTCTGGGAAAGTTTTATAATCGCAAGCAACAGGGTTTGTGAAGTCTTGTGTGTTGCCGAACATTTTACTATTTCAACATGCTCTATTGGAACATTTTCTTGAAAACTTGTGGACAATTCTCGGCTTGAAGTATAGCGACATGGCATGAACGAGCGGCCCATATTAAACTTTAACGAGGAATACCACAGTTCTGCCAAGTTTGTCATAACCTCTCACATTTGAGCCACTGCTTCGGCTATGATGTTTGTCACCAGCGTGGTTCCAGATCACAATGTGAGACATGCCACGTGATTTTGTACCTTTGGACATCTGCGTAATTTCATGAAAAATACATTTACAAAATTTACAATATTTTCCGTAAATGGCATTATATTCTTCCGCATGTACTCGTGACATTACGCAGATATCCGAAGGTATAAAATCACATGGTGTGTTTCAATGTGCAGTCTGATCAGCGCCTTCTCTATTCGCCATTTAGTCCATGAAGTAGCTGTATTAATAAAAAAGAATATATTGTAATCTGACTGAAGTAACTTTTTTGGGCAAAAAGATAATCCAACTGTTTTAACTGATCACCTGAAAGGATTGTTAATTCTGCTTATTTTGCTATACACAACAGACAGCTGTATTCCCTTTTGTATTTGACCTACTTGTTCAATGGTTCAAACTCCCATTAATTCACCCAATGGTTTACAGACCGGACATCATAGACCCTGCGATCCTGCGACCGGGGCGCCTGGACCAGCTGATCTACATCCCGCTGCCTGACGACAAGTCGCGGATACAGATCCTCAAGGCCAACCTCAGGAAGTCGCCCATCGCTCAAGTACGTACTCAAACCTTTCAACCCGTCGCCCTCGCAGATCATTTGTAATGTATTCATTTCATTTAACAACTTGCTGGTAGTGCATTGGGGCAAATCATTCTCACATTTTGTTTAATTATTTGATGGTGTCGGGGGTGGGGGGGGAATCTGGGCACACAACATTTTATATTGATTTGCCTATAGTATGCGTTGGTTAATAGTAAAATGTGTAACTTCTATTTTTCATACGTTTTTTGGTACACTCTTGATTTATTTTAAATTGCGTATTTCTAATTGTTATTTACATAACTACTTGCTTTATCTGGAGCACTGTCTCGTGGTTAAATTTTGATAAAATTTAATATTGTGGAGAAAAAAGTTGTTTGTATTGGCTATATTGCCGTAAAATCCGGGATTCATGAAACCGATAGTAGTGGTAGACGGGTTCATGTATGTTTAACCCTTTCAACACCACAGGCCTGTATGGTGGTATTGGCAAACAGTGTAGATCCAGATGAGCCGGCTCATCAGGAACTGCACTTTATGCAACTAATTTTCATATTTTTGTGAGAAAAGAAATCTTCATAAATGGTCTGAAGATCATTTTTTGATGATTGAATTGGTTGCAAAATGAACATATCAAAACCCATTCCAGTTACTTAGGGGTGAAAGGGTTAATGGTGACACCCTGTATTAATTCCCCTGTAGGATGTGGACCTGGACTACCTGGCGAAGGTGGCCCACGGGTTCTCGGGCGCGGATCTCACCGAGATCTGCCAGCGGGCGTGTAAGCTGGCCATCCGACAGTGCATAGAGGCGGAGATCAGGCAGGAGAGGGCCCGCGCTGCCAACCCCGACGCCGACATGGTACGCGGATAATGTCTATTGTACAATGTCGGCCAGTGTATGAGATTTTATACCTTACCTATCACATGCGTGGGTGGTAGGTGGGTGTATGTGATGAGTAATTTAACGATCTTTACGGAATCCCGACGGGAGACCTGGTTTGATCCTCACGCACGTCGTTGGCATTCTTGTATGTGACAGTTGAATCTGGTTATACCCCTTATGCGAGTATTATGATTATTCGTAATCCTATTTAGGGGAAGGGGCCAGGTGACTTTAGTGGCACCAAGTCGGGTTATTCTAATTTCAGGGCTGAATATATGTTTTCTCGATGTAAATATTCCGTTCTGGTTTTGGGATTTCCCCCCTATGCAACAGGTTATATACGGGATCGAACACTTTGGCCCGGCCTTAAATGACCTTAGCTGTTCAACACCAATAAACAAACAAACAAACACAAACTATCGCATGAGAATTTTCCGAAAATGATTTTGAACATCTGCGATAGCTTTTTTAGATTACGTCAAAAGGTTGACAAATATTTCAGAGCACACGCGGAATTCAATTCATTGTCAACGTCATTTACAGAAAATATCACAGTCTCTGTAGATAGTTTTCATGACAAATCGCACAAATGTTCTTAGCTACAAATCACATGGCTTGTCTCGTGTCAGTGAATGATACTTTCTGCATCATCATATGGAGCCTTGTCTTGATTATCAGCAAGTTGAAATAGACCTCCAATCACCTGACTCTGTAATCATGTACAGGAGGTGGAGGACTATGACCCAGTGCCTGAGATCACCCGCAGCCACTTTGAGGAGGCGATGAAGTTCGCTCGCCGCTCCGTCACCGATAACGACATCCGCAAGTACGAGATGTTCGCCCAGACGTTACAGCAGAGTCGCGGCTTCGGTGGAAACTTCAGGTACATTCTCTCGTTGATATTGCATGTTACGGTTGATTGCCACTCTTTACAGTCATTAACTTTTTGCATGCTAGCGGCGAAAATATCCGCCAAACGAATTAGGAATATATGTTTTATTTCTCTCTGTAAATATGTCTTGAAATTTCATTAGAATTGTGTCTGGAGGAGGACACAATTCTAATGAAATTCCAAGACATATTCATGACATTTATAAGCAGAAATAAAAGAAAATATAATGAATTGTCATCTGCTATTTTTGAACTATTTATAGCCCACAAATTTCCCAGCATGCAAAGAGTTAGTTACTGAACATGGAAATCCTATGCTTCCGAGAATAACAACGGAGATGTTATTGATGAAAAAGTCCTTACATTTATAAGAGTTAATGTGTATAATAGCCAAAGATTTGTCGGCAGCAAAACGTGGAACAGACAGTAGGATCTTATGTGTAGTGCACATGGACACTCGAATGTCGCCATACTATTTATTACTACCAATTGTACACTGATCAGTTCCACGGTAACAACTTGTGACTCAGGCATTCGTTTGGTAATTGGGTGGAAACCTACAAACGTCAGTAGATTGCCAATTATTTGCCAGTTAATCTAATTCTCCAATTGAACCTGTAGTTCCGTGAATTTGATGCCCAATTATCGGCAGAGAGAACATGGTACCTGCTACCTGTGTATTCATCCCGTCACATTTTCTTGTCATTTTCAATGCTAGGTATTACTAGTTACCCTTTCTGTCATCACTAAGAAACTGTTATAGACTCTTCCAAGTTAATAGTTCGTCTTAAGTTTATCAGAAAATGGATATTTGTGAAAATAAATAGACGCAAATCCTGAAACGAGCCGGCTCATCTGGATCTACACAGTTTGCAAACCTGTTGGATGCGTTGCATAACATGGGACATGACTCCTGCAGGTTTTTGCACAGGTCTACATTCAATGCTCTGTAGTATTGTCTCCCTTTACTTACAGTTTCTATAGTATTTGTCTGTTTGACGTTTATTGCCACATAACCCAGCTGCCTGCCATAATTGTCAACATCCATTTCGCAGATCATACTTAATTGGTTTTGACACATGTAGAATACGGAGTTACTCTTTTTAGCTTTGTAAAAACCCCAAGAAACCTAATAGGTTTTGTGGATTATGTTCCTCGATTTGAGAAAACCTGGCTTATTTATTTACTGTCCATGTTAAATCCGAATACAGGTATATGACTCTGTGATCATACGACGACTTGTATGCTGGATGATTGTTCGTGGCCTCAATGAGCAGATGATGTCTATTTTAGACTGTGGTCACGGATGTCTGCTATTCTGTCTTTACTTACACCATAGCCTGTAAGCCTAATTTGATCCGACCATGGCCTATGTTTTGCACCATAACAAAATCGGGCCATTTAAGTACACTCTGGCAACCTGATACAAATATAATATCAGCCTAGCATCATTTCAGACAACGCTAGGAAAAGCGTAAACATTTCGAGACTTGTCGAGCCAGGCCTGATTGGTATAAAAAGACACCTGTGTGGTATTCTATTTATCGGGCAATGTGTTACATGTTACACGTGTTTTTATTGAAACAAATGCGGACTTCACTTGTATTTGTTGCGCCATCTGTAACATTATGTAACGTCATTTGGTGAATGAACGTCGGTGACATACGGATTGCCTCGTTTCAGCGTCAATGATTGATACAGCATTTTGTTACCAGTCGGCGTTTATTTGGTCAATGTGTAGCTCGGTATCTATAAAGATCTAAATATCAAGGATTTATATTACCACTGTAGGCCCTGAACAGACTGCAGATGTACATGCGGATCTGGCAATGTGTCACATATTACAACTTGGTGTGAATTTGACAAAAGTTTGTCAACGGAAACCAGCTGTCAGTTTTCTGCAGGACGTGTTGTACATAAATGTCGCTGTTCCCAGCCAGGCGATGTTTCACTCGCCCTGTGATAGATGTTGGCCCGCCCTGTTCATGGATACCACCTACCGTTATTGCCCATGAAAGTTGCAACACAATGGATTATTAAATACCTTGTGCCTTTTATTGCCCCATAACTCCTAGCTTAGGGATAGGTGACTATTTTTTGACAGGAGGATGGGCATTTGCTGTGACGTAAATGATGCAGTATGCCAGGTGACGATCTGTGAAAAGACAATAGGATTTTAATGTGCTATTTTATGTGTCTTTTAAATTTACTGTGATGTATTGCATATTTGTTGTTTGTCTTTTGCGACTTCTTTTTGTAGCTGAACGTTATTGTCTGTTACACAAGCTGTGTTCACCCGGCATATGAAGTATGTTGAGCGGTATATAGTTTTCGTCATTCTGTTGTCCGTCTGTCCGTCCATAAGATTTCCGTTAAAAGTATTTTTTGGTCCAGGTGTCGGCTGTCCGTATCCGTGAGCCTCTGCTCCCTTGATCTAGTTGTTTCTATTTAGGGTTAACACTGCTATTCTAGGGCAAAAATGGTATACCGTAAAGATTCTAATAGACGCCCGGGCGTCTATTAGAATAACCACTGGCTCCGAAGTCCTGGGTGGGCGTTTAATAGTGGCTAGTGTTATTCAGCAAAATGAAAATTATAAAAATATACAATTTTCTACTATCAAAACAAAACAGAAACATAACGAAGGGACTTGACTTTACTGTCTGTAAGTTTATGGACATTTTGGACCAAGACGTTCCGGCCCACTTTTGGTCATTATGGTACAGTCGGTAAAATACTGGTAATGTATATGTCAAGCCAGTGTCAATCATTAATGATGATCAGATTTACGCCTACGGACGTTTCGGACTGTCACCATTTCAGACTATGGACGTTTCCGTCCGTATCAGTGCGATTAAATATCGGGCCACGACCAGAACAAGCCACATTTATTTTTGCTCAACTGCTAGGAAATATCGGCCAACATTATGTCAATTTGACCCATATGTGTCCGTGCAAATAGCTACTGCCAATGAGGAATTTACTGTGACACCGGAAACAGTCGAATTTCACTTCCACGTTTGAAAGTGAAAGTAGATATTATGTTGTTGTTTTTTTTTCTGATTTTCAAGGAAGTTGCCTTCGAAATACTAGAAAGAAAAGAAATCTAGTTGAACAATACTGCGATTATGTTTCAAATTTGCACTGGGTGTTTATTAGAGGAACTAATTTTGTGAAAATTAGCCAAAAAATTGGTAATTTTCAACGTCAAAAATAGGGGGTGTGTGTCTATTAGAGCATGGGCGTCTATTATAATTTTTACAGTATTTAGGTGAGCTGGGTGGTCTCAGATCAACCTGTGCATCTGTGCACACTAAAGAGAGGATGTGAACATGTAGCAACCTCACAATTCAAATTTTATTGAAACATATTGATGACATAAAACTTTAGTTTCCCATTAAGTAGTGTAATGGATGTATATTTTATTCTGTGGGTGTAACATTTATAGTGCAAACGAAATACATGCATATTGACTACCAATCAATATTTGGGTCATAGGCGATTATTCAATTGGGAAATAATGATTTGGTTGTTTCATAGGGTTGTTGTAGAGAGATGTGGTAGTTCACAGAAGTTTTAACTATATGGTATTGACTGGAGAAATCGGCTTATGGGTTTTTGACCAGTGTATATCCAGATCAGTATGTACATCCGCACAGTCTGATCAGGATTGCACCGTTGGCAATTCCATCAATGAAACACCCGCCATTCTTCAACAAGTAATGTAGATCATTATCAGTCTACTGGAGTGTGCTAGTTGATCAGGAGCTACACTGTCACAAAGTCCATAAGCCCCATATCTCCAGTCACAGATACATATGTACAGACCTTGCAGGAGCGTGCAGGCAGATTACTGACCTTGTGTATATTTACAGGTTCCCGGGGGCAGCTGGTGGTGGTCAAGGGCCGAGCCAGGGGCGGAACGAGGGCGGTCAGTTTGACGAGGGTGACGATGACGACCTCTACAGTTAGGGCAACCTCGGTTATACCAGCGTTACTGATCGTTACATTGGCCTCGGCTGACACATCTGTGACAGACATTTAAATTATTTATATCATTGGCTTGTGATTTCATTCAGATATTCAACCCTTACTATGCTGAATTAAATTTTGTCATCTGCTGTTTATTTTATAGTTTCCATTTTTCTCATTATAAACATGTTTTGACAGCAATTTAGAATCATTTCCAAAGGAAATGATTCATTTCCAATGGAAATGATTCTAAAGTGCTGTCAAACCATATTTTTATTTTGGTAAAATATAAAGCAACTGCGAGGACAACTTTTGTTTCCCGCATTCTAAGGGTTAAAAAACGTAAAAGTAAAATTAACTTGATTTACCGACAGAACAACATGATATGGGCCCCTGACTGTGAAACGGGCCTGATATTTTATTATGTGATCAGCGTACCCCAAATCAGTCTGGTCAAGGCCTACACTGTCATTTGTAAACATCATATAAAAATGTTTTCATCATTGCGGAGCAACACTAAGAATCATTCCTGTCATCTGTTCATGATTTTCTCTCGTATCTCTATGTACATAAGTTAAGGCAATGTTTTATTTATGTGTAGCAAGTGCCAGGGGTAAATGCGCCCTGGTTGGGGATGAAATGAGCCTTTAAGATGGTTGTACCTTTTTGCATGAGCAATTGTCGCACATTTGTTCAAAGTAGATGTTGTATATTAACCCTTTCAACATCACAGGCCTGTATAGTGGTATGGACAAAAAGTGTAGATCCAGATGAGCCGGCTCATGACAAAGGATTAAAGACAAATTTGAATGGAATAGCATTGTTCATGTTTAAACAGAATGTTTCAAACTCTGGGCTCCTTGCTATTCCAAAATAATGGGCATGTTTACCATCGGCATAAATTACAAAAGGCTTACATTTGGGATTATAGAATCAAGGAATTTATACAAAACATTTTCATTCGGTAACAAAGAAAGTCTAATATACTTTACACACAGTTTGGTTTCGTCCTGCTTGCAATAAAGTATACTATCTCACAGATTTGCTCACATTTTCATTGGCCATTTCCTCAAAAAACATGCCGGTTTGAATTTCCCTGGAATCTTAGGACTTGCATGCTTTTTGATGAAATACGAAATGACAGTAAGAGTATCTTGTTGCGTTGCTTTATATTAATGCAAATGCTCTAGTTTTTGGAGACCTGTATTCAGTTGGGAATGTGTGTCGCGTATGTGAATTGGTTGTTTCGCTCGTCACTGCATCGGGTATAAATTTACTAGTCTTGTACTAACTATAAAACAATTGTATTATTTATGAATGCCGACTTTACTGCATCGTTGCCATAATTATATATTATATTGATGTGAAACTAAGCTTACATCTGATTCTACGCAGAAAATATTTGAACCTTATAATGCTCACAATGGTCTATTGAATTTTTCTAGTTTGCTGTTTTGTTCTTATTTTATATATTTCTCCACAGATTCATCCCTTTGACAATGAACGGAAATGTCTCTGTTGTTGAGAAATAATCCAATTGTTATGAACAAAAGTAAGCATTGATAGATATTTGTTTTTTTCTTTTGGCTTAAGCTATGTACGTACATTGTTGTGAAGAGAATAAGCAAAATTTATTATTTAAACCACTCGACGGAGTTATTTGTCGTTTGATATAGAAACAAGAAACAAACTACTATTTCGTTCAGAAGTCGAGGCACATGTCATTCTATTTGCATGTCGTTTAAACTCGAAAGCTGAATATAATTCTTTGCTGATGTAAACTATTGCAAGGGCATTATGTTACATGATTTTAACAATGAATCAAAGCTTTTGTTAATTTATTTAATCATATCAAATTAGTTATCTGTTCTCTATTTCTTGTGTATAGTAATTGAAAACTAAAACTCAAAATGCCCATTGTTGTTATCAATTTAGACTCCATACCACTTTCTTAAGGCTACCCGATAACATTTGTTTAATCCTTTCACTCTAACATAAAGTAAAGCCAGTATTTGTAAACACTGTAGGTCCAGAAGAGTGTCTTCAGGATCTGCAATGCAATATTTGCGGGTATATTTCATGCAGATTTAAGAAATACAAACTTTTCCAATACCGGGATAGTCCAATATTATTGTGAATGTAGCAATAAATATCGGCTACATTATTCAGGGACGACGGTTAATGTGCTACACCCATCTTCATTTATTCTCCTATTTGGTCGTGTATCATCGTGTAAGTTCATCATACTGCTTTTGTGATATTCTAAAACCACTGAAACTCCACGTCGGTTACAAACTGGGTTATACATAATATTGCTTTTGAGCTGTCAAATAAAAATATTGATTCATGAACAAAGAAAATTCTTGTGTTTTTCTTTAAAATCCATTTTGTAAAAGTGAGATTTGCTTGTGAATGGTAGTCATAGTCCTGATGTTGCCAGATTTGTAAATGTACTTGAACATGTACATGTACTTGTACAGGTAATATATGGGATTTAGTACTAAATCCAATGACCCGGCCTTAAATGACCTTAGCTGTTGATAGGTCTTAAAACCCAACAAACAAAGAAACATGATGTTGCCAGACAGTCGGTGTCGGCTATGACATGGGTTGTGTGGGGTTGGGGCTGTGACTGGAGAAATGGGGTGTATCACGTTTTGGCCAGTCTGGCTAGCACTCTCTTGTATCGGGAAAATTAATGGATTTATACGGTTTAATAAATGAGAAGCGCGACCTATGTGTCGACTTGATCCGAGTTTGGACTGGTCACAAAGGCCAAAAAATATGACCCATACCGTCACATATATTTTATCTTCATTGTGACGTGCTATTGTTGACGTCTAAACAAGTGCAGAGTCCAGCCCTCCTGTAGTTCCTGGTAAGCTAGCAAGCTCGCAGTCTCGTATTTATCTGAATCTTTTGCATTGGGAATGTTTCCCTGTCGGAACTAAACTGTAAGTGCAAAATTATGATAGTCTGTAAATTTCACATTAGCAATGTTTTCTTGTAAACAATTTTTGGATTTACATTTATTGAGCATAGGCTGCATATGCAGCCTATGCTCAATAAATGTAAATCCATTAATTTAAATTTCCAGACGATCCTAAATTTGCACTTACAAACTTCTTAGTCGTACGAAGCTTAGTGAAACGGGCCCCAGTTTTCTGATTAAAACTCCAATCAATCAATGAAGTACTGTAAGTTGTTTCATTATCCCCTTGCCTATCGCCAAGAGGGGATATAGCGTTAGTCCATGTACATGCGTACATACGTTAGTTACACCTATTGACCCGGCCTTAAATGACCTTAGCTGTTGATAGGCTGTTAAACCCCAACAAACAAGCGACTCGCGTCCGACCGCCCAAGATCACTGGGGACTTATGTTCACCCACAGGTGGAAGACTCGGACCTAGGACCCGATAAATGGCTCATTTGTAAACCGTTACCCCACTCACCAATTTCCGTATAATAGACACTATAGCCTTTTCGAGGAAGGCAAGAACTTGGAAAACTGCCGTAGTTTCTGACTCAACACCACACATTTCGATTTTTTCTGCGGACTTATGTCTCTGGTAATCAATAAATGAGTTAGTTCTTAAAATATATTCACTCCAAGCATCTGCTTTTAGCATTTTGTTAGTTACGGGCAATTAGCTACCAAAGACAAGGCGATAATTGTGTGTATGAAAGAATGTCGCACATTTTTGTGGGTGGGTGGTTGGTCGGGCGAATGTGACAGCGTAAATTAACGGTAGGGATTCCTCCTTGTAGGAATCACAATTTGCCTGGGAAGGCCCTCGGGGGGTACGTGTTTATCTTTGGCTCTTTTGTTACCTGGGAGTTGAATTGGGTTATTGCCCATTATAAAAGTAGTAAGATTATTACTGATCCTACTGCTTTTGGGAGGTGGCCAAGTGATTCTGGTGTGGTGAGGACCTGGCATCAGATCAGGATTATTCTGATTTTGGGGCTGAATATATAGTTATTTTTTTATTGTAAATATGGAGTTCTGATTTTGGGATTTTCCCCACATTTGTACTTGTACAGGTAATATATGGGATTTAATACTAAACCCATTGACCCGGCCTTAAATGACCTTAGCTGTTGATAGGCCGTTAAACCCCAACAAATAAAACAATTTTTTGGGCTGTGGAAGCATAAACTATGTGTAAAATCTGGCTGAAATCCCATTACAGTCTCACATATTGACGTGAATTACTGAAATATACATCAGTAAGCCCGATGTTGTTTCTAATAAGTGTCGTTCACTAACCTTGAATGATCTAAAACGTGTATTTATTTTGATTTGCGTCTCAACATTTCGACATAACCTTCCGTGAACTTTACTTTCGGCTTTCCTTCGTTATATTCGCAGTGATCAATAATGACGTCACGGGAAAACTGAAACTGGAGCATTACCGGTACAAATACGCCAATCAGGTGGTGATGGGTGAAGCGGAGTGTGTGGGATTCTTTTGGAAAGAGAAATTTCTGTGTAACGTTGGTAGCTAAAATGTGTGCAACTAACAATACACTAAACACAGATGTTTATAGTGAATATATTTGGGGGCCTATGGCATTTAAGTGTTAATTTATGTGTGTAACGCAACTTTAAGCCCAGCAGTATACCCAACATACAGGCAAGTCAAGGTGTGAAAGTCGAATGTCTAGACAGACCAAAAATCAAAATGTTGGAAAGTGAGATACAACCGAATTATTAAATCAAGCAGGAAACAAAAACGTCACAATTTGTATTATGTAGATCCTGATTGGCTATAACTACTGAAGTTAACTTGTTTGTACACTATATTCTATTAAATTACAGTGTAGTTCCTGATCAGACGTAACTTTTATTTAACATACATATGTAATTTAAAATGTGTAGATCCTGATCAGCTGCGAGTTTTAACACAACAGTGAAGATCATGATCATCACCACTAAGACAACTCATTTTTTTTTTACTCTGCACATTTGAACAATATATTTCCTCATAAAATGAAACGCCACCTATTTGTGTTTATTGTGTTTATTGTCCTAATTTAATCAGATGTGACACTGCATCGGCATACTCCGTAGCCTCCAGGTCCATTTTCAATAGCCGCTGTTTCAGCTGTACCATGTGGTCTTCAATGACACGGTACTTCAGCTTCTTCGGACGTCGTTTTACAACATTCGCGTGCTGAATTAAACGAACTTCGTTAACGACCTGTTCATTCTTGAATAGCTCTACCAGTGCGTAGATGTTTGGATGTGTCCGTAGACCATTGACATGGTGCCAACCTTCCACATGGTTTGTCGTTCGTGGTCCTGAGTTGTCAAAGTGGTTCCACATTGCCTTGTCGCCGTCCACCCAATGCTCAGTGACATAGTCCTTGAACGTGACCACGGATGCTGTGTCGTCATTGTTTTCTAGGGCATGGAGTCCGATTGGCACAAGCGGCAACACACTTGCATGGCGCACCAATGTCTTGAATTCTTCATTGTCCCTGAGGACTAACAAGTCCACATGATTGAACCTTCCTCCAGATGCACGGAGTGTAATGTAGGAATGAATGGCCTTTTTGTGGAATTTATCGGGGTATAAACTTGGAAAAGTCGCAGGGAATACTGGACGAAGGCCGGAAGGCCTCGTCCAGTATTCCCGCAACTTTTCCAAGTTTATATCCCCGATAAATTCCACGAAAAGGCCATTCATTCCTTATAATTCCAGCATTTGAAATAAATTCATCAAGAAAATGTGTTTATTTTCCGTTTTCTTAAGAATTATTTTAACTGCGCCTCACGGTTACGGAAAGTAGTTCAGCATGGGAGTTTACTGGGATATAAATTTTGGACGGAGACTTGCAACGGACCAATCAAATGTTAGGGAATTGTGTAAATATTTTTGTGCTGGAATTATTGAGAAATACACTCGTTCACTGTCGCGTCCGGGTAGACTACGATGACGGCGCGTTTGGCTGCTGCTTATCCGATACTGGATACATGTTAAGTATTCATTTATAATTAAATATGTGTGCAACACAACTTTAAGCCCAGCAGTATATCCAACATACATGCAAGTCGAACGTGTGAAAGTCAAATGTTGGGAAAGTGAGACAGTCTAGACAGACCAAAAATCAAAATGTTGGGAAAATGAGATACAACCTCCACACGTTTTATAACAACGTACTGTAGCGAGCTCGGCTATCATACCCATAGGTGAATAATCCGTAGCATGAATGGTAAAATGTGAACAATTCACCTAATTGTGTAACGGTTGTGTTATTAATGGGTTATTCCCCTGTGATCATATCTTGTCCACTGTGCTGCGCCCTGCTAATGGATTACTGATACTCCATTGGAAGCTGACAAACAACAAAACTATGGAGGTAATTTTAACATTTTTATTTTCACATTTTTATACTTTTGAATCAATATGCCCTATTTAGGGCTGGTTTAACCAAGGCACATAGTGCACCAAACATGAACGCCCTGGATTCACCACCATACTGTACAGTACACAACAATATGCACCGGCCACTCGTGTCTGGAGGTCAAGGTCATGACGTGACCTTCAGACAGGATGGCTGTTATGATTATACACATAGGAAAAGATCACAGGCTATTTTTGGAAAACGGAGCTCCAGTATTCTTAACCCTTACAATGCTGAATTGTTTCATCTACTGTGTATTTTTTATTTCCCATTTTTCTTATCAAAAGCATGGTTTGACAACACTTTAGAATCATTTCCAATGGAAATGATTCTAAAGTGGTGTGAAACCATGTTTTTATTGAGAAAGAGATACAATATAAAACAACAGCAGACCACAATTTACGTCTCTAGTGTTAACACGGTTCCAGATCCACGATTTTGATTTTTTCTTATTTTTATGCCACCGGGTTTCGAAGAAACGGGTGGCATATATTGTTTGGACCGTCCGTCCGTCTGTCTGTCTGTCTGTCCGTCTGTCACACTTTTCGGTTAACCAATTTGTCACAGTTTCTCAAATATGCTGCAGGTGGCATCCGCGTTCGACAGACGCATTTCTTGTTTATTTGAAGAGATTTAAGTTAGAAATTAATTTCACTGTTCAGACAATTGTGAAATATAATGGCTGTGACGTTATGGTATGAGATTATCATATCAAGTTTGTGTAACCCGAGGTCATCCATACAATCTGATCTCCATACAAGTTCTGAGAGATACAAACAGAATGAGCAGTTGAAAATAGCCAGACTTGTTGAGAATACTGGAGCTGCCATTTTAACCTAATATCATACATCCTCTCATTCATTGGCTGGATAACAACAGGAAGCTGAACCTGATTGGTCAATTAAGATCAATTTTGGTAATATTTATCACGAGTAACGCCATATTGTTGAACACAACTTTCTTTCAAGATAGAGTAGGATAAAGCATGGTTTGAAAGACCACTGATGGCAAGCATAGTTTTGATGCCTTCCATGATAATTTAGATGCACACAAATATATTCCATTACCAGATTTTGTTGCAGACATCCTCTGTGTTTATACACATTTATGAATATCTGTACATAATATTTATATAAGAAGAAAGCTATCCACCAATCAGATTTAACTTCCACAAATGAAATACTTATGTGTAAACATTACTTCCTATGAAGAATTTCATATAAAAGGATGGCTTGATGGTTCCACAATCTTTAATAGAAGAAAAATGACATGGATATTTAATTGTATTTTTCAATGTCTTTCAAAATACAAACATTGTATAAATGCATTTGTGTTACACATATGTATCCACGTGTTACTCCATGCCCGAGGTATTTATGTGGAGATAATACAACACTTGACCTGCAGCAGTATGGCTGCACGAACAGACACACCCAGGGACAGACGGGTGGGGTGATATATATACGGGCCTGTCCATGTTATATTTTGCATCTTGTGTGTAAATTTTGTAGAAATAGATTGCACAAATTAAACATTTGTACAGAACAAGTCAAACTTTTGCTATTAGAATACGCCACTTGAAGGAAATTACCTGTTTGGTAAGAATTAATATTAAATGACAATTTACATAGCTAAACAATCTAATTCTTTCACCAGTAAATATGAGACACGCCATGTGACTTTGTACCTTCGGACATCTGCGTAATTTCATTAAATACGTTTACAAAATTTACAATATTTTTCACGAATAAAGTCAAAAGTTGACAAAATTTTCAGAGTACATGAGGAATATAATTGTACTCTGATAATTTTGTCAACTTTTGACGCCATTTACGGAAAATATTGCAAATTTTGTAAACATATTTCATGACATTACGCAGATGTCTGAAGGTACAAAATCACATGGTGTGTCTCATATCAAGAATGAACTCTTCCATATTAATTTTCAGGCAATTCCATTAACCTGAAAAATGGTAATTTTGTCCAAAATTGGAAAATCTATAAGTGGTGCAGATCCTGATGAGACGGCTTATTATGAGCCTTCTCATCCTGATTGACATGATAAGTAAGCATTAGGAATGTGGTTGGTAGTGTTAAAATGATTGAAATTGTTGATAATTATTGGAACATGATATTCGAGATAGGGCAAAATACTTCATGGACAAGCCAGTATGTATGTCTATATAGACAGAATGTCTGTCATAGACGGTATCATATGTACAGTGTCTGTCACAAATGAACACGAAAAGACGACTCCTTCCGTGATTACTTCAATGGTTCCTGAGTATAACATGTACACAAACATCTAACGTCTTTGGTAAACAAACAACATCACTCTGAATGAGCAATATACATGAACTAGGGGCCTGCCTTAGTTGCCCAGGGATTTAACCCTTCCACCCTCAGATACCTCGCATGGGTATTTTTCCAGGTCATTCCATTTAAAAAGGGGGTTATTTTGTATTTAAATATCAGAAAATATCCACTAGCAGACAGCTCGCTATGAGCGGCTCACCTGGATCTACTACAGGAATGAATGGCCTTTTTGTGGAATTTATGGGGGATATAAACTTGGAAAAATCTCGGGGAATACTGGACGAAGGCCGGAAGGCCTCGTCCAGTATTCCCCGAGACTTTTCCAAGTTTATATCCCCGATAAATTCCACAAAAAGGCTATTCATTCCTTATAATTCCAGCATTTGAAATAAATTTATCAAGAAAATGTGTTTATTTTCCGTTTTCTTAAGAATTATTTTAAATGCGCCTCACGGTTACGGAAAGTAGTTCAGCATGGGAGTTTACTGGGATATAAATTTTGGACAGAGACTTGCTACGGGCCAATCAAATGTTAGGGAATTGTGTAAATATTTTTGTGCTGGAATTATAATGTTTTATATAGTGAAAAACTTCTCAAAATAGGGAGAAGTCGGACAAAATAGGGAGAAGTCAGACAAAATAGGGAGAGAATTTCGCCCTGTAAACTGATCCCTGTCGAAGGTATGAAAGGATGTAAAATCAAACCTGAGCATCGATCAGCAGTATGAAAATATTGTAAATGAGCAGTAGGTGCATACAAAATTGCAGTTCTAGACTGGAGCTAGACACGCCATTGCCAGTCGTTGTTTTCTGCCTAAGAATATACGAACATCTACCACAGAGCTCCAGATAAGCTGCGTATTTGCTTAAATACCCAATTAAAATTGCCAAAAACCCAATAAAATCAGAAGAAGCGAGTATTAAAAAGCAATACAAAATTTGTGGTACATTTATCATGCTTCAGAAAAGAATAAACAGACCACAAATATAACATAGTTTTCTTATTTTCCATGGAAACACATCTTGGTATTTCATTAGAATTGAATGCCAAGACATGTTTTCATTTCAAAGCAAACATTTCAATAATTGCTGTCTGTTGATGTGTAAACAGTAGTGTGATTTTATTTTACCCAATTAAAATTTTGAAATACCCAATTGCTTCAGAAATGGTGGAGTGACAATACTCAATTACTAATTCCTTATCTCGGCAGAGCCTCGCCCATCCCGTTTCCTGAGCCTTGCCAGATATTTTTTCCCATTCACGGCACTAACCTACTATTCTCTATCTATTTTCCTTATTTCTGAACCAAAGTTATATGTTGTGACCACTCATTTGAACCGTCTCGGCGAGCCGGTTCAAATGAGTGGTCACAACATATACTTCTGATGAGAAATAAAGAAATTCTTGAGCCTTGCCGGATATTTTTCTCTTTCTCTATAATGCATGTATGACACATACACATGGTTGATGGCTTTAAAAATACATGTAGAAAATGTACGCGAAATCGAAGGCTCAACATATATCTACAGATCGTATAAAAAAAGTTTAAAAAAATTGGAATCACATTGCTGTGTAGCTAGCGACAAATAAATGAACATTGGGATAAAAAAGCACCTGTTCATACCGAGAATTGCAATAAACACCAGAAAGGCGTTTTCATAATTAAATGCACCAGGAATAATTGCTTTGTTCATAAAACTATCATGTAAATAGTAGCACTTACCCTGGCTGTTGCCACAGGTCAAGACATTGTATCACATACTTGTGTAACTGAATATTTACTCACCCATGTAAAGTGTGGAACATTTGGGGGAGCAAAATATTCTGTGACACCAGTAATATGACACATTTATGTAGACAATGTTGGACAAGGTAAACAGTGGACGATAGATACCGAGATTGTGTGGGAAAACTTAAATATGCAATCATAACTTTGTGACTGAAGTTGGTTGCCTTCGTGGCAAATTTATATCCACACATCCTCTCCATCATGCATTGTTCATCATATTTACAATGTCTCGTAGCACTAACCTTGACAGAAAATAAGAACCACATTACAACATAATACCGTAATGACTATACTTATTGGGACAGAATTTCATTGAATACCATCGTTCTATCTGTGATCCCAAAGCAAATTACCAGTACATGTACAGTGGAATCTCTCTAAACTGGACACCATGGGTGTCCAGTTTAGAGAGGTTCCACCATACTGTGAATAATGCATACCTACTGTTATATAGGTGATTCTAGGGCCACCTGTTGTTCTTTGTGATATTTATCATGGAGGAAATACTGAGTGAATCGTGTCCCAATATACAGAGCTATTATGGTACATGTATTTGCATCGGTCTACTCCGTGAACACATACAAAATAAAATAATCAACTACAGCACTTGAAATAACTGGCACATAAAGTAAACAAACTGGATTTACATGTGTTCTCACCAATCATGGTGAAACCCCCCCCCCCCCCACACCCCTATTCCACATCCCCACCCATGTATCACCCGTTCTCCCGCCCCATGCAATGTGCCCTCCCACTCCGACCACTGCCATTCGCTACCCATGCTTATATCAAACCCTTGTAGCTAAGAATCTTTTACAGTGGAACCCCTCTAAACCAGACACCAAGAAAACATCTGTGATTTTATTTTTATGAGGTTCTTGGTCATTTATCTGAGGTGATAATAATGCATGTTCATGATCGCATAGCAAACGGCTATTGCTCAGAATGATAAATTGCATGATTTACAGTGAAACCTGATGATGTTTGTGATCAGCACAGTCCCAGCTCAGCCTGTTACATGCCTATGCTGGTCATAATTAATTTTTGTTTCCTTATTTGTGTTTAACGGCCTATCAACAGCTACGGTCATTTAAGACCGGGCCAACGGGTTCGATCCCGTATTTAACCTGCTAGTATATAACTAGATTCAACTCGCATACAAGAATGCCAAAGACGTACCTGAGGGTCAAACCAAGTCCAGTCGGGATTCCGGTAAGGAAGAAACCCGATCGTTAACAAGTAATATAGATCGTTATCAGTCTACATGAGTGTGCTACTTGATCAGGAGCTACACCAATCACAAATCCAATAAGCCCCATTTCTCCAGTCACCGCCATATATGCTCTGTAATTTGCCAATGGTCATCAAGAAGAGCTGGCTAGTGTTCATTGGCCATCTCAACAAAATCAATTCCTCATCTTCTCATTTATATTTAACTTATCTTAACCCTTAGACCGCTACACACAACAATTGTTGTCTGCTGTTACTTTTATATCTTGCCTTATTTCTCAATAAAAACATGGTTTGACAGCACTACAGAATCATTTCCAATGGAAATTATTCTAAAGTGCTGTCAAAGCATGTTGTAAATTATTCTAAAGCGCTGTCAAAGCATGTTTTTGATGATAAAAATTGAAAATAAACAGCAAACGACAAAAAAATAAGATAGCGGTCTAAGGGTTAATATTAAAGCATATTGGCAGTACATGTATATGATGCCAGTAAAAACATACAAATAAATATTCAAAATGTGTAAAAAAAAAAATCATTTCCACTTACAGCAAATGTGGCTGTGACTGGAGAAATGGGGCTTATGTGATTTGTGGCCAATGTAGCTCTTGATCTGCTAGCACACTCCTGCAGCCCGATCAGGATCTATACTGTTTCCTAGAATCATAATGGAGGTGCTACTGGTAGAACAGCGAACAGTGTATGTCCTGATCAGACTGTGCAGGCTGATTTGGATATACTCAGGTCACAACACTCATAAGCCCCATTTCTCCGGTCACAACCACATATTTAAACCCCCATTGTGATATGGCATATTTTGATGTCATACTATGTTATAAGGTAGAAACAGTAACATCACATTGTAACAAGTTAATACGGAGCCCCGCAGGTGACGTAGAATTATTTTTTTTTATTAATTCGTTCCCACGAAATAACAATTTGTTCCCTCAATTTAACAATTCGTTCCCACGAATTAACAATTCATTCCCACAAAATAACAATTTGTTCCCACGGGAACGAATAGTTAATTTGTGGGAACGAATTGTTATATCATGGGAACGGTTATTTCGAGGGAACAAATTGTTGAATTGAGGGAACAAATTGTTATTTTGTGGGAACGAATTAATAAAAAAAATTCATGTCCCCTGCGGGGTTCCGCAAGTTGACCAATAATAGTTCTATACATGTGTTGTTTATTTACAATGTTGTGATGGGTCAATGATGTAGCATTATATACATCATACATATTTATATATATAGATATATAATTATATCAACAGAAGTAATAAATACATGTTTTATTGCTTAACAGAGTTTAGCAATATTAACTGGCGCTACATATCAACTTGGACCGAACCGTAATATCACTGTTATATGCTCTAGTTGATATAATGTTATTAAAGTACAAAAATGTACTACTAATGACAGTTGCATAATAAATTACTGTATCAATACCCGATGCAAATCGACAAATATTTATTTTACCAAGTTTAATGACAAGATAAAACACTGAGCAATACATGTAATTTGAATGTGCAAATTTAGGATGGTCTGTAAATTTCAATTAATGGATTCACATTTATTGAGCATAGGCTGTATGTATGCAGCCTATGCTAAATAAATGTAAATCCAATAATTGTTTACAAGAAAACATTGTTAATGTGCAATTTACAGACTATCATAATTTTGAACTTACAAACATTTTAGTCGTACGAAGTTTAGTGAAACGGCCCTCAGAGCCATTATGGTTACATCTGATGGAGAAAGATCAGCAGCTGGTGACGACAATGATATTACGGGTGAGCCGAAGCTGTAACCCTGGACATGTCCTGAATTGGTAGCTCCCTGTAGAAAGCATGTTTCCCAAGTTGGCATCAAGTATAGGAGAGAGTGCACATGTTTCAGTTACTGGAACAGTTTCAGTTTTTGGAAATGATTTTCTGAAAGTATAACCGAAGACAAACCATGCGATTTTGTACCTAAGAAATTCTGTGATATTTTCATGAAATATATTTACAGAAAATGTGAAAATTCTGTAAATGACGTCAAAGGATGACGGAATTTTCATAGCAAAGGTAGAAAATCACATGGATTGTCTTATATGATATTGATAATTGAATATTTCAAAAAGTTCCGAAAGCTTTTGTATATGATTTTCTGAAAATTAGTATCCAAGTGACAAGACTTATTGATGGTTGAATATTTCAAATCAGAACAGACTACTTTTTCCCTAATGTTTTACATTGATAAAAGAAGATCACTGGTTACTGGTACTTGTAGTGTGATTACAAACATGAATAAGCATTAAAGGTACATGCCCACTCAGTAGGCACAAAATGTTCTTTATAGGAATTAAATAAGTGTATAATTGTGTCACTATTCCACCAGTTCTAACAATTACAAGTGCCCACTATACAGGTATAATCATTTAGTAATATGTATTTTACTGCTAGTGACTCGCGGTGGTATCGGGCTATTTTCATATGCAACTGAGGCATAATATTTTTTAAATATTTATACTAATTAAATGTGTCATTTGAAAAAATAATATTTTCGACAGATTATAAAGTATGGTCATTGCACATTAAAAAATAAATACACAGAGAATAAATAGTAATGTCTGTTAACATTTTAAGGAAACATGGTTATTGCCCCTGATATCAGTGTAGCAATTTACGTCCGATATGAAATGTATAATAATGAAAATCAATAGGTAATGGTGAATGAATGTTTATTTTGCCAGAAAGTCATATCTACAGAATATACAAAACTATCCGTCTCCCTATATTATAACCTGGCATGTGGGACTCCAGCTTTAAGAAGGTTGAGCCTGAGCTGTTCATTCTGCGAGTAAAAACTCCAAAAGTGTTATACTCATTGACCCAATTAACAGGAAGGTCACCTGAAAAGAGATGCAGTAATCGTACCTGAATCGTACATACAGAAAGGTTATGCTGAATTTACATTTGTCCTACTGCCAGAAACATCATGGAAGATACAAAATGGAAGGGACATTTATGGCGATTACAACTGGCATATGCAGACTACCTGTCTACACACCAACTTGGGAAACCAAACTACAGCGAGCCGCATATACTTGCATAGATTTTGCGCATACTAAATACCCGTACATATAATGATGACGTGAACGTCTAACGGTCGTGTGACCAAATGATTTGCATGTAATACTCGATATACAATGTAATCATGAGTGATTTCCCCTTCATGAACTTCAAAAATGCACACTATTTTCTTGCTTATCGCTTTATATTCAGAATAAATGTAGGCGTGGTTTTCCTGATATTTCTCATTCCTCCATGAAAGTAAGTGTCATGGAGTGTATTGGGATACCTTTGTGGAGAAATGAAGAAACATAAGGACAAACAGGTCAGTAGCCGATTTCATCAAAATTGCAAAGTATACTTATCTAGCAAAGTATACTTTGAGGGAGTAATCATTTATTTTTCCCGAAATGCATTATTTCATATAGAACTAACCACTGCATATATTTGATGATTACAAGTATGCAGAATTATTATACTGAATTTATTACATTATCACAGCCAAAATGGCTGTGATAATGTAATAAATACAGTATAATCAAAATTAATAAATTTATCCTAAAATTGAAAATTTCTCCCTAAAAGTATACTTTGCTAGAAAAGTATACTTTGCAATGTTGGTGAAATCGGCTACTGGAACGTTGGCTAAAAAAAGGAGCCTAATGTTATTTGAAACAATTACAGAGACTTACGGTATTAACCTTTTCAACACCACAGGCCTGTATAGTGGTATTGGCAAACAGTGTAGATCAAGGATGAGCCGGCGCGTGCCGTCTCGTCAGGATCTGCACTTTTTGCAAGTAATTTTCATATTTTTAAGAACAAAAAACACCCCCTTTTCATAAATGGACCAGTCTGAAAATCATTTTGTGACGATTGGATTGGTTGAAAAATTACATACCAGTTATAAAGCGATAACCATCAAAATATGCTTGCCATCATCAGCATGTTGGTGTAAGTAAGATATCTGGCCAATACCAACTTCTGTACTGCCAATCACAAATATACAAATATGTAATTTTGTATCACATTCCACTAAAGGTGGGACAGTCCTACCCACTACTCCACTGTCTCGTAGTCCACTCCAAATATTCTCGCTGCCACCATCTCTGTAGCCTATTTCACCAACATTGCAAAGTATACTTATCTAGAAAAGTATACTTTGAGGGAGAAATTTTCAATTTAAGGATACATTTATTAATTTTTAGTATACTGAATTTATTACATTATCACAGCTATTTTGGCTGTGATAATGTAATAAATTCAGTATAATAATTCCGCATACTTTTACTCATCAAATATAGGCAGTCGTTAGTTCTAAATGAAATAGTGTATTTAGAGAAAAATAAATGATTACTCCCTCAAAGTATACTTTGCTAGATAAGTATACTTTGCAATGTTGATGAAATCTTCTACTGTTCTCATAACCCATACAATGGTGAATTAAATTTTGTTTTCTGCCATTTTTACTGATTTTTAATATTTCTCAACAAAAAAGATGCTTTGACAGTGCATGAGAATCTTCTCCAATGGAGACAATTCTCATGTGCTTCCAAACATGAAAAAGCAGCAGACGATAATATTTGTTTCCCTGTCTTTCAACCATTCATTTTCCTCCTGTTTCAGCGCACCCTGTTGCCTTGACTAGTGTAGACCAAGGCAGTTTTACTGTTGTGGAGAGTTGACCATCGTACTTGGAACAGTCTGCTTCTTAAACTTTCACTATTTCAATGGTTTTCTCTTGATGCTTCAAGCACACAGACGCGTCACTTCTGAATCCATAGACACCGAGACTTCCACGTTTGCCCAACGTCACACACCAAGGGGAGATTACACGTCCTGTTTGTTGCACCGCGAGCAGTTTAAAATACTCCTCGTTAGCTGCCTGAACACGATTGACGGCGCGATGCCCCAAATCTCCGACAATATCACAATGATTCGGCCACATAGGCCAGAATGAGTCACAAGAGTCCGGTCTCTCTTGTAGTGCATATATATAAATACTGAAGGGTGAACTCTACACATAAATTATAATGCTTTCTGTACAAATATTGCAGTTCTAGCACCATGCTGCTCGCGGACACCACCTGGAACACAATAGTAATTGGTGCTTAAACATTTCATCCATAAATATATAAAATCGTCCATTTGTTCAATGTTAACCCTTAGACCGATGTCTTATTTGTTTTGCCGTCTGCTGTTTATTTTTTATTTTCCATTTTTATCATCAAATACATGCTTTGACAGCACAGCCCTTCAGAATCATTTCCATTTTTGTCAAACCATGTTTTTATTGAGAAATAAGTCAAGATATAAAAGCAACAGCAGACAATAATTGTTGTGAGTAGCGGTCTAAGGGTTAATTTTTTACTATTAATCAAAATATGGGTATTGTCTGGATCTATAATGTTTGCAAATGTTGGATTTATGGTCTGTAGGGTTGAAAGGGTTAAACATTTTTGCTGAACATTCCTTAAAGAATCCAATATTTTGCAAGGATAGTTGGTTAACCCTTAGACCGCTACTCACAACAATTGTTGTCTGCTGTTGCTTTTATATCTTGCCTTATTTCTCAATAAAAACTTGTTTTGACAGCACTTCAGAATCATTTTCAATGGAAATGATTCTGAAGTGCTGTCAAAGCATGTTGTAAATTATTCTAAAGTGCTGGTAAAGCATGTTTTTGATGATAAAAATGGAAAATAGAAAATAAACAGCAGACAACAACAAAATTAAGATAGCGGTGTAAGGGTTAAAACTCTATATGAATCTGATTACCTGGAAAATGAGACTAACTTCTGATCAAATATAGCACACTCCTGTAACGCCTAATAGGTAACAATCTCTTGTGGTGTTTCATTGATGAAACAGCGAACGGTGTAGATCCTGATCAGGCTGTGCGGATGCACAGGCTGATCTGGATCTACACTGGTCGCAAAACCCATAATCCCCATTACTCACATCACAGCCACATATGAGTGGATGGACGACCTACCTAATGCTAGGATCCCGTACTGCTACCCGAACTGGAATCTGAGTCGGACGAGCTGCTGCTCAAATACTCGAGCTCCTTTACCTTCCGCCGCTTACTCTTGTATGTGTGCTCCTGCTCTGACACAGTGCCTGCAATAAAACATTTGTTTTATTCTTTAAATCGTAAAAAAAAAAAAATACTTCACAAGTTACAAAGGTTTGAAAGTTTTAATTAGCTGAAATATTCGCATTCCATTATGACGTCATCAATGAACAATTATTATGATTTATATTAACTCTAGTTTTTATCTAACACTAATTAGAAACACTATTTTTATTTTCATTAAATCTTTATTTATTTACTTCCTCTTAAGGATAAATAGACTAGGGGCCCGTTTCACTAAACTTCTTACGACTAAAATGTTCGTAAGTGCAAATTTAAGATCGTCTGTAAATTTCAATTTATGGATTTACATTTATTGAGCATAGGCTGCATATGCAGCCTATGCTCAATAAATGTAAATAACATAATTATTTACAAGAAAACAATGTTAATGTGAAATTTACAGACTATCATAATTTTGCACTTACGAACATTTTTGTCGTACGAAGTTTAGTGAAACGGCCCCCAGTCTTATAAATAGGCTACCAAATGTGGAAAATACTGAGTAACCTCCCTTAGGACAACTTCTTGGTACAATAATCCTTGATGTTAGAAATGACTGAATTTTTTGCTTTGACATCGCATTGCTTAGTTTAAACTAACAAATTTAACGTCCTGGATGTAGTTCTAAGGGAACTAGCTCGTGATTTTTCAAGTTTGGTAACTTATTTATAGGACTGGTCATTACTGTTTATTAGGTATATGACAGGCGCAAGTTCAATGTTCAATGCAAATGGTGTGACAGAAATGATATGACCATAAAAGTGTTGCCTTACCAGGTAATGGTGTGTGGACTTCTACTTTTACTGTCGTTGTGGCCTTCACCCGGGTCACATGATGCGCAGGTGGCGTCGCCTGTACCGCACCCGGAGGAGTGTTCTGAAAGTGTTATGACATACATTAGTATTTCAGGCAATGGTCCATGAACATTTAGTGTTTTAATTTAACCCTTAGACTGCTACACACAACAATTGTCGTCTGCTGTTGCATTTATATCTTGCCTTATTTCTCAATAAAAACATGGTTTGACAGCACTTCAGAATCATTGGAAATGATTCTGAAGTGCTGTGAAAGCATGTTGTAAATTATTCCAAAGTGCTGACAAAGCATGTTTTTGATGATAAAAATGGAAAATAGAAAATAAATAGCAGACGACAAAAACTTAATATAGCGGTGTAAGGGTTAAATAATTAATTTATAAGCATATCAAGTCAGAAAACTGAGTACAAGAATATGAAGAAAAAAGATATGTTTCCTTTTACGAACAAGAGAAATTGAATTTACTCAAGGAGTTAATGATAATACACGTGTATTTGTGAGCTGAAACAGGAGAACGGTGAACGCGTTCCGTCACAACAATAGCTCGGCTTCACGTCTCATCCGAAAGTGGGACGAAAATAGTATTGATTTCAAGGATTGAATGCACAAGCTCCAGTATTGAAGTGCAATGCTCGACCATTAGACTAGCCACCCATCTCTATTTGTGAGTGGAGTTTATATGTGGTTGTGACTGGAGAAAATGGGCTTATGGAATCTGTGACCTGATCAAATAACACACCCGTGTATCCTGATGACGTTCTATATCGTTTGTTAGAAGCAGGACGGGTGTTTCATTGATGGAATGGCGAACAGTGCAGATCCTGATCAGCCTGTGCAGATGCACAGGCTGATCTGGATCTACACTGGTCGCAAAACCCAATCGCACAGGCTGATCTGGATCTACACTGGTCGCAAAACCCAATAAGCCCCTGTTTCTCCAGTCACAGCCACATATTTACTTATCCAAACAAATAATAACTTACATTTCTATTACTGCAGTTGATATTGCTGCATGTATTTCTGCACGTATTGCCGGCTGTGTCTGGCGTTGACGTCGTCACTGTCGTCTGCTGGTGGTCGTTGCCAGACAGTGACGTTTCCACAACGATTTCAGGCTGCACCACAATCTCTGTGGATGAGTACTGCGATGGCTCCTCGGTGATCGTAGTGAGTGACAAGTCCGACGGAATTCTCCGCGGATATTTTAACTTCTTGCTTCTACGTGTTGCGCGAACGGGAAGTTTGCGGAGTTTGCGGAGTTTAAGTCGGGGAGATGGTTCCGGGGACGGCGTCTGTATTCGGTCTCCGTTGTCCTTCGGCCGGATCTGAATCACGAATAATGAGCATGGACATCAGCCGAGAAAAAGGATTCCATGACATTCTTCTTGGTCCTCTTAGTTTGAATATGTATTGAATTTGAATCTGATTGTTTTTTCTGTTGGAAGTTAAGGGACTAAATGGCGAACAGATCAGACTGCGCGGATGCGTGGATGCGCGGATGCGCGGATGCGCGGATGCGCGGATGCGCGGATGCCCAGGCTGATCAGGTGCTATGCTGATCGCACATGTCATACGATGGTACCTTTTCTCAGGCTAGAGCTGATATGAGATGAAATGAAATGAAACTGTAATGAATTGCTCTCTAAGTGTGCATATATGCCTTGAACTATACAATGATTGCTATGTGACACAAACATGCACAAATATTTAAAAGCAACTGCAATACATATCATTTGTTAAAACATTATCAAAACAAAAATGTCTACATACTGATTTGTTTGATACTATTTCTACCTCCCACCCAATTCCATTATTCAAATCCATTTTATAAATATTCATACATTCAGAACAGAAACAAAATAGTTTAGACTGGTTGCCTATTAGCAAACTCACCTCGGCTGGAGGACCAAACATGGAGAGAAGAATGGGCAGGAGAAGCAGTCCATTCAGCAGACCAATCACAATCAAGCCCGACAAAACCCAGAAGAAGTACCTGAAAGAAGAAAAAACAACAGTTTGAATTATTGAATTATTGTCACGTGTTTGATTCTTTTCCAACCAAACACAAATTATTTAACCTCTACAATGCTGAATTTTCGTCTGCTATTTTACTTATTTTCAATATTCCTTGTCAAAAACAGTCTTTGATGTTTCCCGAAGTTTAACCCTTAGAATGCGGGAAATAAAAAATGTTGTCTGCTGTTGTTTAATATTTTTGTCTATTTTCTCAAGAAAAATATGATTTGGCAGCACTTTAGAATCATTTCCATTGGAAATGATTCTAAAGCCCTACCAAACCATTCTTTTGTTCAGAAAAATAAAAAATAATCAACAGACGACACTATATTTAATTCCGCATTGTAAGGGCTAAGGGTTGAAGTGTTGATAAGCGTGACTCCAAAGTATCATGAGGAATATTGTACCCTTGTATGTAGGTGTAATTTCTTTAACTCTTTGCATGCTAGCGGTGAAAATATCCGCCAAACAAATTAGGAGTATATATTTTATTTCTCACTGTAAATATGTCTTGAAATTTCATTAGAATTGAGTCCTCAGGACTCAATTCTAATGAAATTCCAAGACATATTCATGATATTTACAGGGAGAAATAAAAGAAACTATGATGATTTCTTGTCCGCTAGTTTTGAACTATTTATAGCCCACAAGTTTCCCAGCATGCAAAGAGTTTCATTATCAAACTCCTGAGCAGTGCAATCCCTGATCAGACTGTGCTGGGACTGCACTGCTCAGTTAAAATCAGTACACCTTGAGCATTGTATCAAATATATCACATATATGCACTTTTCAGCACCCCAGAGTATAGAAATGTCGGTCATAAAAAAAGGAATGTAGAAATGTTTCTGATGCTGTAGCAGTGGTGGCCCCGATACGTCTATCACAGAAAATAAAACTTCCTGAATCCACAAACACGCCGACTTCACAACAAATCGTGTCTAAGACGTAGAAGCCACCCAAGAAGACAGACTAATAATGGCCGGCCTGGCATCTGACAAGCGAATTAGGAATTAGGAATTAGGAGTTTTTCCTTTCCACGAGACATCGGTGGGTCTACCCTTTTGTCAAATGTTAATGGAAGACCCCACATACATCGCGTGGTTATCATGTCTGATTAACCAGTGCAGCATCATTGCGCCTGACAACTGAATCTAGTTTTGTGGTGTAGCCAAGAACAGGAGGCTCGATACAACAAAGCCGGCATCTTGGCGTTTGTGATAGCTTAGAATTTACAGACCAGCCTGGGGTAGTCAAATTCTTAGATGTGGCTGTGACTTGAGTATTGGGGCTTATGGGAATAGTGACCTAGTGTAGATCCTCATCAAATAGCACACTCCTGTAGCCTGATAACAAACTAGTATACTTGTTGGAAGCATGCATGGTGTTTCATTGATGGAATGGAGAAATGGGGTTTATGGGTTTTGCAACCAGTGTAGATCCAGATCAGCCTGTACATTCGCACAGTCTGACAGAATCTGCACTGTTTGCCATTCCATCAATGAAACATCCGTCAAACTTCTACCAAGGAATACAGGTTGTAACATATATCAGCCACCAGGAGTGTGTTATTTGATCAGGAGCTACACTGGCCACAAATCATATAAGCCCAATTTTTCCAATCACTGTCAAATATGAGATTTTGTACCTTCGGACATCTGCGTAATTTCATGAATGATATGCTGCATGTACTCTGAAAATGTTGTCAACTTTTGAAAAATATTGTAAATTTTGTAAACGTATTTAATTAAATTACACAGATGTCTGAAGGTATAAAATCACATGGCGTGTCTCATATAAGAAAGGATAGTGTTCTGAAAGCCTGAAGAATGATAAGAGAAATTGGGCTATTTCCTATTGCTGAATGCATAGCAGCATCCGCTACAGAAAATAAAAATCTGGACAAATTTAATGTTCCAAAATGTATTTTTCATGTACAGTATTAAAAGTGTTATCTGTGAAACTGATAAGCTTAGCTACCGGTATATATCCATGTGAAAACATAGTTTGCCATAAATACCAAGAAATACGCATAGAATAATTGCTTGTAAGTCATGAATTTATAAATCGTCCACATTTGCTTACGAATTATTACGCATAAACAAGTTGGATCTTCACTAATTTGTTTTATTAATTAATTACAGCTGTCTGGCTATAAAATGTCCAAATATTGTTCAGCTATTGCTCACAAAAGCTCTCACAACTTTCGCAAAGAAATGTATAAAAAATATTGAGTTTTCATGAAAAATAAAATATTAAATTTTATCCTCCATCAGCATAAAAAGAGTTAATACTGATGTTTTAATTGGAAAATTAATCAGAAAACATCAGACTTTCAGAGATAGAAAGGACTAACAGCTTTCAATCACATCATCCTATATCATCACCAAGCATAATGCTTGGTGATGATATAGGATGATGTGATTGAAAGCTGTTAGTCCTTTCTATCTCTGATGTTTTCTGATGTATTCCAATAAAAGAAAGTGAGCCTGTCTGTTTATAACAGTAACCTCTGAATGTTTATACATGTACCCCTAAGTAAGTAACAAGAACCATAACCACCCAAGACTTGTGCAAGCCAACCACTTATTACCTCCCTTTACACTTTCCTGTGGACCACACAAGATTTGTTTATCGTTCGCTCCTTAAATTAAGATCTCAATCTGAGATTTTATTCAGGGAATGCTAAAAGCTTGTTGTTTGTATTTCTTGCGGCTATCTCCTCCACTGAATTATTTGTCTTTCTCTACTTTCCTTTGAGGTTGGGACTTTCTCCCCCAGTCTGTGCCAAATTTGTTTAACCCTTAGAATGCTGGGAAACAAAAATTGCCGTCTGCTGTTGTTTTATATTTTGTTTTCTTTCTCAATAAAACATGGTTTGACAGCACTTTAGAATCACTTCCATAGGAAATTATTCTAAAGTGCTGTCAAACCATGTTGTTGATGAGAAAAATGGAAAATAAAAGTAAACAGCAGACGACAAAATTAAATTCCACATTGTAAGCATTAAATGTTTTTCCCAGGTGGCCTTTTAATCTAGCTATAAAGACAGGCAAAATAAATTAGTGTTTTTGTTCTGCCTATCAGCTGGATGTTTAGCTTCAGGAGTAAACCAATTAAACAAACTGCTAAATGGAAATTCATAATTACGCAATTCAACAAGATTACACTACACTGCCACCCATGTGTGGCACAATCAAAGCCACCAATAAAATATATGTAGAGAATATTAATGCTATCAGGCGACATGACGAAATGCATAGGAATTTTGAGGTTTGCTGTGAAATTCCTACTGCTTATGATAGTTCAACTGAGTGGTAATAACATACTTTTGGTAATAAATAATATAAGAAGTAAGAAAATTATACTCTTTTTTTTCTGTGCCAAGAATGAAAATATGGATGATGAAAAGGAAGTATTGGAAGTTTGAAGTAAATTGGAGTAACAATTGTGGAGATATAAGTGCCGCATGAGTGGGATACAGCATGAATATATATGGATGATAACTAATAAGCATATGAATTTTCAAGTCAATGTGAATTAGGACTGCAGAGATATAAGGTATTTAAAAACTTGAATGCAGATTTTGGACGGACTGACACACGGATGCACAGACGGACACCTAGACGTCACTGTGATCACTATGTCTCGCTTTCCGCAAGCGGGCTCGACAAAAAACTATATATTCAGCCCTGAAATCAGAATAATCCTGATCTGATGCCAGGTCCGAGCCACACCAGAATCACTTGTAGATTGCTAATGTGTTTTGTTGCCTACTGGAGCCTCATGTGAGGTCCACCCATTGACCGCAGGTCCAGCACAATCCTGCAGCTGTCAGCCACCCTGATCATCCTTGAGTTGAGATTATATCTCACATCCAGGGAATAAGAGGGACAATTTAGTGTTTTCACCCTTTTCTATTAAAACTCATCATTTTAGCTTTTTTTTTCTTCATTTATTGATGCTTTTAGGTTTGTTTGTTGGTTTATTGGTGTGTAACGGCCTATCAACAGCTACGGTCATGTAAGGCTCTGTCGTTTAGGTATATTTAATGCTTGTATAGACCTCAGTCCGTTACTGCATACTGTGCTATCTGGTACATAGATATACAACTGCTCCATTTGTTGTTGATGTTTTTTCAGTGACATTCATTTATTAAGTATTACCAATTTCATTTTTTTGCCTGAAAACCTACAGCAGAGGTGTGACCCTCATTGCACACAATGACAAAGCTTGAGCATATTTAAAATTAAAATCCTATTAACACTTGATACTTTTGAAGTTTTCCGACCAAAAAGGTTACACAAAATTTATTACAATATTTAAAGCTTCACAGATGAAAATCTCTGCCACGTCCGATTGTAAATAAAACCCCAAGTCGTGTTGTCACCAGTGAAGTGAACATTCATGTTGCTTTTTTCAAATTAGTTATTCATTTGATGAAATAATAAAGTTTTATGAGCCGATGCTCGTTGCATAATCGCATAAAATGAATTAAAATTTCACATCACAGAGCATTTATTGACATGCTAGCAGCGAAAGTATCCGCCAAACGAATTACGAGTATATGTTTTATTTCTCTCTGTAAATATGTCTTGAAATTTCATTAGAATTGTGTCCTCCGGACACAATTATAATGAAATTCCAAGACATATTCATGACATTTATAAGGAGAAATAAAAGAAAATATAAAATGAATTGTCATCTGCTATTTTTTAACCATTTATAGCCCACAAATTTCCCAGCATGCAAAGAGTTAATGGCTAAATATATGAACATAAGTTTGCAATACATGAAGAGTCCTAATTACATGGAAAAATCATACTGTTTTACATGTACTGGAATGTAGCTTTGCTCAAACTCATATACAGTAGAACCTCTCTAAACCGGACACCAATAAACAAATCAGCGCTCCAGATAAGCTGCGTATTTGCGTAAATACCCAATTAAAATTGCCAAAAACCCAATTGAAATCAGAAGTAGCGAGTATCAAAAAGCAATAACAAATTTGTGGTACCTTTATCATGCTACGGAAAACAATAAACAGACCACAAATATAGCATACCGGTATTTTTCTTATTTTCCATGAAAACACATCTTGGTATTTCATTAGACACATTCTCCAAGGAGACAATTGTAATGAAATGCCAAGACATGTTTTCATTTCAAAGCAAAATATTCAATAATTGCTGTCTGTTGATGTGTAAACAGTAGTGCGATTTAATTTCACCCAATTAAAATATTGAAATACCCAATTGCTTCAGATATGATGGAGTGAAAATCTGGAGCGCTGACACATGTGATCATAATTTTGATGGGTTTCTTGGTATTTTGTCTCAGGTGATTATGCCTGTTCGGGATCGCATAGCACACAACTATGGCTCGGAATAATCAAATACCTGTAGCCTATTTCATCAACATTGCAAAGTATACTTTAGTAGCAAAGTATACTTTGAGTGAAATTTTCAATTTTATGATAAATTTATTAATTTTTATTATACTGAATTTATTACATTATCACAGCCAATTTGGCTGTGATAATGTAATACCGGTAAATTCAGTATAATAATTCTGCATACATTTAATCATGAAATATATGCATTTGTTAGTTCTATATGAAATAATACATTTCATGAAAAATAAATGATTACTCCCTCAAAGTATACTTTGCTAGTAAAGTATACTTTGCAATGTTGATGAAATAGGCTACAGATTTACAGTGAAACCTCACTAAACCATTTAGCGAGGTTACACTGTACTTATTCAATTTAAAAAATAATATTACTTTTGTGTGCTAATGAGTTCAGTTACAGTACACAACACCGTAACTAAAACATGACAAACTAAATGATCGTATTTTAACCCTTAGACCGCTACTCACAACAATTGTCGTCTGCTGTTGCTTTTATATCTTGCCTTATTTCTCAATAAAAACATGGTTTGACACCACTTTAGAATCATTTCTGAAGTGCTGTCAAAGCATGTTGTAAATTATTTGAAAGTGCTGTGAAAGCATGTTTTGATGATAAAAATGGAAAATAGAAAATAAACAGCAGACGACAAAAGAATTAAGATAGCGGTGTAAGGGTTAAAGAAGCACTGATAGCAACATTTTTCAATACATGTAAGTTGGATGTAATACTGTATCTTTCTGAACTACATATCAGCAAAACACGCAGGCCTGGAGATGTAGATATAAAGTGAAAATACCAAAGGGAACTCACACATTGTCCGAGCTTACTACACAGGTATATCGGTTAAACAGAATTATATAACCACACACATGACTAGCCCCAAACATTACATTTGTACCTACCACCATAGCTCAATTACTTGCACAAAATAATAAAAGTTTCCACAAACCAAATATAAATTTTACATTTAGAATGTGGGAAATGAAAATTGATGTCTGTTGTTGATCTACAGTATGATGTCTTTATTCTCTCAATAAAACATGGTTTGGCAGCACCGTGTTGAAAAATGGGAATTAAAGAAGAAAACAGCGGATGACAAAATTTGAATTCTGAGTTAAACATCTGAATTTAATAGCACAGTGCAGTTCACACTATCTGCTACAACAGAAACCTATCCCACGTAGAGCTTATTTCACATGAACTGAGAGACAAAACTAGTTACAAATCTGAATAGGGCTGATTGTATTTCATCTCCAATCTTCCAAATAGACAGATCATTATCTACGTAATCAGCCCATGTGAAGCCGTATGTAACATGGCCCAAGCAGTCTACCTGGATATTAAGTAGAACCTCTCTAACCCGTACAATGCTGAAATAAATGGTGTCGCCTGCTGTTAATTTTTTACGTTCAATTTTTCACAAGGAAAACATGGCTTGCCAGCCCTTTAGAATCATTTCCAATGGAAATGATTCTAAAGTGCTGTCAAACCATTATATCATTTCCAATAGAAATGATTCTAAAGTGCTGTCAAACCATTTTTTTTTTATTGAGAAAGCAGACAAAATATGACACAACAGCAGACGACAATTTTCAGTTCTCGCATTCTAAGGACACCCAATATTTATGACATTAATTTCATCGATTTCTCTATCATTAATCTTGATATACAGAGTCGAAATGCTCACATGCCTGAATTACAGTGGAACCTCAAAATCTGACACCCTGGGACAACGTAATCAGGCATGATCAACCATATAACTACTCATGTCATGTGTGCATACTTTTCAATCATGAGCAGGCCTTATTGTCCGAGATAGATGACAATGAAAACAGTCACAAATTAACCGCACCGACGTTTCCCGGTGTCCACTTTAGAGAGACCCCAGTGTACATGTAATATCATCTAGAACTAAAATTCACTAAGTTCAACATGGTTTCTTTACCACTATATCTGTGTGATCCAGTATAAGCCTGGCTATCCCACAGCCGGGTTTGATTATATTTGTTCATGACTGAGGCGGAGATAAGAGCGAGTTGGGTGGTCCGCACCTCACCGTTTACAACGCCATAGCATTCATATTTACCATCCTTGCTTCAATGAATTAATTAACTCAGATATGTGGCCCGCTTGTCTTGCTGGGTGAATTCTTTTTTTGCCCTCATTTTTGGCACAGCCATTAATTTTTCAATACTACCCACTATAAGGTTGATGTTTGGAAACAGTGTAGATCCTGATGTAGCTCGTATACGAGCCGTCTCATCAGGATCTGCACTGTTTGTTAATATTTAAAAAAAAATAATGACACCTTTTCTGATTAATGAAATGGTCTGAAAATTAACATGGATGTGCCCATTCAAGATATTTAAGGGTGATATGATTAAATTGATATGAAGTTTTGGCCAAATCTCTGGGCCCTTTGATATAAAACTCAAATTCAATACTATTCGAGCCTAAGCTTACTCGAATGAACGGTTTCAGAGCAGACACTAGCAGAATATCTAGCCCCACCCCATCCACTACCCCACCTCCTCCAACACCTCACCCCTACCACACCCCACCCCCTACCACATCCTCCTCACCCCTACCACCACCTCACCCCTAACCACCACCCCACACCCACCACACCTCCCCCTACCACCAACCACACCCCACCACCTCACACCCTACCCCACACCCCTCCACCACACCACCACCCCCACCACCTACCACCACCCCACACCCCTACCACCACCCCACCCCCTCCACTAGACACTGAAGCCACCGATAGATTCAGTATAATCATGGCTCCAGATTGTTGGCCATCATAATCATGTTACAGACGGCTCCATATCTTATGTTACCCGTTTCTACAAAGTCTAAATGGAACACGGCAAACAAGAAACGGTTTCCAAGCGTTTCCACAATAAAATATTATCAAGTAGAGATCATAAACTTGGGTATATAAATAGTTTCCATTCATAAAACCAGGCATTGCATTAAACATAGAAACTCTTCTAAGATAAAAACATAAAATGGTTGCCATGGAAGCTACCGTTATTCGGAATAAAAACTAACAGGATTTCTATTTAACCCATTTTGCAACCAATTCAATTGTCACAAAATAATTTTCAAACTAGTCCATTTCTGAAAAGGGGGTGTTTTTGCTCTCAAGAATACGAAAATTACTTGCAAAATGTGCAGATCCTGATGAGACGGCGGTTCATCTGGATCTACACATTTTGCCAATACAGGCATGTGGTGTTGTTGAAAGGGTTAAAGTATACAATTCTAATGTTTTATTTCATCAATGAGATGCCAGAAAGATTTCACTGTATTCAATTGAATACATTACAGTGAACCAAATCAAAATTAAACACACTCAGGCCTTCTTTGTGTCCAGTTTAGAGAGATTTGACTGAAATGTATACAATTAATTAGGTCTAAAAGGCAGACATAGTTCTAGGTGTTACAATTAAAATATAATTCTGAAGAAATTGGAGAAACAAGAAAACATTGGTATTTTGGTTGCCCAGCATAATTCCCAGATTCCCAATTTCCCCTGATTGTACCGAGAAAAGGTGAACATCATCTAGTTGACGTCAGGAGCATAAAGCTGTCAGACAGGAGCATTTCACCGGGCTCTACAGCCAACAATCATTGTCTCGGCTACAGCATAAATAACAATATAAATCACACTGGCTTTTTTCAAACTATGAAGGTATGGCGTTTTATAACCCAGTATGCGTGGCACGCTTTCCCTCTTGAACCGTGGGAGGTTGTTCTAGATCTTATTAACTGGGAGTTATTCCCCTTCTAGCATTGACGATCAAAGTTACAAGAAATGTATTTTAGCTCTGATAATTTCAGTTACAAGCATTGTATTTTCTAGCTCTGATAATTTCAGTTATATGTACAAGCATTGTATTTTCTAGCTCTGATAATGAATTTATCAGCGCTAGAAGGGCAATAACCAAGTCAAGGTTAGCCCCTTCTTGTATTAAAATACTTGGATAGCTGGTACAGTGAAACCTCTCTCAACCGGACACCCTGGGAGGTCCCCAGGATGTCCGTCTTAGAGAGGTTTCACAGTAAATCAGGCATGTAATCATTCTGAGGCATACTTGTGTGCTATACGATCACGAACAGACATTATCACCTGAGATAAACGACCAAGAAACTCATAAAAAATAAGATCACAGGTGTTTTCTTGGTGTCCGGTTTAGAGAGGTTCAACTGTATTAGTTCTATTTTACACAGGAAAGTTGTATATGGCCCATGATTGACACCATTTGTCACCTGTCCAGGTGCACGTACATGACATGTCTATCCACGACTACACACACACAGGTAATAACCCTATATATTCGGACACACTTTATTCTGGGGAAGCACACATAAATATGGTTTCCAACAATAATGAATGCTCTAATATTTAGGGTTAGTATGGTTGTACTGGTTTATCACAATAACGATGTATTTGGATACAAATTGTTTTGGAAAACCCCTATTTATAGGGGTTTTCCAAAACAAATTGTGTCCAAATATTTATGGTTAGTATGGTATTGACCACAAACAAGATGGTCAAAGTATGAAGACACAACATCCAGCAAGTAACTGCACAGAGTGTATGTAAAGTGGTCCATAAAATTAACCCTATGCAATTTTATCTGAAGCTGTTCATGGCCAGACTATAAAACAAGAAGTGTTAATTGTCTGTTAATTATTCCAATGCTATTGAAAATATGAAGTGTTTATCGATGGCCTACATCTATCATCCTCCATATTCTTGGCAACCAGTGTTGGCTTTTCACAACTTTAATGACTATATCTCAACATGTACGCCGCGGCCAGCTGGCTTTAGCTTGATGTCTATGTATTTCAAATAACAACATGTGCCGGTACACGATTGCACGATTGCGTAACAATAGTCAAAATGTTAAAAAATGAATTCACGACAGCTTGGGATAATTTAATTACCATGATCAGATTATCCGATACCACTGGAAAGATACATATATTATGCAGTATCAAATTGACAGATGTTGCACTTCGTATTGTTCGGCTGCCAGACTCAATGGATATTAATTGTTGTCATCAAATTTAAATTTCATTTTACCGTGCATGATGTATTGTGCACTAAAGTGTTTTTTTCTGCTGAAAATGCAAATTTATATATATTTTTATTGTGCATGTTGAATTGTGCACTGAAGCTTTTTTTTCGGCTGAAAATGATTGGTTGGCGGCTCTGTACAATAAGCACTAAAATTACAATAGAAACTTTCCACACGGAATGACTGTATCCTGATTCAGTCACAGACAGCCTGACTAGACCAGTAGCCTATTTCACCAACATTGCAAAGTATACTAATCTAGCAAAGTATACTTTGAGGGAGAAATTGTCAATTTTAGGATAAATTTATTATTTTTTATTATACTGAATTTATTACATTATCACAGCCATATTGGCTGTGATAATGTAATAAATTCAGTATAATAATTCTGCATACTTTTAATCATCAAATTTATGCAGGCAGTCTTTAGTTCTATATGATATAATGCATTTCAGGAAAAATAGTATACTTTGCTAGATAAGTATACTTGGCAATTTTGATGAAATCGGCTACTGATCACTTGCCATCAGTGTGAACCTCAGTAAGAGTGATTGTTAACCCTTTCACCCCTAAGTAACTGGAATGGACTGTGATATGTTAATTCTCCAACCAATCCAATTGTCACTAAATGATTTTCAGACTAGTCCATTTATGAAAATGGGGTGTTTTTGTTCTCAAAAATTAAATTTGATTTAGTTTCAAAAAGTGCAGATCCTGATGAGACAGTAGTTTCAAAATGTGCAGATCCTGATGAGCAAAAAGTGCAGATCCTGATGAGACAGTAGTTTCAAAAAGTGCAGATCCTGATGACGGCTCATCTGGATCCACACTTTTTGCCAAAACCACTATACAGGTTTGTGGTGTTGAAAGGTTTAACCCTTAGACCGCGCTACTCACAACAATTGTTGTCTTCTGTTGCTTTTATATGTTGCCTTATTTCTCAATAAAAACATGGTTTGACAGCACTTCAGAATCATTTCCAATGGAAATGATTCTAAAGTGCTGTCAAAGCATGTTGTAAGTTATTTTAAGGTGCTGTCAAAGCATGGTTTTGATGATAAAAATGGAAAATAGAAAATAAACAGCAGACGACAAAAAAATTAAGATAGCGGTGTAAGGGTTACAAGCACCTGCCCAATTCTGTAGCTGACTCGAGGTTGGGATGAAAAAGACAACATACCGGTGTCACAGGAAATTTCCAGGCTCAACCCCCCCCCCTCCCCCCCCCCCCCCCCGGGGGAAGATTTCCAGGGGGGAGAATTTCCTGTGACACCGGTACTCTACTTGAGAAGAACTAAATGTAAAACAAGTGTTACAGACTCCCCAGATTCCGTCACGGTGTGTTGACCAAATAATAACTCAACATCAGTAATTACATGCAGGTGCAACAAAGGAAATGTAAAAGTTTATTTGGTAACATCTCCGATCATTGGATACAATTTCTCCAGTGCAGGTTGGTGGGTGCTGGCTATGTTAACCTATTACAGACTGGACACAATTTCACTGGTATGTAATGTTTTAGAACAAAATATGTTTTTTTATTTGTGCTTGAAAGTATATGTTATTACCACTCAAGGATGGTTCAAATGAGTGATAACAACATATATTTTTATAGAGAAATAAGCAGATTTTTTCAGTAAAATGTATTCAAATCCTTAAACTACAATATGGAAGTGTGCAGAATGATCAGTACCTAGATTTGCCATAAATGGCACAGTGTAACTTTTCTCACACGACGGCTCACATAACAAACACAAGAAACATGTTCACTTCTCCACACGGTTAATATACTCAATTTGTAATGGGCTAGTCAAGTTTCACAGTTCTGGCTGGCGTCTGGTTTGCGAATCAGTGCGGATATCCACTGGTATTTACAGTTCCGTCATGACCACCCGTGCAGAAAATGGCGAGGGAAAATCGTCTAATTATAGCTTCTATTCACTGGTTACTTTGTGTATTTTGAACTAAGAAACACTCATGTTTTCAGTTGAGACTTTAGTACAAGAACTGTACTTTAGTTTAACCAGAGTTAGTTCTTTGTGAGTCAGCTATTGTGTAACATTGTTACATAATACACGCCATTATCGCTTAAAAACAGAGATAAAGATCTGATTTTATTCATAAAATTTATTGCAGTTAGCGGACTTGTGAATTCAGCGACAAAGAATAAAAGAATCGTTATTTCCCCCACTTGTAGCCCCATGCCGTGAAGTAGCCAGTATGTTTGGAATACCTTCGTGTTTACCTGGGTGGTCCTGTCAGGTTGGCCAAGGTGAACTATAGCACACACAGAAACATGGCTACTGTAGCGTTACTTATACGCGTCACCCATACCATGCTGAATTACATTTTGTTGTCCGCTGTTTATTTTCCACTTTTGTCATAATAAACATGGTTTGACAACACTTTAGAATCATTTCCAATGGAAATGATTCTAAAGTGCTGTCAAACCATATTTTTATTGTGAAAAGAAGAAAAAATATAAGCAACAGCAGACAACAATTTTCAATACCACATAATTATATCTACTGTGCTACACAAGATGTAACCAGCTTAGGCCCGATCTGTCTTCACAATTAAGTACAACTTATGATTTTCATTGCGATTAATTTGATTCAAGGAAACAAATACCATCTCGGTTATGAATTTAGAGATTGCAAACAAGACCTAATCCAAACTCTGACTAAAAATCGGATAATAATCCAGAAGAGAGCAAGTAAGCATGGATATGTTGTATACCAATGCCACATACCTTAGGCCACAAATTGGGGCCATAAACCTCAGTGGAGCCAGTGAGGCAATCCCTCTGACAAGTAACCACGGTAACACTAACCTTCACCACCAAACACCTCACATCACCCATGTGCAATTTTGTAGTGGCATGAACACTGAAAGACATTGTGGTACTATTTTATTAGATGACCATGCAGCTCAACAGTGTGGAGTATCATTTTGTTACCCGTTACATTTTGAGGATGCTTGTGGAATTCAAATTATTTTCTTTCTTTAAGATCAGAAGTATATGCCGTAGTCACTATTTGAATCGTCTCATTGACATGTTTCAAATGAGTGGTCACAACATCTACTTTCATTGAGAAATAAGAAAAATGCCAATTTTTTTTTATTTTTTTTATAAAAGTGCATTCCCATTGCAATGGATTTAAACTCTGTTTTCATTTCCACCAATGTGACTATCTTCAACGCAATGCATGCTACTTAATATAATGTACAACATGAGGTGAAAAGGAAAATCACTCCCATTTCAACTTTGAAGCATCTCTAGGTGTGACAAATTCCAAATCCTGCTACTTAACTCTACATTTCTGCAATGGAGACATCGCTTTGACCATTGCTGCACAATCGCTTGGACAATCAATGGACAATTGCTTGGACAACGACCCACCCTTAAATGTGCCTAATTGAATATTTTCTCACACTCAATTCAAAGGCTGTGTAAACAGATGGAAAAAATGAAAGTTATATTAACTGAATTCACAATGATTTCCCCACGAATTTACACCCTCTTCAACTGACACGATTCACACAAACTTGAAACCTGTTAGCTGAGTACCAGGCACCAACGTGGGGAGGTAAACAACTATGAACGCTATGTTTAAATAATATTTCCTTCCCCTATGTAGATTTATGTCAAGAAACCTGAAGAAAATGGACTGTTTAACAAAGAAATATATTTGCCAACAACATGTGATTGACCTTAAATGATAGATACAATGGAACATTGATCAACTGGACATACAGCACATCTCAGTGTGGTTAATAGATAGTGTTCACTGTTAGATGTATGTAATGATTAGCAATGATTAGAAATATCTTGCAGTGTACATAGTCGAGAATTACAGTGGAAACTCGCTACACCGAAACCCTAGAGACCTCCCAGGGTGTCGGTGTAGCGAGATGTTCATCATCGCACAGTTTCATTATAGTGAAATATTCATGCTGATGACAATAACAATTCTTCATTGATTGAATGATGAACATTGTAGCTGTGACTGGACTGTAAGGGTATCAGGGAAACACTGGCTACAAATGTTGCAAGGTTCATTTTATCAGCGGACGAGTAAAATGCCTGGTCCATGCTACAAGACCAACCAGCCTACAACCAACGATTTGTAAAAGCAATCCAAGGTTATCACACCAAATACAGGAAAAGAAAATTATCGCTATTCCCTCAATGCTCTACTATAGATATTATCATTCATGTGTCTCTGCCCTTCAATGCAGTACTATAGGTCTCATTCATTCATTCATTTATAAGCCACGCAGAATAAACACCGACACATAAAACCACCCGCTTTACACTCCAGCTGACCTACACAGGGTGGTCTTATGAATCAGAATTCGGATATGTTTTCAAAACGTGTTATCATAGACCTCGTCATTTAAACTTCCAGACTGTGTAATCAGACCGTATATGGGTGAAATCAATGTTTGTTTGACTGGTTAAAGGTACAAGCCCACTCAGTAGGCACAACATCTTCTTTATAGGAATGAAATAAGTGTATAATTGTCACCATTCCACCAGTTCTAAACATTACGAGTGTCCGATATACATATATAATCATTTAACAATATTTATTTTACTGATAGTGACTCGCGGTGGTATGAGGCTATTTTCATATGAAAATGAGGCATGATATTTTTTTAATTATTTATACTAATTAAATGCGTCACCTGAAAAAATAATATTTTCGATAGATTATAAAGTGTGATCATTGCACATCAAACTAGATCTGTTAGTAAGCGAGGCTTACGGAATACCAACGTGTGGGCCCATGTGCCCCTAAATATGTAAGGAAATAAAAGTTATAACATATTTTGTGACAAATATAATTCAGCATTGTAAGGGTTAACATGAAATCAACAAGCTCTACCATGATGTATATTTAGCCTGCACTCGGAAATAAAATGAAAACTACCGGTGAGCCCGTTGAATTTTGAAAGATTATTGCGTTAATATTTTATACTGGACAGTGGAAAATTGCTGGTAACACCAATTGACATCAAGAAACTCAGCATATTTCAACTAAATATACTCAAATATCATCCACTGTATTGCATTTAAATTTGCACGTCTAGTTGACAACTGTGAAGGACCACTATTTGCAGAAAGCGTTTGTTCTCCATTTTTTTATTTTTTTCCCATCTTAAAAAGAAGATCATGCCTGCAGTCACGTTACCATGTCTGTCACAGTGAGATGGTTCAAATGAGTGGTAATAACATATATATTAGACTAGACATACAAATAATATTTATATTTTTCGTCAGAAAAATGGCGAATCTTCCGCATGAAATAAATGCTTGAAAACTGGATGCCCCAGTTGAGTGGATAGCTGAAGTGTTTGCAATTGATCAGACCATAGTACACTTCATGGTAGGTAGCTAAACACATTACGTTGTGCCATCTAGAAACTGAGAGACAATTTCCCACAATGACACCCAATACTAGTTACACAGTGCGGACAATGTACCAGGTAGACAGACCAGAAACTACCCGCCTCTATGCTGCTTGCCCATCAGCTACTGATCAAACATGAGGCTGTGACTGGAGAAATGGGGCTTATGGGTTTTGCACCCAGTGTAGATCCAGATCAGGATCTGAACTGTTCGCCATTCCATCAATGAAACCCAACGTCATGCTTCTAACGAGCAACACAGATTATCATCACGCTATAGGAGTGCGTTATTTGATCTGGACATACACTGGCCGCAAAAGCCATCATAAGCCCCATTTCTCCAGTAACAGCTACACCTGACTATCACCGAAAGAAAGAATAGAATATAGTCTGACTGTATGAATGGACACAAGGACCGGGATAGAGTTGTACAAATGTTGAAATATCCCTTTTCTCCAACAATATAACACAATATAACACACCGTGAGGTAGGAAATCTTCACGCCCACTTACAAAAGTAAACGAACGAACCTGTACACCAAAACAGTATCAAAGCTACAAACATACCAGACCTGGGGCCCGTTTCACTAACCTTTGTGCGACTAAAATGTCCGTAAGTGCAAACATGTGATATGCTGTAAATTTCAAAGTAACAATGTTCTCTTGTAAATAATTGTTGGATTTACATTTATTGAGCATAGGCTGCATATGCAGCCTATGCTCAATAAATGTAAATCCATAAATTGACATTTACAGACGATCTTAAATTTGAACTTACGAACATTTTAGTCGTAAGAAGTTTAGTGAAACGGGCCCCAGTAGCCTATTTCACCAAAATTGCACAGTATACATGTCTTGCTAAGTACACTTTGAGGGAGAAATTCTCCATTTAAGGATAAATTTATTATTTTTTTATTATAATTAATTTATTACATTATCACATTTCGGCTGCGATAATGTAATAAATATAATATAAAATTCAGTATAATAATTCTGCATACTTTTAATCATCAAATACATGCAGTCGTTAGTTGTAAATGAAATAATGCATTTCGGGGAAAAAAATGATTACTCCCTCAAAGTATATTTGCTGGATAAGTGTGCTTTACAATGTTGGTGAAATCGGCTACAGATTCCACATTTCCATGCAGGTTTATATCATTTACATTCCAGCAAACCCGAGTAGATGGCCGATTTTGTCACCCACTGCATAAATGTGCATCATATTCAACACAACAGGCCTGTATAGTGGTATTGGCAAATAGTGTAGATCCAGATGAGCCGGCTCGTGACGAGCCGTCTCATCAGGATCTGCACTTTTTTGCAAGTAATTTTCATATTTTTGAGAACAATAACACCCCCTTTTCATAACTAGTCTGAAAATAATTTTGTGACGGTTGAATTGGTTGCAAAATTAACATATCAAAATCCATTTTACACAGATGCAAGTTTGTTTCCAACAGACACGCAAGTCTGTAAATGTTTGCGCAACACATCATACAGTGCATTTTATCCCACTGCACGGAGAACACCCCTATATGGGTGTTAACAGTAAAACTATTTTCTTTATTTCTCATAGAAAATGTACGTTGTGACCACTCATTTGAACCGTCTCGATGAGATGGTTCAAATGGTAATCACAACATACACATGTGGGGGAAAACAAGAAAGGTATTTATAATTTTCCATATGCAAAATAATGTACTTCCAGAATGCAATAGGTCAAAAGCTATGAAGATATACCACTGATGATCTATTATATATACAATCACTCTTTGGTAACACACACAACGACAATTGGATGGGCCCTAAAAAGAAGGTAGATGATTGAGGACAACAAACATCTAAGTGACTACTGTAATACACTAAATATTCAGACACCATTTGTTGGGGATCTGCTATGATATATCCAAATACATTGTTATTGTGATAAACCAATACAACCAGAATAACCCTAAACACTGGGACACTCCTCATTGTGGGAAACCAGGGGCCCGTTTCACTATTAAACTTCTTACGACTAAAATGTTCGTAAGTGCAAATATAGGATCGTCTGGAAATTTCAATTGATGGATTTACATTTATTGAGCATAGGCTGCATATGCAGCCTATGCAGGCTGCATATGCAGCCTATACTCAATAAATGTAAATCCAATAATTGTTTACAAGAAAACATTGTTAATGTGCAATTTACAGACTCATAAGTTTGCACTTACAAACATTTTAGTCGTACGAAGTGTAGTGAAACGGCCCCCAGATATTTATATGTGTTGTCTAGAATAAATTGTGTCCAAAACTTTAGGGTTATTACGGTAGTCAAGTGTGATAAAAATCTAACATGTAACTGCGGTATGTTGTATTTATTTATTTAAACATGAATGTATAAAATATATTATTTTGACTACGTCATTTATGTGTCTGATTGTATGTTGTATATTACATACGTGTAACAAAGAGCATTATTAATGATTATAAGGAAAATAAGAAAAAACAAAAACAACATAAAATGCAGTAACCAATCACGGGCCTACCTGACAATGAAGTCGAACTCGGCCCCCGCCAACATGACGATGCCCAGCAATGTCGAGATTCCGCCATGGATAACGGGGGCAATCGTGTGTTCCAACGACGTCACCATCCGACCGTCGCGTGACCCAATCGTTGTTATAAAACCCTGAAAGTTGCAAAATGTATCATCTATTATGTACGCATATTTTCACAATAAATAAGTTCATGATAATTAATTTGAATCAACAATATTTCTTGAAAATAATTTCAGCATATATCATTTGATGTGCAGATTTATTTGTTCCATTTAGTCCTTTCAACACTGCATACCTTTATAGTGGTGTTTGCAAACAGTGAAGACGCAGTTAACGAGCTGTCTCATCAGGATCTGCACTTTTTGCAAATAATTTTCATATTTTTTAGAGAGAAAAAAACACTCCCTTTTCATAAATGGACTAGTCTGAAAATCATTTTGTGACAATTGGATCGGTCGGAAAATTAACATATATTAATATCCAAATTGAAATCAATGTCATAATTCCCCATTCTGTATGCATAAAACGTTATCTGATAAATAGAATACAATGCTAGTGTCTTTCGATATCAAGTTTATCAGGCTCGGCTCGGAAACAGTAAGAATTCCTGCCCGTTTCCTAGCCGAGCCTGATAAACTTGATATCAAAAGACACTAGCATGGTATTCTCTATATATGTGGCCGGTAACTTACGACGGAGACGTGCACAGTGAACTCAACGCCGATGCCGACGGTGACAATGAGGACGACGGCGGGGATTGCGCTCAGCTTCAGTCCCATGATGCCCATAAAGCCGAACAGCTCAACCAGGATCATCGACAGCACAACCACCTGAAGATGGAGATTGGTTGGTTGGTTGGTTGTTTGACCAATTGATTGGTTGGTTGGTTGGGTTGGGTTGGGATGGGATGGGATGGGATGGGATGGGATGGATGGATGGATGGATGGATGGATGGATGGATGGATGGATGGATGGATGGATGGATGGATGGATGGATGGATGGATGGATGGATGGATGGATGGATGGATGGATGGATGGATGGATGGATGGATGGATGGTGGATGGATGGATGGATGGATGGATGGATGGATGGATGGATGGGGATGGATGGATGGATGGATGGATGGATGGATGGATGGATGGATGGATGGATGGATGGATGGATGGATGGATGGATGGATGGATGGATGGATGGATGGATGGATGGATGGATGGATGATTTATTGGTTGATATATTGATTGGTTGAATTATCAATTGATTGATTGATTGAATGATTGGTTGGTTGGTTGGTTGGTTGAATGATTGGTTGGTTGGTTGGTTGGTTGAATGATTAAATTAGTAATTGAATGATTGATTTCATTGATCATTGAGAACACAACCACCTGTCAATGGAGATGGATTGATTACACTGGTTGGTCAATTGGTTGGTTGATTGATTTATTGATTGATTGAATGGTTAATTATTGAATAATTGAATGGTTGATTAAATAATGGTTGATTGATTGGATGAATTAATCACTGGTTAGTTGAATGGTTGATTAAGTGATTGACCAGGGTGATCACCAACACAACCACCTATCCATGGAGATTGACTAATTCATTAACTGGTGGACTGATTGATTGCCTGATTGTTGATTGATTGAATAGTGTATATTTAATATCCTCTTACAATTGCTATGGTAATCAAACAACAACAGATAACATCAGTAGTTTTAATAAAATGCAACAAGTGAATACAAAACCAATATGTTTTTTATATTCTAAACACTTCTTATCTCTCTGCAGCTGAGGAACTAATTATTTTCTGTTAAAATCATCTGATTTATGTCATAAACCTGAGACACAGTAAATCATAAAGTTGGCACTAAAATTCAAATAGAATCCTTTTTTGATGTATTTTCAATTAAGTAAAACAGTAAGCCTTCACTACCACATTATTAATAGATTCCAGATAAGGACAAGAACATGTTGAAATGGAGAAGTAAGAAAGTTAGCTTGGATACATGTCTCCGAGTGCTCGTATAGCTGAATTACACCGAAACCTCTCTTACTCGGACACCCTCGGGATTAGGGGCCGTTTCACTAAACTTTGTACGACAAAAATGTTTGTAAGTGCAAATTTAGGATCGTATGGAAATTTCAATTGATGGATTTACATTTATTGAGCTTAGGCTGCATATGCAGCCTATGCTCAATAAATGTAAATCCAATAATCGTCTATAAGAAAATATTGTTAACCGCTATATTATTTTTTTGTCGTCTGCTGTTTATTTTCTATTTTCCAGTTTTAGCACCAAAAACATGATTTGACAGCACTTGAGAATCATTTCCTACATGCTTTGACAGCACTTTAGAATCGTTTCCATTGGAAATGATTCTGAAGTGCTGCTATAACCATGTTTTTATCGAGAAATAAGGCTAGAGTAGATATTAAGCAACAGCAGACGACAATTGTTGTGTGTAGCAGTCAAAGTGTTAATGTAAATTTACGGACTATCATAAGTTTAAACTTACTAACATTTTAGTCGTACAAAGTTTAGTGACACGGCCCCCCGTTTTGTTGTAGTTATATCTCATGATAATATCTATTCATGATTGCAAACCATGACTATGAGTTTCTGAGTGCCCATATAGCTAAAGTACAGTGAAACCTCTCAATTGGACACTCTGGAGACCAGTTTTGCTGCAATTTATCCCTAATAATAACTGTTCATGATTGCAAAGCACGAAATTTGTGTTTCTGAGTGGTTATATTAATTTCATTACAATGAAAACTTTCTCAATCGTACACCCTGAGTATCAGTTAATTTAACCCTGATGATAACTGTTCATGATTGCAAAACACAAAAATGTAATTTAGAGTGCTCATATACACGTAGTCACCATGGGGACGTCCCAGGTAGTTCAGCTACATCTCTAAACCGGACACCCTGGGAGATTCCACTGTATAACCCTTAGAATGCAGGCAACACAAATTGTCATCTGCTGTAGTTTAATACTTTGTCTTCATTCTCAATAAAAACATGGTCTGGCAGCACTTTATAAGCATTTCCATTTCTAATGTGCTGTCAAACCATGTCTTTGGTATGAAAAATGTAAAATAGAACACAAATAACAGACGAAAAATTTAATTCAGCATTCTTAGGGATACACAAAGCGAAAGTGAATCAATGGGTTTAACGTCCCAGCAACAATTAAGGTAATATAGAGACGGGACGGGACCACAGTCTCATCCGACAGACCAGTGGGATGGGAATACTATGAAAGTATTTTTCATGCCTAGAGTGAGGATTGAAGTCACATATAGACGTGACCACAGTTTACAGTCTCATCCCACAGACCAGTGGGATGGAAATACTATGTAAGTTTTTCTCAGGGATAATTAAGCAAGACAACAGAGCTTCAGATAAGCTGTGTATTTGCTTATATATCCAATTAAAATTGCCAAAAACCCAATTGAAATCAGAAGCAGCGAGTATCAAAAAGCAATAACAATTTGTGGTAGAAAATAATAAACAAGCCCACAAATATAGCATATTTTTCTTATTTTCCATTAAAACACTCCTTGGAGACAATTCTAATGAAATGCCAAGACATGTTTTCATTTCGAAGCAAACTATTAAATAATTGCTGTCTGTTGATGTGTAACCAGTTGTGTGATTTTATTTTACCCAATTAAAATTTTTAAATACCCAATTGCTTCAGAAATGATGGGAGTGACAATACACAATTACTAATTCCTTAGCTGAAGCCCTGAAAACGACTTACAATGATGGCGGCGAGCCAGGGGTTCATCAGCATCACAGACAGAGTCACGAAGGTGACAACGAGGATGCACATGAGCGCGAGGCCGAGGTAGAAACGCAGCTTGATATATTGCTCCCAGAACGTAAACGGGATCCCGCTCGGGTAGTTGGGCAGCCCACGCTCGGAGAATTCATCACAGATCGCCCGGATGTCCAGCACGGTTTGTAGAATCTCTGATGTGTCCGAGAGTTTGGATAAGTAAAACGGAATCTGGGCGTAGATGATCTGCTTTGCCTTTGGAACTGGTGAAGGAAATAGAAATACTGTTCATACACGAGATTCATTTACTATTCCAGGATCGACACTAACCCAAGGACCCCTGTTTTGTAAGAGGAATCATTGAAGATCCCATTCAGCATAATAGTGTCAAAATCGGGATATCCATGCAGCGGAAACCTTAGCCAAAAAGTTATAATTCCAGCACAAAAAAAAACTACTTTCCGTAACCGTGAGGCGAATTATAAGGAATGAATGGCCTTTTTGTGGAATTTATCGGGGATATAAACTTGGAAAAGTCGCGGGAATACTGGACGAGGCCTTCCGGCTTTCGTCCAGTATTCCCGCGACTTTTCCAATTCATTCCTATAGTATTCTAAACAGTAGACAAGAAAGTTATCATCTGCATTTCTTGATTTTTTTAATTGATTCTCTGAATCAATTAAAAAAATCAAGAAATGCAGATGATAACTTTCTTGTAGCCTCATCATGAAAAGGTGGTAATAATTTAAATGTAAATGTAAAACTCTGGAACAAAAATACAAACAACTTTCTATAGACACAATATATTTAACAACATATTATTACCATAAACAATGTAGTTCAATCATTGAAATAAAAGTAATAAACAATGTAGTTCAATCATTGAAATAAAAGTAATATTCCATTATGATTACATCGGTTCAAATCACTGGTACAACATACACTTGAAAATGATTTTTTTTTTAATTACAATCGCCTGAAAGCATATTTTGGTGAACCCGTTCAACACTGCTGACATCTATAGTAGTGTTTGCAAACAGTGTAGATCCAGATGAACCAGCTCGTGATGAGCCGTCTCATCAGGATTTGCACTTTTTGCAAGAAATTATCATATTTTTAGAGAGAAAAAAACACTCCCTATTTATAAATGGACATATCTGCAAATGGATTTGTTGGAAAATTAACATTATATACTCAATTCCAGTTATTTAGGGTTGAAAGGATTAACCAATTCCTTTCAGAATACAACTTTACGGGTATGAAATTTATTAAATATTTTATTTTGATTTTTGTTATTACTCAATGAAATGTATATTATATATATATATATATATAAGTTGTGACCACTCACTTGAACCGTCTCGACGAGACGGTTCAAATGGTGGTCGCGACATATATTTCTGAGCGCATAGAAGGAAATTATTTAGGATTTTCCACAAACATAATAGCGTAGCCTCATCATGAAAAGGGTTAACAACGGCATGCCGAAATATGTAGGTGTTGAACCACGATCTAGAACTTACTGAGCATATCGTAATCGTACGGGTCACGTGTCCAGGTCATCGTCTCCGGAAATATGGAGGCCTGGGTTGCCGAGTATGCCATCGCGTCGTTGGACACCCAGGCCGTGAGGTACGTCTGGAAGGCGGCCGGGTTGATGATTCCGTCGTCGCTGACGAGCCGCACCCGCATCACCTGCGACTTTTCCACTGCATTGTTGTTCACATTCCCTGTCTGCACCAGAAGTTTATACGCGAGAATCGCGTTGTCAGACGCATTGTTGTACCAGCGGTTGTTGTTCACGTGAAAAGTACCATTGGCGTGGTCAGCATCAAATGCCAATTGTAAGTCCTGAAGCCATTTCCTGAACGCGTCCAACCAGAACATTGGCAACGAACCGTCTTTTTCTTTCACAATTTTATTCACTTTGGAAAAGGCTCTATGATAATCGCGCAATAAACGCTGATTATTTGCATAGTCAAACTCCTTAGTAACGAGGTATATGTTGTAAAAGCCAAAATACTTTGATTGTCTTTCTAAGAACTGATACTCTGAGGTTTCACGCGGCACAACGTCTGTCAAATCCAACCCGTCTTTCACCTGGGCCGTACCCCAGATGCCGATTATTAAAATAACAAGAAAGAAAACACAGGTAAAAACTTTCACAGGTGTCCGTTGGAGGAACGGCCCATAATACTTTGCAGCCATGACCGAGAGGGAGGTCCCTAGGCACTCCTTCTGAACCATCGCGAGGCGTTCGTAACACGTCACAGTGTCTTCGTTCGTCAAACACTGCCGTGAATTAGTTGCCGAATTGAACCCTGAAATATAGACAAGTTTGCTATGTGACTGCGAATGGAGAATGGGTCTTACATCATTAGTCGCTGCTCTAGCTTGTGATCTCTAAGGGGAGAAATGGGGCTTACGGTATTTGTGGCTAGTCAAACAGCTACATGGTGATAATAATATATAAAGTTCATTAAGAGCATGTCAGAAGTTGCACTGACTGAATGGCGAACAATATAGACCCTGATCGCAGGCTTATTTGGGTCTAGACCGGTCTCAAATGCCACTTCTCAAGTCACATATAAGAAATGGGGTAGAATCTGACAAAACCAGGCTTCTTTCATTTATCACCAGTGTAAACCCTGATCAGACTGCACGAATCTGGGTCTACTCCAGTCGCAAAGGCAGTCAGCCTGCCTTGTCAGTGTGGACAGAAACTAAAGGTATCACATAGGTATGGCTCTGCATGCAATAGAAGACATACAGACATACACAGGGAAGGACAGACGGAAAGCCAAGACAAAAGCAATATACCTCCCTTGCTATTATATCAGCGATGGCGGCATAATGTAATATAATATGATACAACACCATTTGGAATACCTATTTGCTGTCGGTTTACCATGCTCCAAGGAAACTATTATCGTAACTACCCTAAATATTTGAACACAATTTATTTTGAGAAACACCTATAAATATATGATTATTCACAACAAACGTGTCTCATTATTTACAGTTAGTATGGGATTGTCAAGTTAGTGCAATAAAAATGAATTGGGATACAATTTGTTTTGTGAAACCCCTGGTTTCACAAAACAAATTGTGTCCCATTTCATATGGTAATTACATGACTTACAGACAAGCAATCAGAAAGGCGGGTAAAAAACACAAACATTTCTCCATGCAAATCACCACATACAATAAATAGTCGACTTGATTGCAGTAATCATAATAAAATAACTGTACCACCAACGTTACTTAACAATTCTTTCATCTGCTGATGAAACACCCCAGGTGAACTGCCAAAACCTGCATAAATGGCTCGTTAAAAAAACTTCCATCTAAATTGTCTTCATTGTATGCATAGTAGGTCACCACGGTAACCTTTTCTACACACGCCCACTTTAGCAGAATACATGGGCCAATTAGTGAAATATCAAATGTTCACAAATGAAGTAAAACCTCTCTAAACCAGACACCAAAAGTGTGTTTAATTCTGATGTAATGTCACACATTTTAATTGTAATGTCTACTCATTATACGTAAAACATGATGTGCTCATATGTGGCTGGGAATGCAGAAATGGGGCTTATGGGTTTTGTGACCAGTGTAGATCCAGATCAGCCTGTGCATCTGCACAGTCTGATCAGGATATGCACTGTTCGCAATTTCATCAATGAAAAACACTGTCATGCTTCTAACAAGCAATATAGTTTATAACCAGGCTATTTGATCAGGAGCTACACTGTTCACAAATCCCATAAGCCACATTTCTCCAGTCACAGCCACTTATACAGTATAACCTCTGGACACCGGAACCCCCCTCCAGATCCGCCTCTGCTGTTGTAGGGAAGCAGCCATTCATGAACGCTAAATATCACCATTTGTTTGGGAAACTCATATAATATAAGGGTTTTACCGAAATAATTGTATCCAAATACATTATTATTGTGGTAAACCAGTACAAACATACTAACCCTAAATACTGTGACACTCGATGGTATGGTAAACCATATATTCAAATGTGGCTGTGACTGGAGGAACAGGGCTTACAGGATTTGTGACCAGTGAAGCTCCTGATCAAATAGCATACTCCTGTAGCCTGACAACGATCTATACTGCTTGTTGGAGGCACAACAGTTGTTTCATTGATGGAATGGCAAACAGTGCAGAATCTGAATGTGCACTGGTCGCACCACCCATAAGCCCCATTTCTCCAATCACATCCACATATTAATTTCCCAGCATAAATTGTGTCCGAAATTATTAGAGTATTTATTACCACAGTTCAATAACTCACCGGGCATCGGCGAGCCACAGCGCGTGACAAACTGGCCATCAGTGGGCGCGAGGGTGGTGTGGGCGGGCCCACCGTCTGACTGGATGATCGTGTCACGGGTGAGGTCACTGTAGGACGGTGGGCTGTAGCTGGGGGGCGGGCTGTAACACGGCGGTGGGCTGCCCTCCCGCTCCACGTCCCGGCTGTGACCGTGGGGACCATGGTAACCGTGGGCGGATATATGAGGTTGCAGCTCAATCACAATATCATTATCGATACTGAAAGTGATAATAGTTTACGAGCATGTATTTGAAGAATGTCATTGTAGAAGTCACGATGAGATGTTGGATTGGTTGATTGACTTAACAAGTCAAACGGGCATAGCCAACTTTCTTATTAATAAATTTATTTAACCCTTTCACCCCTAAATAACTGGACTGGAATTTGATATGTAAATTTTGCAACCAATCCAATGGTCACAAAATGATTTTCAGACTAGTCCATTTATGAAAATTGTGTGTTTTTCTTCTAAAAAATATGAAAATTACTTGCCAAAAGTGCAGATCCTGATGAGACGGCTTGTCACGAGCCGTCTCATCTGGATCTACACTGTTTACCTATACCACTATACAGGCCTGTGATGTTGAAAGGGTTAATAAGTATGACATTAAATTATCACTTGTGTAAGATTCTCTATATCATATGCATTGAGTGCCAATGAAATTGTGAATTAGAAGTACATGTACAATAACATACAGAAATCAACAATTTTAATTAATCCGTAGAATGCTATATTAAATGCTATAGCAGATGGAAATTTTTGTTTCCCGCCTTCTAAGGGTTAATGGCAAACATTATGATGTGACTGAGAGAAGATCGAGCGGGTGGGACTACCTGGTTAAGCAGCAGAAGACATCTACCCGGCTGTGTTTGCGCCTTAGAAGGTCAAGGCTGCAGATGGCGGGAAATATGAGCAGGACAGACACCAGGTTGAACAGGATCAGAATGGCCGCCTGCAAGTACAACAAGGGCATAGTTATTACGAATCCAATCCTCTCGCTGGCAGCCTTGATAAGATAATGATCATAAGTTGTCAGTGACCTTGAAATTGGATGTTCAGATGTGGGATGTATACAAAACAAAGCACCATCCCTAGATGCATATTGTGGCCAAATATTATTAAAATATGTTAATTCGTTCAGCCCACTTCTTCCACTGACTCCCGTATGGACTTAGCCCCCTTCTTCCACTAGCCCCTTCTACTGACTCCTTTATGGACTTCGCCCACTTCTTCCACTGACTCCCGTATGGACTTAGCCCCCTTCTTCCACTGACTCCTTTATGGACTTAGCCCACTTCTTTCACTGACTACCTTATGGACATAGCCCCTTCTTCCATTGACTCCCGTATGGACATAGCCCCTTCTTCCATTGACTCCCGTATGGACATAGCCCCTTCTTCCATTGACTCCCGTATGGACATAGCCCCTTCTTCCACTGACTCCTTCCACTGACTACCTTATGGATTTAGCTCCCTTCTTCCACTGGCCCCTTCCACTGACTCCCTTATGGACTTAGCCCCCTTCTTCCACTGACTCTTATGGACCCTGGGCTTATTACACTGACTCCTTATGGAACCATTAGGCCCCTTCCCTTCCACCCCTTTATGGATTACTCTTCCACCTGGGATTCTTATGGACCCATGCCCCCTGCTTCCACTGACTCCCTTATGGACTTAGCCCCCTTCTTCCACTGACTCCTTCCACTGACTCCCTTATGGACTTAGCCCCCTTCTTCCGCTGACTCCCGTATGGACTTAGCTCCCTTCCTCCACTGACTCCCTCGTATGGACATAGCCCCCTTCTTCCACTGGCCCATTCAAACTTGAGTTCTGATTTGTCTGACAGCCGTACAGTAGATGACGACAATACACCAATATGTCACACAATTAAACCTTGATATGTTGCATGTTTTCGACAAACAAATCATCGCCCGATTACCACATCAGAGCTGCAAACTGACACAAGCATGCACAGCTAGTTCAAGTTTTTGCATGCAGTGTAAATAGCACAACAGCGAAATTAATAATTGCTTCACACAGAAAAAAAAGAATCCTTGAGCATTCACGGTGGTCCTACGTTAACAATTTTGACGCGTCAGGGGAACATAGGATTTATTATTTTGATAGCAATATGTTACACTTGATGAATACCATAGGAGGTACATGTAGCTCTACTACAGTTTAAGAATACACATACATTTGTTTTGTATTTTTTTAATATTTTTACGGAAGTAAATAGGAAAATATATTTAGACAATAATGTGATCCTTGTATTCATAGAATATATTAATATGAGGTAGATTTATTAGCCAATTACCAGCAAGATACAATAATACTTAATAAGAAATTTCAAGAAATATTTTCTGTATATTTTCTTATTTTTCTTGAAAGCGTCGTAATCGCTTATTTGAACTGGTTCCATGTAAATGTTTATAAATTAAACTAACTGCGAGACAGAATTATGGGAGAAGCAAAACAAAACACGAATATATTCTTTTTCAGTTTCATAAAACATGTTCATTGATAGTGACTGTATACAGCAAGACCGGCTTGTAAAAATAGAATATGTTTACTGTTTAGTAAACACCAGTATACCATTGAAGGAAAATACCTAACCCATTCCATGTCGAATATCTCAGGGGTATGAACAAATTGAAATATGTTTTGCTATTTTCTTATTTCTATTCAAGTATATGTTGTAACCACTCATTTGAACCGTCTCGCTGAGACGGTTCAAATGAGTGGTAACAACATATACTTCTGTGCATAATTAAGTGAATTGTTTTTATTTTCGGTATGAAAAATTTGGTAACAACAAAAATTAAATGAATTGTTTTTATTTTCGATATGAATAATTATATATTTAGTCTCAGCGGGATATGACAATATGGTTTGGGACCGACATCGATCAGTATACAAATGTACAAACGATACATACATATTCTTGTTTGACGTTTATTGTGCAACTGAAAATACTTCATTAAATGTGATTGTTTGATTTTGCAACTGAAAATACTTCATTAAATGTGCTTGATGTTTGATGTTTATTGTGCAAATAAAAGTACTGAAGGGAGGGACAGGGGATAGCCCTAGGCTACATTTTCATTGGGGGGGATTTTGTCCTAACTGTGATTTTAGACGGGGGAGGGAGGGGGGGATTTTGTCCTCCTGTGTCAAAAATCAGTGGGGGGGGGGGGGGATTATGTCCGGGGGGGGGGGGATTTGTCCTACACTCAGTCTCAGCATGTAAGCTTCACACAATGAGACACAGCAACAATATCTCCCATCCTACAATGCAATAGTGCCTCCTTAGTTTATTATCACCTCATACCTACAGCGTGATACTGACCTACTTTATTTTAAATGAAATTTAACCCTTAGAATGCGGGGAACCGAAAATAGTTGTCTGCTGTTAATTCATATTTTGTCTTTTCTCTCAGTAAAAACATGGTTTGGCAGCATTTTAGAATCATTTCTACTGGAAATGATTCGAAAGTGCTGCCAAACCATGTTTTTTATGAGAAAAATGGAAAATAAAAAATATTCAGCAGACAACACAATTTAATTCAGCATTGTAAGGGTTAAACATGTTCTTATTCACTTGGGTAATGTTTACAAGAAGTAATAGTTAAAGTTTTGAATGGCATATTCACATGAATTACATTGTAGATGATTGGGGTACAGTATAATGTGGAAATATTCGCTGATTATAGAGAACACTAGGCAAGTCTCGATTGATATCAATTTTATCAGGTAAGGCTAGGAAACGAGTGGGAATTTCGAGGCGTGGAATTTCTATTGTTTCCGAGCCGAGCATGATAAACTTGAATATCAAAAGACACTAGCATGGTATTCTATTTATCATGTAATATTTTATGCTACAGAACAAGCAAATATGACATGTTTTTTGTTGAAAAGAATGCGGACTTGTTTACGTTGCATCACCACACTAATGCCACACGTGCATACTTCCAACTCGTGCAATAATAAAATATTCTGAGCATGTACTCACATCTCAAGTTTGATATTAAGCAGTTTAATTGGTACCTGTGCTAAATGTGTTAATAGTTTTAAAATACGATAAACATAAAATTAGGGTGACAGCTTGGAGAAACTCCGGAAAACTTTGTTAACGGACCCACAGACATACAAATGGACTGAGGATATGCCATTTTCATTGGGGAAAATCATAAACATTTTCTTTAAATGTGCTTAGAAGTATATGTCGCGACCACCATTTGAACCGTCTCATCGAGATGGTTCAAATGAGTGGTAGCAACATATACTTTCACTGAGAAATAACAAAAATAAAATATTTTAAAAAATTCATACCCGTAAAGGTGTATTCCGCATGTAATGGGTTAACAGAACCACAGACACATAAACGGACGGACACACAGTCCAAACACTTAGTATGTGCCTCCCGGCTCTACCGAGATTCGGGGCATAAAAGCTGGCACATTTTTAACCCTTAGACTGCTACACACAACAATTGTCGTCTGCTGTTGCTTTTATATCTTGCCTTATTTCTCAATAAAAACATGGTTTGACAGCACTTCAGAATCATTTCCAATGGAAATGATTCTGAAGTGCTGTCAAAGCATGTTGTAAATTATTCTAAAGTGCTGTCAAAGCAGGTTTTTGATGATAAAAATGGAAAATAGAAAATAAACAGCAGACGACAAAAAAATTAAGATAGCGGTGTAAGGGTTAAATTAGTCGTGACACAGATAATATACAATACAGTATACACTTATGCAAAAACACACTCTTATAAAACTTCCAGCCTTCAAATTTAAAACTTTATTAGAGATTTTTAAAATGTTAATTTAAACTTAAGAAACATGACAATACAGGATATTACGTAAAAAATGGTTGCCTCATATGGATTACAACATAATTGTGAACTGGTTTTTGCCGAGTATATACGGGAATATATCGGCTTGCCGAGACCACCCAGTGACATCTGGGCGCGGGTAAATATCGGGTATGACGGAAACTGTAACAGTAGCCAGTTCTCTCCAATATGTGAATAACAACACTCACTTATATCAATTTTTTTTTCAGTGATTGCTTGATAAAAAGTAACTTTCACATAGGTGGTGCTTTATAATGTTAACTTGCCGATTTAATGGTAAATTTGCATAAATTTACGAATAACATCTAGATTTGTGTCATTTGACCAAAATATGTTTTAACCATTTCAGGCGTACAGACTTCAATCAGAATGATTGTAAACTGTGCAGATCCAGACGAGACGACTCGAAACAAACCGTCTCATTAGGATCTGCACTGTCTGTCAATACTGTGATTTATTTTACAAAACTACATTTTTTGTAACTAATCAAATACTATGTTAATTAAGCTGGAATAAAAGGGTGTAAAAATATTGGAAAATGATTCTGCAGTGCTGTCAAAACATGTTTTTATTGAGAAATAAGGCAAAATATAAAAGCACCAGCAAACGACAATTGTTGTGTGTAGCGGTCTAAGGGTTAACCCTTTCCCTGATAGAGACGACTTTTCACGCCTCTGCAGAAGATGTCTTTTGAAAACATTGTGGGAAAAGGAGAAATTGCTTGTAACAAGCAATTTCTCCTTTTCCCACAATGTTTTTTACTCTATCAGATAATTTAACCATCATTTGACCCAGCATTTGATTCTTTTATTCAGATGTTCTGGATTTGGATGAGTCGAAATATCGCAAAACAGGGAAAGGGTTAAATGATCTGCACAGGTACTGCATGATTAGGGTCTAAACAGGTATAGACACAGTATGCATCAGATTGTTTATTCGTGTACATAAGATGTGAAACTTTGAAGTCAATTAACCCTTTCCCTGTTTTGCGATATTTCGACTCTTCCAAATCGAAAACATCTGAATAAAAGAATCAAATGCTGGGTCAAATGATGGTTAAATTATCTGATAGAGTAGAAAACATTGTGGGAAAAGGAGAAATTGTTTGTTACAAAGGGTTAATAACGAGACACTAACATCTGTAATAGAACACACATATTTCCAGCTCAGCGACTAAAATCTGCAAGTTTCCATTTTGGCGTATCGTATTTTCAAACAAAAACTTAACTTAAAACTTAACCATTGTTTGCTTTTGCATATATTTTACAAAGTAACAATAATGTAGTACTTGATTTCATGCATGCTTAATTAAATCCTATTGCATTGCTATTTGGATTAAAATTGATACGTTGAGGCACTATTAACCCTTCCACTCCTATGTAACTGGAATGGATTTTGATATGTTAATTTTGCAACCAATCCAACCGATTTTCAGACTAGTCCATTTATGAAAAGGGGTGCTTTTGTTCTCAAACATATGAAAATTACTTGCAAAAAGTGCAGATCCTGATGAGACGGCTCGTCATGAGCTGGCTCATCTGGATCTACACTGTTTGCCAATACCACTATACAGGCATGTGGTGTTGAAAGGGCTAAACATATTGGGAATTTTACTCACATACAGAAATGCAATTAACCAGTTCTTATTTTAGAAGAGACCCTTTCTTTAAAACAAATCACCAAATGTATCACAATTTCTGGAATATATCTCGATATTTCTATTCTATTTCTGTATTCACTGTGAGCTACAAAGCCAGACTTGATCGGAGATCACAGGATTGCAATTACAAATTTACTGCCTGAAACTAATAATTCCTCTATGCCTCCGTTTGATGTTTAAATATTGTGAAATTGTAATAAAACTTTCTTTGATATTTTCACTATAGGTGAGAGTTTGCAGCTATGGACCAAATCACTAGGTAACAAAACCGAAAAACAACACATTTTTCCTTCATATTTCGCTGCCAATACAGATTTAGCATATCATTAAGGATATCAATTTAATTGTTTTGAACTATCTTTTAAATTATTTGTTCATAAAACAATTATTTGATGTCCCTGTATCCCACTAATTTGGAATATGCTTTTAGGCATATGAAAACATTTTTTTACTTTTTTTATTACACAACAAAAGTAGATCGATATAAGCAAAATGGGGCTTTCTCACAATGTAATAGGTTAACCCTTTATAGAGTGTGGGAACCGAAAATAATTGTCTGCTGCTGTGTCATATTTTGTCTCTTCTCTCAGTAAAAACATGGTTTGTCGGCATTTTAGAATCATTTCTAAAGTGCTGACAAATCATGTTTTTGATGAGAAAAATGGAAAATAAAAAATAAACAGCATACGACAAATTTTAATTCAACATTGTAAGGCCTGGTTAATCCATTTAATGCTAACTATAAACAATTACTTCAACGCAAAAAAATAAGTATTTCTCTTTATTATTTACGCATGGATATATATGTCGAGATGGCTCAGAGAAGTGGTTATACAACATTCTGAGAACAAATACAAACTAGAGCAGCTTGAGCTGCATCAACGGTTTGAGCCTCAATCATTGATTTCATGTGTAACTAAGCTTTAGCCCAAGGTGTAAACTATCGGTTGCAAAAAGAATTTCTGAAATTTTAGAATGAACAGTCCAACATTATTTTGTTCGCATCATCACACCGATGTGGGGCCGGTTAGCTTAGAGGTAGAGCGATGGACTCGGAGCGAGGGATACCGGGTTCGATCCTCAGCCAAGTTTTAGCTAAAGGACTGAAATATCGACTACAGCAAAAACAATTGAAATCGAATGATAAATAACGAAGCTGACGTCACATCCGTTTGCTCTATTTTGAAAACTTGAAAAAAAGACGTTCATCTTTTGACATCGAATAGAGCCGGAAGTAGTCAAGATAGAGCTCTGAAAATTATCATCTTTCATGCGGCTGACACTCCCCTATCACCCTGGCAAGAAATTATGTTGCTGACAGTACTGTACAAATTGGAAAACGTTTGTAAAGACCACCCGTTATCAGCCGAAATTCGGCAAAATCGTTGAAAAGTATGTACATTTTTCAACTTCAAATGCATATAGCTCTTTTATTTGAGCAGATAGCCTAAAACTGTCAGCGAATCTGACAAAAGAGAATTTTGTCAGCTTTCCAATGCAAAATGAATTCTTGAAATCGGTTGGAAAATAAGGAAGTTATAGGAAGTATGACGTCACTTCCGTTTTCGTGGAAAGTAGCATTAAAAGATATCTGAAAATCTCTTGAGTCTCTGCTCACACTTGATCCGAATCGGCATGCAAAATTTGAAGTCGATCCGACCAGCGGTTTGGTGTAGATGGAGGGAGCCCGTAAGTCAGCGGATGATTATTTTTCGATAGTTATCGCCCTTAAATTGCAGTTTACGCCATTTGTAAATACACCTAATAAAATTAAATATGTGCAATATTCCGCCAGTGAAGTTTTCGTTTGTTTTTCACCATAGGCCTGGCACAAAGCGGGAAAGTTTTAGCTAAAGGACTGAAATATCGACCGCAGCAAGAAATTTTGAAATCTATTGATAAATAACGAAGCTGACGTCACATCCGTTTGCTCTATTTTGAAAACTTGAAAAAAAAGACGTTCATCTTTGACATCCAATAGAACCGGAAGTAGTCAAGATAGAGCTCTGAAAATTATCATCTTTTATGCGCCTGACACTCCCCTATCACACTGGCAAGAAATTATGTTGCTGACATTACTGTACAAATTGGAAAACGTTTGTAAAGACCACCCGTTATCAGCCGAAATTCGGCAAAAAATCGGCAAAATCGTTGAAAAGTATGTACATTTTTCAACTTCAAATGCCTATAGCTCTCTTATTTGACCAGATAGCCGAGAACTGTCAGCGAGTCCGAGATAGAGAATTTTGTCAACTTTCCAATGCAAAAAAAAATAAGGAAGTTATAGAAAGTATGACGTCACTTCCGGTTTCGTGGAAAGTGGCATTAAGAAATTTCTGAAAATCTCTGAGTCTATGCTCACACTTGATCCGAATCGGCATGCAAAATTTGAAGTCGATCCGACCAGCGGTTTGGGCTGTAGGCTGAACGGCTGAATAAAAAAAAAAAAACCAACGAATACAATAGGTTTTCGGCGCAGCTGAAAGCCGCCTCAAACCTAATAAAAATGTGAAAACATGAAATTCAATTTTTATACCCATATCTATCATCACATTCCACATGCAATGGATTGAGGAACACATATGGACCTTATACAGTGGAACCTCTCTAAACCGGAAACCAAGAAAAACATGTGATCTTATTTTTGATGAGTTTCTTGATCATTTATCTCAGGTGATAATGATTATTTGTGATTGGTTAGAACTCAACTATAGCTAGGTATAATCAAATGCCTGATTTACAGTGAAACCTCGCTAAACCGGACACCCTGGGGACCTCCCCAGGGTGTCTGGTTTAGCGAGGTTTCACTGTACACATAAATGGCCACTGACAATCCTGTCCGTACCTGTATGGCGAAGACGCGAAGAGCCGGTATTGGGATGATGGCGGCCGACAGAAATGCCAGGATGTTGCTGATGGACGTGATCAGTACAGTGACACCGGTCCGCTTCAAACATTCCGCCGTCTGCTCCTGCAAATACAATGGCAAAAAAAATAATACCGCAGCTCCAACTAATTCTGCATTTACTTGATACTGTCTGTATTCTATGTAACGTCTATTATTTATATAACATTTGCATTTTACGTATTGTCTGTATTTTATATATTTCTGTATTTTATATATTATCTGTATTTTCTATTTTATTTTCTATTTTATGTATCAGCGGAATGTTTGTCTTTTGTCCATATTTGCTAAGCACATTTACAGCACATAGTGCAGCAGACACAGCTCTTCACTGTATGGGGTAAAAAAAGCATGAAATAATTCTCGCTATTTTTCTTACTTCTACTCAAAAGTATATGGTGTCATCACTCATTTGAACCGTCTCATCGAGACGGTTCAAATGAGTGATAACAACATACACTTCTGTGCATAACACTTCTGCGCGTAATGGGATAAGACCTGCCTACAAAACACAGAGCAACCGACAAAGCTCATCACTGAGCTACAAACATGCGCATCAACATACGCTCCTCCATGGCTGAATTCCAACTCCATAGGTAGATTGATGCAATATTGCAATGTTTATTTCAATAGGATATCAATAAACAGTCAACAACTGCATTAATCACAGATCTCTGCCACACATTTAGACTTCCGATGCCTGCATACCTACTAGAGATATACACTACAGCTCTACAAATTCAACTATATAATATATATATGTGATTTTGTACCTAAGAACATTTGCGATCACGTGAAAAATATTTACAAAATTTACAAAGGCGTCGACACTTAACGAAATATTCATAGCGAATGCGAAATTTGATATGATAATTTTGTCAACTTTTGACATCATTTACAGAAAATATTACAGTTTCTGTAAATATTGTTCATGAAAAATCACATGGCTTGTCTCATATATAAGTGATATGGACATCTACCTGTAAATGCCACTACAAGACATATATCAACTTGAAACACAAACTATGAATAAAAATAATAAATAAAAAGACTAAACAAAATATGTTACTAACATTTTACTGCTTTGTTGCTATTGTTATTTATAAACAAGAGTGTTTTCTAAAAGCATGACAAATTGTAAACATATGTTAAGACAAATTATGTAAATGTATGAACAAAAAAAAAGAAAGGAAAAAATATTATTTTGGGAATTTTTCACTGCAGAATTGGGATAAACATAATTGTGGCTGTGACTGGAGAAATGAGGCTTATGGGTTTTGCGACCAGTGTAGATCTAGATCAGCCTGTGCATCCGCACAGTCTGATCAAGATCTTCACTCTTCGCCATTCCATCAATGAAATGCCCGTGATGCTTCTAACAAGCAATATAGATTGTTACCAGGCTGCAGCAGGCATGTGCTATTTGATCAGGAGGTACACTAGTCACAAATTCCATAAGCCCCATTTCTCCAGTCACAGCCACATTTCATTCAGGACCAGTGTAGATCCTGATCAGCCTGCACACTGATGCAGCCTGATAACCGTTCAACTTTTGAACTTCAACCGCTTTGTTTGCTGAATTCATAATCGATGAATCTCTAACCGAATCTCTATTTGTCCTTGGCTGTTGCTGGCATGTTAAGCCCATTCACTTTTTCTAACCGAATGGCAACCAGCAAAGATGCTGATTAGACAGATTGTGCAGGCTGGTCTGGGCTTACACTGGCCGAACAGTTTTCTCAGATGGTATCATATTTTTCAAAATAACAAATTAGTTTTAACATTTTTGTTTGTTTTTGTGCATCCGCACAGTCTGTCATCAAGATCTTCACTCTTCGCCATTCCATCAATAAAACACCTGTGATGCTTCTAACATGCAATCTACATTTGTATCAGGCTACAGGAGCATGCATTTTATCAGGAGCTAGACTGGTCACAAATCCCATAAGCCACATTTTTGGACTTGGACTGAATTTTGGCCACCCAAACCACGCGCAAAACTGATCACAGGCAACAGTAGCGGAAGTATGAGTGGAGTCCAGGATGTAATGGGGATAAATCATGATAGCTGATTGGCTCCTGATAACCCCTGCCTCAGCCTGGCTGGCTGGCTGGGGGAAACAAGCAGCTCGTCATTGGAACCCACCCACGCACCACAGCCATGGTGCCATGGTGCCATGGTGCCACAGTCATGGTGCCATGGTGCCACAGTCATGGTGCCGGCACGAGTCTAGGCCTAGTTCCAATCAGCCTCTATGACTGAAGTTTGAAGTTAATAATTTAACCCTTAGACGGCTACTCACAACAATTATCGTCTGCTGTTGCTTTTATATCTTCCCTTATTTCTCAATAAAAACATGGTTTGACAGCACTTTAGAATCATTTCCTTTGGAAATGATTCTGAAGTGCTGTCAAAGCATGTTGTAAATTATTCTAAAGTGCTGTCAAAGCATGTTTTTGATGATAAAAATGTTAAATAGAAAATAAACAGCAGACAACAACAAAATTAAGACAGAGGTCTAAGGGTTAACTGTGGGGAATATCTTTTGTTGTTCACAGTTCTTTCCATATTCTCATATTTTTAATCATTATGGCAGCACATGATAATTTCCTCCCATCCTGATGACCTTTAGAATGCCATGAACATTTATGTAGTCCTGATAATATTTATAATATATTGCAATATTTACTAAAAATCAGGCAGTCCGATTGGTCAAGACAGCTCAGCCTAGACCAATCAAACTTCTTGGTTTCAACCATGAGAATGGAGTACAGTGGAATCTCTCTAAACCGGACACCCTGGGGGACTCCTAGACAGGTCCCACTGTAATTCTGGAATATGTGTGTGTGCTTTGTAATCATGAACAGACAATAACAATAAATATCGATGTCAGTGAAACCAATCAAATTAGAAACACAAATGTGTTATCGTTGTCCGGTTTAGAGGGGTTCCACTGTTTATACTCAGAAAGTTGTATAAATAGATACAAGATGCCTGGAGGCAGGATCAACTGATCCTGAGAATAGTGCTGCAGTAGCCATTGCTTGTCGTAAAAGGCAACTAAACTGGCTTAACGATTGGGTTCATACTTTCCGGAACCCACTATACCGGATTTGGCCCTCATGTACATTTTTGGCTTTCTTGTATGTGAGAGTTGAGTCGGGCTATGCCCCATATATAAAAGTAAGATTAGCGATTATCCTATTACTTTCTAGGGGATGTGATAAATGATGCTGGTGTGGCGAGGGCCTGGCACCAGATCAGGTTGTTCTAATTTCAGGACTGAATATATATTTTGATTGTAAATATTGAGTTCTGAAGTTGGGATTTACCCCCCTCGGACAGGTGGATACGGGACACGACCCCGTTGACCCGTCTGCGTGTAGACTCCCTGAGGCTTGTACCTCTATGTCAGAAAAGCGGACGTTAAACCCTATTCACTCACTCACTCACGATGCCTGGATGCTGCTCGTATAATACGTATACTGGTGGTGCACACCGCGCGGTGTTTCTGGTGAGCCATCGGCTACATGGGAGGTATAGCCATCATGTGGTGAAGGCATTATCCACTCCAAGTACAAAATGGCTGCAGATTATAAACAAATTGAGACCAGCTAGCAGGAAGCCGGTCTTAGTATACATGACTTGTTGTGAATACACAAGCTGCACTAATTGTTACTAAATTATGGTATTTCTAAAATAATTTCTAGTGTTGCTCACAGGATCAGCTAACATTAGTGTTAGAATAACAATAGTCATCAAACTTTAAGTCCATGTAGGAGGAGTAAGATGTATTTTTTACTCATTCTTTGGTTCATTCATCCTGCCTGTTGTTTGTTCATTCATTCATTATCAACTGATTTAATTATGCCCTTGAATTTCATTCTTGTATGTTTGGTTTGTTATTTTGTCTGAATTTTCATCATCTATGTTGCTATAATCCCTGAAGGAAAGCAGTTGTAGATATTTGTATTGATAGCATCACATCTGAGATAATGCAACAATTTCATGCTAGAGCCACAAATTACAAAAGTCCCTTCTAACATGAACAATAACAAAATATATACGGTAGTAGCTTTGAAGCAGTTGCATGGTCACACTTAACCCTTAGAATGCGGGAACCGAAAATTGTCGTCTGCTGATCATTCATATTTTGTCTTTTCTCTCAGTAAAAACTTGGTTTGGCAGCACTTTAGAATCATTTCCAATGGAAATGATTCTAAAGTGCTGCTAAACCAAGTTGTTGATGAGAAAAATAAAAAATATTCAGCAGACGACACAAATTAATTCAGCATTTTAAGGGTTAATATACTACATGTGCTACCTATGTCATCAGGCTACATGCATGTATCTTTCTGGATGCTGTCATTTTGTTCATATGTTTTGGTATTAATTGTGCCCCATTACATTGGGTTTCACTTAAGCTGATGCTATGAGACACCTGTTTACGGTATATTGACACAGTCCATGAATGAGTGCCTTAAAACCACACATACAATGTACATTTCCCTTGTACTCATGTTCAGTGGTCATCATGGATCTATTGACTGTCTTGTAACTGCCTACCAGTACCTTTGTTAGCATTACATTAACATGTGTGGCTGTGACTGGCGAAATGGCGCTTATATGCTTTGTCACAAGTGTAGATCCAGATTCGCGCAGCCTGATCTGTAGCCGATTTCATCAAAATTGCAAAGTATACTTATCTAGCAAAGTATACTTTGAGGGAGAAATTTTCAATTTAAGAATAAATTTATTACCGGTAATTTTTATTATACTGAATTTATTACATTATCACAGCCATTTTGGCTGTGACAATGTAATAAATTCAGTATAATAATTCTGCATGAATTTAAGCATCACATATATGCAGTCGTTAGTTCTATATGACATAATGCATTTAGAATTTCTCCCTCAAAGTATACTTTGCTAGATACGTATACTTTGCAATGTTGGTGACATCGGCTACAGATTCGCGCAGCCTGATCAGGATCTGCACTGATCGTTATTCGGTCATTGAACCGCCTGTCCTGCCTATAACTAGCAATATAAATTGTTATCAGGCTAGTACAAAAGTGTGCCATTTGGTGGTCACAAATGAGCACCATTTCTTCAGTCACAGCCACATTACTCCCTACAACAATCGGACTAATCAGAATACTACACATCGTTACAACAATGCTTCAATATGTTCAATGAATGAATCAGACTGAACCTGCACATCCTGTATAAGACCACATAGAGGAAGTTTTTTGTTCGAAATGAGACCACATACGTTATTAACCAGCGTGTAACATGTTAACTGCTAAATACTGGAAGCAGTGATTTTCTCTGGGAAGGCAATCATAACATTCCAATCATCAAGTGCACATCTACCTCCGTGCATGAGACACCGTGTCTGGTTGTCGCAATCAAAATACACCCAGCTCAGCATGCAAAGCTGCATAGTCGGAATAAGGTCTACCGGTAATCGTTGGTCTATTTGAAAAACTGTGTGACAGGTTTCTCTTATACGAAAACAGTGAATGTGTTGTTTAACGTCCCACCAACAGTTAAGGTCATACAGAGACAGGACCACAGTTTAAAATCTCATCCGACAAACCAGTGGGATGTAAATACTATGAAAGTATTTTTGATGACCAAGCTAGGTGAGGTTTGAACCCACAACCTGGTTATAATCACTAGGCCACAATTCATCCCTTTCTCATATAAGGGAAACCAATGTAGAAGATGATGAAATTAACACTTTCAACACTACAGACCTCTTTAGCGGTAGTTGCAAACAGTGTAGATCCAGATGAGCCGGCTCATTACGAGCTGTCTCATCTGGATTTGCATGTTTTGAAGGTAATTTTCATATTTTTTTTAGAAAAAAATACACACTTTTTATAAATGGACTAATCTGAAAATAATTTTGTGACGAATGGATTGGTCTTTAAATTAACATATCACAGTCCATTTCAGTTATTTAGAGGTGAAAGGGTTAAGTAAGTAATATAGTAGATCTAGATCTGCGCTGGTTTGAAATTGAAAGCCACGCTGATATAGGTTTCTCTTCTACAGCCTGTGCATCCATCCCAGATGATCTTGTTTATCAATTAATTCCTTCAGTAACTTTAAAATGCCACCAATCAAGGCTGCTGTACCAGGCGATGTCTGAACCAGTATACCTGTCTCCAGAACACCAGTGCACCTGCATTGGCAGTTTGAGATAGTTTCTCCATTATTTATTACACTCTTGCGTGTTATTTGCCAGAGTTTCGCTGTAAGGCAAAACATGTAATCAACTCCTTACAAATAATCCACAGTGAAGAGAACACCCGTAATTGTGTGCGTGTTTTCTTGGAAACCACGAGCTACCATGCAAAATGTTTAATTTGTATTACAGTCAAAAAAAGTTATTTGAAAACTTGGAAAGGGTCTCGACAAATCTAGAATGTTAATGTGATTTAACACATTCCAAACATGCACTCAAATATATCTAGTTCATAGAAACAGCTGCGTAATTTGGATTTCAAATTTTTTACATGAAGTCACGTTTGACGTCATACAACGTGACATCAAAACGCGGGAAACACGTCATTGTGTAACTATTCATGCGCACATCACAATTCATTGATTATAATCTCAAAAATAGACTAAATGTGCATATATCTGCTGTGAAAGTGTAATAAATAGGATATTCCATCGTACATGTTTAAATAGCCGAAATAATACACTTGTGTCCGTCGGCGTCCTTGCAAGCAACTCGTTCGCTACGCTCACTAGTTCCTTACGCGGAAGTCGACGCACACTCGGGTATTATTTCCAACTATTCAAAATGTACAATGGAATATCATCTATATAATTAACCCATTTCATGCTGAGGATACAAACGTTTTCTCCCAGAAAAATAAGAATGTTGAAGCAGATATAAGCAAACTAGTGAAACAAGGAAATGTGGCCTGTTGGCACACAAACGTCCCCAGTAGCAGATTGGAGAAACTAACTCCGGCAAACTTCTTAACTAGACGCATGGACGGACATAGTGCAAACACTATATGCATCCGGGTTCAACCGAGTCTGAGACTGGGGGCATAAAAAATAGTTAGAATTTTATATACGGTATCAGGGTATTCCACATGTGATGTGTTAATAGGGTTGACGGGATATGTCACAATTTTAAATTTGCCTATCGCCTGTATTTAACCCATTATGCTTGACTTTTTGTAACCAAACAACTATTATATACTTTATAACAAATAAGTGCGAAAATAAAATATTCATATTCCTTTTTTTTCCAACAGAAAAATACTGTCGCTTACAAGAAGTACAGTATCAGAAAACCATACACATTTCCCCCAATAGCAAACTGTTCATGATCAGTAGCCTATTTCACCAAAATTGCAAAGTATACTTATCTTGCTAAGTACACATTGAGGGAGAAATTTTCAATTTATAGTTTTTATTACACTGAATTTATTACATTATCACAGCCATTTTGGTGTGATAATGTAATAAAATATGTATAATAATTCTGCATACGTTTAATCATCAAAAATATGCAATCATTAGTTCTATATGAAATAATGCATTTCGGAAAACATAAATGATTACTCCCTCAAAGTACACTTTGCTAGATAAGTATGCTTTGCAATTTTGGTGAAATAGGCTACAGAAAATCGTACACATTTCCCCAATAGCAAACTGCTCATGATCAGAAGCTGCAGATATGTTTACATGGTGCAAGACGATCCAAAATTGAAAATTAAAAACCATATGCCTATCTCATGTGGGGTTGTGATGTCAGCGAGTGTGCTATAGGACCACCCAACTGTCTGGGCCCTCCGGTTGTGTGTAGTAATTACTTCAGTCAGGCAAATGGATTTAACATTCAAATAGTCCCACCTGAAATCCCGGTTAAAATAATTCACCACCATGGAATGTTGGTTAACCCTTAGACCGCTACACACAACAATTGTCGTCTGCTGTTGCTTAAATATCTTGCCTTATTTCTCAATAAAAACATGGTTTGACAGCACTTCAGAATCAGTTCCAATGGAACTGATTCTGAAGTGCTGTCAAAGCATGTTGTAAATTATTCTAAAGTGCTTTGATGATAAAAAAAATGGAAAATAGAAAATAAACAGCAGAGGACAAAAAATTAAGATAGCAGTGTAAGGGTTAACCCTAACATTGCTGATTCAAATTTTGTTGTCTGCTGTTTATTTTTCTGTTTCCATTTTTATCAACAAGTACATATAAGTACAGCACTTTAGAACTAGTGGAAATGATTCTTAACCCTTACAATGCTGAATTAAATTGTGTCGTCTGCTGTTTATTTTCTATTTTCCATTTTTATCATCAAAAACATGATTTGACAGCAATTTAGAATTATTTCCATTGGAAATGATTCTAAAGTGCTGTCAAACCATGTTTTTATTTATAGAAAGAAGACATAATATAAAACAACAGCAGATGACATTTTCGTTTCCCGCATGCTGAGGGTTAAGAGCTGCCAAACTATGTTTTTACTGAGAAAAAAATGCAAACTATGAAACAACAGCAGCCGCTAATATGGGTTTAATAATATGATGGTAATTAAATATTACTAAAATGTAAACTAAACCCGAATTCGGAATGTGACGACACATACTACCATAACTGAATATTTGTTGTATTTTCATGTCCAGAAAACATAAAAATACACCTAGCAAACGGTGTACTCGATCGATCCCCTGATCCAGGCTAAACTGGCTGTCAGTCGAGTAACACATACACGCTCCCACATCTTTCATACATTATTATTTTTTCTTTTATTTATTCCCACATAAACAGCGCCAACACAGATCCCCCACTTCAAAGACTGCATCGCCCAGTGTGCTAACAGTGATGTAACAGGCATGCTCCCAATGGTGAAATAATCAGGCAGTATAATCAGAATTTTATTGTTTCTAATTAATTTTATTGGTCTCCATGCTGTACAGATTTAATCATATGTACATCCCTGTGCACCTGTGTTATTCACTGAGCTAGTGTGCAATATTCATAGTTAGTTTTATTAACCCTTAGCCTGCTGATCGTGAAACTGTCATCTGCTGTTGCTTTATTGTTTGCCCTGTTTCTCAATAAAAACATGGTTTGACAGCACTTTAGAATCATTTTCATTGGAAATGATTCTAAAGTGCTGTCAAAGCATGTTTTTGATGAGAAAAATCAAAAATAAAACATAAACAGCAGACGACAACATTTCATTCAGCAGGCTAAGGGTTAACATTTTTTCAGATGTATGTTGGTTACTGCTATAGAATTAGGAACGAAAAAAAAAATTACTTAACCCTTAGACCGCTACTCACAACAATTGTCGTCTGCTGTTGCTTTTATATCTTGGCTTATTTCTCAATAAAAACATGGTTTGACGGCACTTTGACAGTGCTGTCAAAGCATGTTGTAAATTATTCTAAAGTGCTGTCAAAGCATGTTTTTGATGATAAAAATCGAAAATAGAAAATAAACAGCAGATGACAAAAAAAATAAGATAACAGTTTAAGGGTTAATTTATTTTTTTTCAATTGAATAATAGCACTCATTAGAAGTTTTAAGTTATTTGTTTCTCACTGCATTTTCCTGAAGTTAGCTGGTGTTACATGTATTCATTTTAGCTGTATCCGACTGATATATCATAAGGCGGCCACAAACTAGACTTGTGTGAAGAAATATAATATATTTGTCTTTCTCCATCAGCAAACTGATGTATCCTCAGAAAAAATGCATGACCTGATCACACATTTGGGAAACCATTACAGAATAAATCAATACATGTATTTTCTGTATTTTTTCTAGAAAGAACATGTTCTTACCACACATTTGAACCATACAATATTATGCTAAATCAGTTTGTCAAACACATTTTTGTGCCTTTAACCCATTTCAGTCTAAGGATACAATATTTTTTGTGGAACAAAACTTATTATTTTGTTTATTTCTGGACAAAGGTATATGTTGTTACCACTTGTTTCCGTCGAGACGGTTCAAACGAGTGGTAACAACATATACTTTTGAGATGAAATAAAGAAAATAGGAGTTTTACCTCTAAAAAGTTTCATACTACATGTACTATAATTGTATCCCGTCTGTAATGGGTTAAACAACGTAGCCATTCAAATAATATTCAAATTTCATACAATAGAGATACTAGATATGGAATGTGTTATAATTAACAAAAACAAACAAAAATGTTGAGGCTAATTTGTTATTTTGAACAAACATCAAGAGTTTTTTCTACCTGACTGCATAAAATATGCTACAATCTGAGAAAACTGTTCTACAGTGCAGACCCAGACCAGCCTGCGCAATCTGTCTAATCAGGGTCTTTGCTGGTTGCCATTCGGTTAGAAAAAGTGAATCAGTTTAACGTGCCAGCAACAGCCAAGGACATATACATAGAGACGTGCATTCGGTTGGAGATTCATCGATTATGAATTCAGCAAACAAAGTGGTTCGTTGTCAGGCTGCATCAGTGTGCAGGCTGTCAGGATCTACACTGGTCCTGAATGAAATGTGGCTGTGACTGGAGAAATGGGGCTTATTGGATTTGTGACTAGTGTACGTCCTGATCAAATAGCACATGCCTGCTGTAGCCTGGTAACAATCTATATTGCTTGTTAGAAGCATCATGGGCGTTTCATTTCATTTCATGGGCGAACAGTGCAGATCCTGATCAGACTGTGCGGATGCACAGGCTGATCTGGATCTACACTGGTCGCAAAACCCATAAGCCCCATTTCTCCAGTCACAGCCACAATAAGCCTGGTTTTATCAGATCATGACCCAGATATGGACAGGAGAGCCTAATGTATATATATATATATATATATATGTATATACATTGTTCACCTGGGCAGTTTTTGTAACATTTCAGCTAAGTCTTTCTTTGATGTGACTGACCTGTTTATATGAGAGCTCCAGATAAAGTGTGTGTCTAAAGAGTATTATACCCCCTGATTTCAAATTCAATGAGTATTTTACTTACACAAATGTATTATTGATTGCATTCCTTATTAAATAGCGAACAAAAGATAAAATAAAAAAATCACTTATTTGAGCTGCAAAAAGCAAACACTTTTTGCCATTCAACTAAGTAAATTTTCAACTTTACTAGTATTTTCGCTACTCAAATTGTAAATCAATGTATATTTTCACATTGCTGTGAGTATTTTATAAGTGCGTAAAATATGCCAATACTCCCCTTATCTGGAGCTCTGTAATATATCCCACATTCATGACCAGGTGCACAATATGGTTCATATCGTGACATTTATAGGGTGTTTTTACTGAACTTGATAAAGTGTTCCCCCTGTCTTTAACCTATATCACATTCTGCGTCTATAACATTTTTGTTGCAAAAAAATCTGATTCTGTATTGCCTTCAATAATGTTCTCACTAAAAGTATAGCTTGTCAGTTAAACCATCTCTCATACTTTCAGGAAGAGACAAATGGTGAACAAGGTTTGTGTAATGTTGATATTACTCTAAAACACATCCAACCTGAGTTGCTTTAGGTTCAGCCTATTCCATAATTATGTGATGCATTATTTTTCTGATGGAAACATAAGACTATTTTTTTTATTTATTTTCTTTAAAAAGTACAAGCTACATTGTATGTTGTGACCACCATTCAAACTCTCTTGTCTAGAAGGTGATTAGTGATCACAACATAGTTTGGAGGAAACATTTGTAGAAATTATTTTGAATTTTTTATACCTCTTCAAAATCAATTTTTCTAAATATGTTCACAAATATTACTAATATTAAAGTATTCTTCTTATAAAGACTATTAACCCTTTCACCCCTAAGTAACTGAAATGGATTTTGATATATTACTTTTGCAACCAATCCAACCGTCACAAAATGATTTTCAGACTAGACAAGTTTTTGTTGTAAAAAATATGAAAATTACTTGCAAAAAGTGCAGATCCAGATGAGCCGGCTCGTCACGAGCCGGCTCATCTGTATCTACACTGTTTGCCAATACAACTATACAGGTCTGTGGTGTTGAAAGACAACTGTGTCAATATGAATTTTATACCTATAAATACTAATATAGTAAAAAAAAATATTAATTGCTGAAAAACTATACGGTCAGGGGCATAATTGATCGGTTGGGTTACTGGAATCACACAATATCATTTAGTAGCCGAGGTATTATATGGGCAGGCGGGGCTAAAACCACACCCTACACTAGCACACAACAGTCCTGGTATTGTAGGAGTGTGGTAAAAATAACCCTATAACACCCCACAATGTGCACAAAACAGCACTAAAATTCACTTCATATCAATGTACAGATCTAGTGGAGGAAATTACCTCAAATTTAAGATAATTTTGACTCGATACGTAAGAAAACCAGCAACATAGCAATAAAACTAAGCTATATATATAGTCGGGTCAGGGTGTACAGAATTTGCTAAATATATCGTTAGAACGTGACGATGGCAGAGTCACACCAACAATTGTAGACTCTGATCTCCGTCACCACGTGCGTGATTGAAAGCCTAGACACAGGTTTTCTTGTTTCATTTCATTTAGCTTATAATTAAGGGTGGGAATTGGCTCCAAGACCTTACATACCCGGAGGTTTTCTTGTGAACGGGTCAGCTAATTCAAGATCAGTTAAATTGAGGCAAAACACAGAAAATTGGCCTTTATCTTGCAGGAGGACATAATTGCCATGTCAGCCCACCCACCACTGTGGGTAGTTTGGTTGTAGAACAGGCAGCATTCTCAGCAGGCAAAATCAGTCACTTAAATTTCACCAAATGAAGTCAAAGGATATTTACTGTCGAAAATATACTGTCGAAAATATTCTGATAATTTTTTTATTTCTCCATAAAAATATATGTTGTTACCACTCATTTGAACCATCTCGATGAGACGGTTCAAATGAGTGGTAACAACATACGTTTGAAAGGGAATAAAGACAATATGGATTTTTTTGGGTAAAAAGTTTACGACAATAACGGTATTCTGTCTGTCATGGGCTACATATGAGAATTGGCTTGAAGACGATGAAATGAGCAGACAACAATATTTGTTTCCCCTGTTAAAAACCATATTGATATTGCAGACAGTGCATGCAACTATTAACCAACTACCACAGGTGCACCGAAGCTGATTCATTTTGAGTGAACCAGGTTTTGTTGAGCCACCCAGAGTGAGTTTATTCCTGTCATGACAAAAACGGGCATATTGAATTTGAATTCTTGAGATGTGTAGCTCTTGATAAACTACCACACTCTTGCAATCCGATACAGATCTATCTAGATATTAATTACAGATACATGTATTTGGAATGTTAAACCAACTCAATCATAGACAGCTAAGAAGGCCTTGATCCAGAAATTTATATCCCAGTAAACTCCCATGCCGAACTACTTTCCGTAACCGTCAGGCGCAGTTAAAATAATTCTTAAGAAAAAGGAAAATAAACACATTTTCTTGATGAATTTATTTCAAATGCTGGAATTATAAGGAATGAATGGTATTTTTGTGGAATTTATCGGGGATATAAACTTGGAAAAGTCGCGGGAATACTGGACGAGGCCTTCCGGCCTTCGTCCAGTATTCCCGCGACTTTTTCAAGTTTATACCCCGATAAATTCCACAAAAAGGCCATTCATTCCTATAATGTGATGCTTCAAATGGTGATCATAGCATATTCGGAGGAGAAATAAAGAATAAATCGTAATTTTCTATAAGAAAACAGGTGTATCTTCAGAATGAAATATAGAGCCTTAATTTCCCATTTATTGTGGCACCATCTATACATATTTTCTGCAGCGCAGTTGTACTTTATACACAGGCATCACAATTCCTTTTAAATATTCAAATTAATATCAGTCTTATTGGAAAAATAAAATAATGCACAGCATACAAGTTCGATTCTGATTCATAATAACTGAAACTGTCTACTTTTCCTCTCTGCCAATCCAACCATAAAAACAATCACAATTATCTTCATCAACACAAAATGGAACGTACAACAACACAACAAGATCCTGAGTAAGTGAAGTGGCTACGTAATTATCGTGAAAATAAACAAATCTATGTCACATCCCTGGGGAGCCTCAGATGTAAGGGAACCATCCACAGCGAATCATACGACTAAAATGTTCGCAAGAGCAAAATTATGATAGTCTGTAAATTTCACATTAACAATTTTTTCTTGTAAACAATTGATGGATTTACATGTATTGAGCATAGGCTGCATATGCAGCCTATGCTCAATTAATGTAAATCCATCACTTGAGATTTCCAGACGATCATAAATTTGAACTTACAAACATTTTAGTCGTACAAAGTTTAGTGAAACGGTCCCCTGATGTAAGGGAACCATCCACAGCGAATCTATAAGAATAGACAAGTCACTGATAGCACACTTTCAACTGTGTGGTCTAACTGCTTCTGTTGTTGGTCTGAATATATCGTATACAATTGGTATTTTTATTGACGCTTCACTGACCTTTAAACAGTAGTGATCAGTGTAGTCCCAGATCAGACTGCCAGAGCTCCAGTTAAGGTGCGTAATTTGATTTTGTTATTTCTTCACCAAAAATGGCAAGTTGGGAGTGCTTTAGAATCGTCTCATTGAGATGATTCTAAACAACTCCCAACTTGCCATTTTTGGTGAAGAACTAAGGAAAATACCTCGAATATTTGGTCAAATTACGCACCTTAACTGGAGCTCTGGACAGCTGTCACCAAGGGCTACATTGTTAACCATTCAGACTATGGCATAACATGGAAACCACAAACCATTCGGTCCCTCATATATTCAGTTGACCATATATTTGGTCGCCCATATATATTCGGTTGCCCATATATTTGGTCCTCAGTCCCTCACATATTTGGTCCCCCATATATTCAGTCCCCCATACATTTGGTTACCCATATCATATATTCAGTTGACCATCCATTCAACTGCCCATGTATTTGGTCGCCTATATATTCAGTCCGCCATATATGTGGTTGCCCATATCATATATTCGTCCCCCTATACATTCAAATGCCGTTATATTTCATCATCCATATATTTGGTCCCCGTATATTCAGTCCCCCATATATTCAGTCCCCATATATTCAACAGCCCTTATATTTGATCATCCATATATTCGGTCACCGATTTGGTCCCCCATATATTATATGCAGGCAATCCAGAGGCCGACCAAATAACCATATTGGAGGTATAACTGTCACAGAGTAAGCCGCGTTTCTCCATGCTGACAGGCAGAGTGGAGACCACCCAACTGTTGATTGATATCTCACCCCCATATATAATACACAGTCGCTCACCACAAACCTCCTCGGCCAACCTTGCACGCAAATCCTCATTCAGCCTACAGCCACTTATACTGCACACACAACCAGATCCTTAGCTATACGAGGTATAAACTTGCTTGGATCACGTATTTTACCACGTAGTTCGTGACCAATTGCACTACTGTGGTGATGAACAGCAACCTTGTGCATGCTGCGAAATTAACTCTTACAATGCTGAATTAAAATTTGTCGTCTGCGGTTTATTTTTTATTTTCCATTTTTCTCATCAAAACCATGTTTTGACAATACTTTAGAATCATTTCCATTGGAAATGATTCTAAAGTGTTGTCAAACCATGTTTTTATTGAGAAAGAAGACAAAACATAAATCAACAGCAGACAAGATTTTAAGTTCCCCCGCCCCCCATTCTACGGGTTAACAACAGTTTCTGGTGACTACAGTAATACAAGAATGCTCTAGTGAGGATATACACATAAAAATACCAAGGGATTTCTTTTTGCTTCACTAGTTATTCTGACAAATACTATACAATGGTTGGTGAGGCACCAACGGGGATGGGAGCTGTGCATCACACAGACACAAAACACGGAACAAAGTCGGTTTAAGTGCAGAAATATTCTTCTGATCTATGCCGTTGTGTGGCCTTAATGTTTAACATTCACAACCATGTGTTCAATGTGGTTATCTGTAGTTTATTTTTCTCAACGACAGAGCATGAGATTCTCATGTGCTGCCAAAAATATGTTTTTGTTAAGAAAAGCGGATGAAAAAAAACAGCAGACAATTATATTTGATTCCCGACTTTAAATGTTTAAAAATCAACAGAACACCAAGGTCATCACAAAACATCGCTTCGCAGCACTTTAGAATAATTTCCAAATGATTCTAAAATGCTATCAAACCATGTTCTATTGACAAAATATGAAACAACAGCAGAAAACAATATTCCCGACTTTGAATGTTAAAACTTACACTGCCGAATTAAATTTTGTCGTCTGCTGTTTATTGTTTATTTATAATTTTTCTCATCAAAACATGGTTTTCAATGGAAATGATTCTAAATTGCTGTCAAACCATGTTTTTATAGAGAAAGAACAGAAAATATGAAACAACAGCAGTCGACAATTTTTGTTCCCAGCATTCTAAGGGTTAACAAACCACCCACAGAACAACAAGATCATGAGGCGAGTATTCAGGGGGTAAAACTACGGTTGACACGGAAAACTGGCCTTCTGTCATCCCAGTCATTACGGTATTTGTACCAGTTTGACCGACCACACACTTACACAGCGAATGGTTAGTGGTAACCTATCCCCCTGGCAAAACTGTTCACTACCAATAAAATCACTGGTCCAATCAACTAACTGACCTCTTTATAGTGAGTGTAGTAAAGGTGTTCTAGGTGAAGTTTATAAAGAAAAAATTATGTACAATAATACAAATCATATACAGTGAAACCTCTCTAAACCGGACACCTTGGGAGGTCCCCAGGGTGTTCGGTTTAGAGAGGTTTCACTGCAAATCATGCATGTTTTCTTGTGTTCGTTTTACAGAGGTTCCACTGTAACTGCTAAATCCCTAAAAATTTGGAAAATTAGATTTGAACCCATTTGGATCAGTCCTATTTAGCATGCCAGGATCAGTCAGATGGCCCAATCAAATAGGAAATGATTCAAAAGTGTTGTCAAACATGTTTTTGATTTGGAAAACAATTCACTATATAACCCAGGGTTTAAGCTAGCCCTTCAAAACAGGGAGAAGTTTTTACTAAAATTTGAGAAAATAAGTTTTATATAGTGAAAAACTTCTCCCTCAACTCAAAATAGGGAGAAGTCAGACAATTTAGGGAGAGAATGTCGCCAACTTCGGCCTGTAAAATGACCCTGATAACCGGAACGTATCAGTAGTGGCTCTCAGTGAGCCAGAGTCAATAGAAGTTCATAAGATATACATACTGGTCTACACATAGACAGTGAAATATACAAATTAGCCTACCTTATATGGAATGGTGTCCTTATTGGCGTTCTCCGCGTATATATGTGCAATGAGGAACATGTCGTCTACTCCAAGCCCCAGTGCCAGGAATGGGAGGATCTGGAATGGAGGTCAATTTAGAGGTCACAATTTACCGGTTTATACAGGCTCCTATTTGTAAGTTTAGAGGGCACATTTACAGACTTAAATTGTAACATGGAGGGTGAATTGAATATTAACACAAAAAAATGTATATTCAGCCCTGAAATTAGAATAACCTGATCTGGTGCCAGGTCCTCACCACACCAGATCCTGATCTGGTGCCAGGTCCTCACCACGCCAGATATTGGTAATATTGAAGGTCACAGCGTATAGACTTCGATTGTTAACATTGAAGGTAAAGAAAAATGACAAGCTTCTACCAGTAACTGTGCACAGTACAATTTAACATCAGTCAATGTTCCCAGACTAATTAACCTCAGGCCGGCAGACAGAAACAGTATAGGTAACTATATACACGTGATACAAGAATATAATTCAACAAAGACAATCCTTTAAATTTCTCATAATTTACATGCATGCCAATGCCTAGCGATACAAGTGGTGTAACACAGTACTTTGATACAATAACGCCCGATTGTCTTTGCTTGATGGGCAATTATCCGAGGGGAAAATCTTGATTTTCATTGTTATTGCCTCTCCGGCATGTAAACGTGAGCCATATACAATACCATGACGAATAAAGTCTCCCATCTACGATATCATCATATGGTAAATAAGTGCCTTAAGTGTTGAAAGCAAGCTACAAATGCATGTCTCAACATTTTTGATGTTTCAATATCAGGGGGCCATTTCACTAAACTTTGTACGACTAAAGTGTTCGTAAGTGCAAATTTACGATCGTCTGGAAACTTCAATTGATGGATTTACATGTATTGAGCATAGGCTGCATATGCAGCCAATGCTCAATACATGTAAATCCAATAATGGTTTACAAGAAAACATTGTTAATGTGAATTTACAGACTATCATAATTTTGCACTTACAAACATTTTAATCATACAAAGTTTAGTGAAACTGTCCCCTGTTCCCCAATACTTTCTTCAAATGAGTGGTAACAACATACACTTTTTTTGTGGGGGAATAAACAAAATAATCAGATTATTTACAAGAAAAAATATTGTATCCATAGAATTTAACAGTCAAAAACTCAATAAATAAGCCCCTTTGTGTACTCCATAACATTATGCCCTTTTTACGCCGTGACAAGTCACATAATTATGTACCTGTGTGGTGGATGCGTTGAAGGATATACGCAGCACGGAGCAGATACCGAGCCCCGCAGCCACCGTGAGGGCAACGAGCAGCACACCCGCAATCCCGATCCCGCTCTGTGACTGCACCGCGTTCTTCCACTGCAGCAGCGAGATGCACGCGTAGAACAACTGAAATGTGACGCAATCAATACATGTTATATGTCATCATACAGCATATGTAGTTGTGGAACCTCTCTAATGATATAAATTACAATAAAACCCATGTAAATTAACCCTTTCACCTGTAAGTAACTGGAATGGATTTTGATGTGTTAATTTTTCAACCAAAAACAAAATAGTGTTCAGACTAGTCCATTTATGAAAAGGGTAGTTTTTGTTCTCAAAAATATGAAAATTACTTTCAAAAAGTGCAGATCCTGATGAGACGGCTCGTTACGTGCCTGCTCATCTGGATGTGCACTGTTTGCATAAACTGCTATAGTGGGCTTTCGGGTTCAAAAGGTAACACAATGAGGTCCCCAGGGTGTCTGGTTTAGAGCGACTTTTTGCAGTGCAAACTGTGTTTTAAATTGGAAGAAATGAAATTAGGTATACATGGACATAGAAATACCATAGCAACTGATTTATTCACTTCAGCAATTCAACATACATTGTATACATGTATCTATTTAATATCAAAACAGTTTCGGATTTGCAATTAATTATTTCATCTGCCAGAGGTTTCATTTTGACCGCTACTCACAACAATTGTCGTCTGCTGTTATTTTTATATATTTCCTTATTTCTCAATAACAACATGTTTTGACAGCACTTCAGAATCATTTCCAATGGAAATGATTCTGAAATGCTGTCAAAGCATGTTGAAAATTATTCTAAAATGCTGTCAAAGCATGTTTTTGAAGATAAAAATAGAAAATAAACAGCAAACGACAGAAAAATTAAGATAGCGGTCTAAGGGTTAATATCAAAACAGTTTTGCAATTAATTATTTCATCTGCCAGAGGTTTCATTTTGTATTAAAATGTCTTCAGGCATGTTTGTTTTCCAATACCTAAAACAGTGCATGTTGCGACTGCATTGCTTTTATATTTGATTTTATAAATGTGGCTGTGACTCGGGAAATGGGGCTTTTTGGTTTTTCAACCAGACAGTCTGATCAGGATATGTACTGTTCGCCATGTCATCAATGAAACACGAGTCGTGCTTCAAACAAGCAATATAGGTCATTATCAGGCTACATGAGTGTGCTATATTATCAGAGCTACACTGGTCACAAAACCCATAAGCCCCATTTCTCCAGTCACAAATTTCCGTATGAAGACACATCTACAACCCCCCGGGCTCCCAGTCCCCCCGACAACACTCACCATGAGAACGTATCCAATGGCGACGCGTGGAATGCTGACGTCAGAAAACTCCTTCATTATATCCATTAGTGAAGTCATGGAGAACGCGTGAACACTGTCGGTATAACTACTGTTGCTGAACTCGCCCATCTGATCGGTGAACTTGCGATGCCACGCCTCGAGTATCATCCGTGCCTTGTCTATAGTCCAGTCAATGTTGTGCGTCTTGTAGTTCTCTGTCCAGTACTCGTACATGACCGTCTCCCCCATCAGCAGCACGATCGACTGCAGGGCCTCCACGCGGATTATGTGACCCGTCCGGTTCTTCCGCACTCCCCCCACGATCAGGTCCTCGTTCCAGTGCATGTACTTTGTGGCGAAACCATGGCAACCATCGGTCAGCTCGGCGCCAAAGTCGGGCGTCTGGAAGTATAGGACAGCGTCTAATATGACTGTGCTGCAGATAGCGACATGGAAACATGCAAACATGTCCTGTGCAACTTTAGGATCATCTAGAAATTTAAATTGATGGATTTATATTAATAAATGTAAATCCAATAATCGTTTACAAGAAAACATTGTTAATGTGAAATATACAGTCTATCATAACGGCCCCCTGCAGAGTTGGAGCCTGAACCTTAGATTGTAGCACGTGCGCATGTATAATAATGACTGTTATCATACATTACTAATAAAATGCTTCAAATTACAGTTTAAATTGTACAAACGAGCCATGCTTGGAGTTCCAAAAATGCTTTTGTATTTTATAGCCAAGTCTCTATATTAGATATATGTGACCTCGAGATTACAATCAAGAGTAGTCCCAAATCCGCCGGCGCATCCACAAAGTCTGATCAGGGTCCACACTATTTGCTATTGTGTAGAGGGATATTAATTGCTCATGGATTAATAGATAAAGCAATACATGTGAGACATGTGCATGTATATTACCACTATAAGCCCATAATCAAACTTCAGAGAGAGATTGTCCCAGAGAATATAGGACAATGAGCAAATAAAAATACTGCCAAAGTAGAATGCTTGATATTACATCATAGCGATCTGCCTGAACAGAGATAATTAATAACGGGGTAGCAGCAGCAGGTGATTGCTACAACAGCTGCCAGTAGTTTACGGAGGTGGGTGAATACAAATACGTCTCTTCTCTGTTTTGACAGATTTCTTTCTCCCTTCCGTCACTGCTAAACCGAATGTGCAAGTTTTTGTGTTTGCACGGATTGTTATAGCACAAATGCAGCTACAGATATAAGCTAATAACCCCAAATATTCGGACGCAATTTATTCTGGGAAAAACACATTAATATATGGATTCCCACAACAAAGAGTGAGTGTCCCAACCGTTAGTATGTTTGTGCTGGTTTATCACAACAAGAATGTATTTGGATACGATTTGTTTTGGGAAACCTCTGTTTCCCAAAACAAATCATATCCAAATATTGAGGGTTAGTAGTATGGTATTTATTCACAATCTGCATGTTAATGTTTAATTGACCAAATACAAATTTACTAAAATTTTAGGAATCGCAATATTAAAATCTGCAAGATTAGTCTAATAATTGAACATCACTGATTGATTGAATGGCTATTGATGTTCAATGGCAATGTCATAATTTATATACATGTAGATTGGAATATGTGTTATGCATCATGGGGATGGGGTGGTGACAGATCATGAATCCTGCTGAACATAGCTACCAGTAGCCGATTTCATCAACATTGCAAAGTATACTTTAGTAGCAAAGTCTACTTTGAGGGAGAAATTTTCAATTTTATGATAAATTTATTAATTTTTATTATACTGAATTTATTACATTATCACAGCCAAATTGGCTGTGATAATGTAATAAATTCAGTATAATAATTCTGCATACTTTTAATCATGAAATATATGCATTTGTTAGTTCTATATGAAATAATGCTTTTCGGGAAAAATAAATGATTTCTCCCTCAAAGTATACTTTGCTAGTAAAGTATACTTTGCAATGTTGATGAAATAGGCTACTGAATTACTACGAAAAAGTTGAAAATGACTACCAGACAGAAAGTTGAACATGACTATCAGAAAGTTGAACATGACTACCTGAAAGTTGAACATGGCTACCTGAAAGTTTAACATAACTATCAGAAAGTTGGAACATGCCTACCTGAAAGTTTAACATGACTATCAGAAGATGAACATGACTATCAGAAAGATGAACATGACTACCTGAAAGATGAACATGACTATCAGAAAGTTGAACTGCCTAACTGAATGAACATAACTATCAGAAAGTTGAACATGCCTACCTGAAAGTTTAACATAACTATCAGAAAGTTGGAACATGCCTACCTGAAAGTTTAACATAACTATCAGAAAGTTGGAACATGCCTACCTGAAAGTTGAACATGACTATCAGAAGAAATTGAACCATGAACTATCAGAAAAGGAAATGAACCAAATGTCTACCTGAAAGTTGGAATCCAAAAATTGAACAGACTATCAGAAATTGAACAGCCTACCTGAAAGTTAACATAACTATCAAAAGTTGGAACATGCTACTATCAGAAAGATGAACATGACTACCTGAAAGTTGAACATGACTACCGGACATGAATGTGCTGCAAATTGGATTTCATTCAAGGTCTGCATTGATTATATTTAAGGGCAGGAATTGGCTCGAAGACCTTCCAAACCCGGGCATTTGAGCCCAAAAAGTGTCAGGTCAATGGCCGTTCACCGTTTGTTTCCGAATTTATTGCGATACAGTCGAAATGTGTTCAATAAATGAAGGCACCGATGAGGCGGTTAATTTAACCTAGCTAGTTCATTCTCCTACCGCACATTGATGTCACTGATTGTGCTACTATATAGCATTGCCAATCAATGAGAAGAAGTCGTCATCATAAGCCCTGCGAGTATCTTCGAGTATTCGCGCTGTTAGTCATGGCCCGGTTGTATTTGGTCATGTAAGGAAACACTGGTTCATCCTGGAGCTATGTCCTACATCACTGGAGCCAGTGCACACATGGCCGTCATCTCAGACGTGCGTGACCAGCGTAGCCTCAGATCAGACTGCGCATCCGCACAGTCTGATCAGGGCCTACGCTGGTCACCATTTGTTTACCGGTATTATAATAGTATTTATGACCCTGATAACAGAATTTGGATTCTACTGACTGCATGAATACAATTAATGATTATAATCTACACTGGTCACACACATCCTAATGGCCTTTTTATGACCTAACGACCCACATACATAAGTACTCAGTATTGATCTTACAGAAGTTTCCATCACCCTGGGAATGTTTGGTACAAAGAATCCCAGATCACACAGGTAGCTATGGTTGGCCTTCAGGTCACGGCATAACCTTGTTTACGCTAATCACCCACCCACAACCACACTGACCAGCAAACTATGGATCTTGGATCATTATCGCTCAGTCTGATAGAATGTCTATTGTACCTATGCTCAAACAGCATCCTGTTCACAATACCAGTAGCTAAAATTGTAAATAGGCAAGCAGATTGGAAATAATGAATATATCTCTGATTGGTTCCATTAAAAGGCGGGAAACTAATATTGTTGTCTGCTGTTTTCTAAAATTTGTCTTATTTCACAATAAAACTGTTTTGCCAGGAGATAAGAATCATCTCCCATAGAGACAATTTGTATGTGCTTACAAAACATATTTTTACTGTGAAAAATGTGAAAATACCGAAATAAAAAAACAGCAGACGACAACATTTAATTCAGGGTTAGGGTTGTAAAGGTTTTCCAGTGACCAGAGTGGATCAACGACCTGTTTCCCTCATTAGTGTCCAAGATATATGGAGATGATTTTATCATGTTCTGACAAAAATGCTTATACATGTACTGTGAAAAATAATATCAAAAAGTGGAACCTCTCTAAACCGGACACCAAGGAAACACCTGTGATCTTACTTGTCATCAGTTTCTTGGTCCTTTATCTCGGGTGATAATGTCTGTTTATGATTGCATAGCACACAACTATGGCTCAGAACGATCAAATGCCTGATCTACAGTGAGACCTCACAGGGTGTCCGGTTTAGAGAGGTTTCACTCTATTTCCGATGTTGTGAGGGTTACAAATGTGGAGTTTCCCAGTGACCAGAGCGGATCCACCACCTGTTTCCCTCGTTAGTGGCCCAGATAGAACATTCCTGCTGAACTGTCAGGCTCTAAATAGGAGCAGGCAATTACCTAATGAACGGAATGGAATACACACACCAAGTTCCATAACAGGATCCAGCAAGCTCATTGGAATAAATTCCCCAGGTAGTCAACTGTTGAGGTGAGCATTTTCTGAGGCAGAGTCAAATGGTATTTTGTAACACGCAAACGGCAAAGAAGTCTGTGGTAACTAGCTTGTTATAAACTTGCGATGTCAAAGGAAACTTGAAAGATTTCTTGTTCTGTTATTGTATTGGTGAATTTTTTTATGATGTTGTAATGAATGAACACTTAACCCTTACACTGCTATCTTAATTATTTTGTCTTCTGCTGTTTATTTTCCATTTTTATCATCAAAAGCATGCTTTGACAGCACTTCAGAATCATTTCCATTGGAAATGATCCTGAAGTGCTGTCAAACCATGTTTTTTATTGAGAAATAAGGCAAGATATAAAAGCAACTGCAGATGACAACTGTTGTGTGTAGCGGTCTAAGGGTTAACATCTGTATAAGGCTGTATAATTGATTAGAAAAGATAGCTATTCAGGAACCACACTGGTTAAAACTTCCATTTTCTTGTTGCATGTCTCATATGTGACTGTGACTGGAGAAAAGGGACCTTATAGGATTTGTGACCATTGTACCTCGTGATCAAATAGCACACTCATGTAGCCTGATAACGATCTATATTGGTTGCTAGAAGCATGACTGTTCGTATGCACAGGCTGATCTGGATCTACACTGGTCGCAAAACCCATAAGCCCCATTTCTCCAGTTACAACCACATATGTAGCAGCTGCTGGAAATCAATTAAACATGGCAGCCAACTTGAGGTGCATAAATTTAACCAGAAAATTAGAATTTTAGATTTCCAATCACATGTCAGCCCTTACATGTTCAATATTACATTTTCAAGAGAATTGAATAAGGTATTAATTATGAAATGTATTGCTGAATCATGGAGAACTGCCCATAACCCCAACATTGACATATACACATCAAAGGACTGAGCGTCCTGAAATTCTTTGCAGTATGTGTTTGTGGATGACACATAGACTAATAATTAATCTAGAGGGTAAAGTGTTTCGCGAAAAATAACCGCGGGAAATTTACATTTACGAGTTAAAAATAGATTTTTGGAAAACTGCAAGATTGTATTCGTGTACCGAACCATGCAGTTACGAATCGCGAATAATCGAGTATGGCGGTTAATTGTCGCACCCTTAGACTGCAGAAACATTTGCAATAACATAAATTTAGAACAAAAAAGCAAACAAAACATTTATCACACTGAAAAGGCGAACAAGCTGTTAGAGCTATTTTTTATCGCGCAAAACCCGTAAAATATGTGCTACGACCGATATTAGCATTGAAAGGGTCATAATCTGGTATACACCCACTCCGGCACTTGGCATCATTGTGGTAAGGAGAAAAACATAAAACCTCCTCACCTCATGGAACAAGCAATCGGAATGTGCAATTACATAGTTTCCTACTCTTCTATTCCCCCGGGAGATTTTCTATCTACCGGTATATCAAACCTGTAACATTTGAAATATGCCTTCAGTCAATGAATAATAATACTAACATCTTGTCACATGGCGCAAATAATGTGCACCAAGAAGAAAAAAGATGTCACAGGATTACAAAACTAGATGTCAAGCTCACTGAGGCTTTGATAGTACATGTATACCGAAAAACTTTAACCAAATTTGCGCCATCTGACAAGATGTTAGTATTATTATTCATTGACTGAAGGCATATTTCAAATGTAGGAACATACACCATGTGCCAACGCATGCATATCGTCAGTATGCAATGGACTAAAGCATTATTACCTGGAATGTCCGCAGAGTGGATGATAAAAACACATTATACAGAAAGACAATCTCTCAATTGCTTTCAATACATATCACCCGAGAGTCTGTTAGACCCAGATAGAAAGACACATAATCTTCCCCTTTTACGTGGGATTGTTTTCACACTGTGCGATAAATTCAACCCAATTCCATCGAGGCAGGTCAAATGCCAACAGGCAGCATCAGCAGCAGCAGCAGCCAGCGAGGGATGCTTATAGTTAACACTTTCACCCCTAAGTAACTGGAATGGATTTTGATGCATTAATTTTGCAACAAATCCAAGCATCACAAAATGATTTTCAGACTAATCCATTTATGAAAAGGGGGTGTTTTTGTTCTAAAAAATATGGAAAATCATTTGCAAAAAGTGCAGATCTTGAGGAGACGGCTCGTCACGACGGCTCATCTGGATCTACACTTTTTGCCAATACCACTATACAGGCCTGTGGTGTTAATACAATGTTAATGCGTAATACAATGGAGAATAAAAATTTGCCGTCGGCTATTCATATTCTATTTTCCATTTTTATGAAAACAGCGCATGAAACTTGTCTACAATGAATGTACTGTGAAACCCTGATTTTTAAAAAAATAAATATTGTTTGTTAAGAAATATGATAAAAATAAATTAAAAACAGCAGCCGACAATATTACTAGATCCTGCATTTTCAGGGTTAAACTTAACATGGAAGAATCCACGACACCAACTACCCAGGGGACAACAGACAGGGCTACCAACAACAACAACAACAACAACGCGCAGCAAGCTTCCATTGTGACACAGATCTCGGTCGACGGAAAGCATGCACCGCATTCTTGAGAAGCGAAGTAACGGTGTCTCGGTGCATTACAATAAACAGCATGGAGCAATGTTCCACGACAGAACTGTTCACAATTACGTCAGTGAAAAACGCGCCATCATGCTTATAGCAAACAGTATAGGTCCTATAGAGCGGAATGCACTATCAGTTGAGTTAGACAGACAACAAATGTCGTAAGCCCCATATCTCTGGTCATTGCCAAATTCATGGAGAAATAAGATTTGTACAGCGTAGAAAGGTGCGTCAATGTATACTTGTGTTGGAGTATATCACATGTGCATGCCTCCGCCCCCACCTACAACCATGCTGAGAAAAACGACCTTACAATGGTCAGAACAATTGTCGATCTCAGGTGAACAACATAGGCCCTGTTCAGACCGCGCGTCTGCGCGGTCTGAACAGGGCCTATGCTGATCACATATGACCTTTATCTGGCAGCCCACACATGTATCCTCACTTACATGGACAAAGGTTGGCACACACAAGTAACGAAACAAGATGGCGTCATCTTGATAATATTCTGTGTGGCATTCATCAACTTCGCCATCAGATATCGGCGACTTTAATGTGTATACTGGCCTAATAACCTTGAGTAAACAGGGAAACTATATGGAGAACCACATACTCCGAGATGTGCTTATGTACTTGTATTTCTTATATTTGAGGGTAGGAAATGGCTCGAAGACCTTCCATACCCGGTTGTGCTTATGTAAGCCCAAGAATGATCTATAGATAATTAACAGCCATGTATAGATATAGACGGGTACCAGCTATATATGTACATTGGATGTGACACGAAACACCATGCCATCTACTGATATCCTCCAACCATCTACATACACAGATAGGTCTATTCAACTAGCATCTGTACATATATATATACATATACAAGTACAGAATTCAAGCAATCAACTTGGATCTATATACAGTAGACCCACCCCCTCAAACTTAACCTTTTTCACCCCTTAGTAACTGGAATGGATGTTAATTTTGCAACCAATCCAATAATCACAAAATGATTTTCAGACCCGTCCATTTATGTTTATGAAAAGGGGGCGTTTTTGTTTCAAAAATATGAAAATTACTTACCGAAAAGTGCAGATCCTGATGAGACGGCTCGTCATGAGCCGGCTCATCTAGATCTACACTGTTTGCCAATATTACTATACAGGTAAGTGGTGCTGAAAGGGTTAAGCACTGCGAATGTGTGAACTTTTATTGTATCCCTCATGATAGTCTGTTCGTGATCACAAAGCACAAAAACACGTCATTGAGTGCTAATTAAATATGCCTGACTGACAGTGGTATCTCTCTAAGAGGACACCCCGGGGACCTCCCAGGGTGTCCAGATTAGATGGGTTCTACAGCACTATTACAATGTACAAACATAACGGTGAATGGTGAAATCTATAAGCCAATGTAACTGTGCCTGAATTACGTGCATATTGTGACTTGAGCTTAATACTGGACCAGCCCGCATGGAAAATACTGAACAAAGACCTGGGGTGCGTTTCACTAAACTTCGCACGAATAAAATGTTCATAAGCGCAAATTTAGGATCGTCTGGAAATTTAAATTGATGAGATTTACAATTATTGAGCATAGGCTGCATTGCAGCCTATGCTCAATAAATGTAAATCCAATAATTGTTTACAAGAAAACAGTGTTAATGTGAAAATTACAGACTATCGTAATTTTGCACTTACAAACATGTTAGTAGTACGAAGTTTAGTGAAACAGCCCCCAGAACAGGATAGGACAAAGTAATTTGTAAGATGTACCGCATAGCTATTGTTAAAGATTGTATGGCTGTATCACAAAAACCATGACCACTTACTTGTACTACGACTATCATGCGTATTCATAGATATTGGATATTTCCCAAATATTCAGTTCACTGCACCTGGGACAGAAACGTCAACGCAATGTTATCGCGATGTTACCGATAATTTGCTTTCACGGTGAAAACCTGGGTGGCATATCTGGCACTACTTTCTTCTCACCGATGGCCCGAAGCCAACACGGTGTGAAATTGCTTTCATAAGACTTCAATAAATATTTACAAGAATTTAATACTCCAAAATTACAGTCCCAGCTCATTGCAAACTGTGTCAATTTATGGAGAACTACAGAAAAACCGTGTGACAATTTATGTAAAAATATATAAAAACAGTGTGTCAATTTATGTAAAAATGTATAAAACCCAGAAAACTACCATAAAGATGATCTGCATTTATGTGTGAAAACATTTTACACAGGATCGACATTATATGAAATTTCTATAACCCACGTAGAGATAATGTAGATACCAGGCCAACCAAACGTGTGGACTTTTCCGATGTCTGTATATTATAACCCTTACATTGCTTAATTAAATTTGTTGTCGTCTGCTGTTTATTTTTATTTTCCATTTTTCTCTCTTTAGAATCATTTCCAATGGAAATGATTCAAGTGCTGCAAGCCATGTTTTTATATTGAGAAAGAAGACAAAATATAAAATAACAGCAGATGACAAATAGTGTTTCCCAGCATTCTAAGGGTTAATGCAAATAACGGATTTTCGGATAAAGTATACAATCTGTAGATTGTTTGTCTAGTCACCATTTTATTGATCAAATGATATTGAATTTCACTAATAAGAGACTTGATGAAATCCACATTTTTCTATTGTGCAGATTTAGAGATTGATAGCACAGGTTGAAGTAACGGTCCGAGGTCTATAAATACATTAAATATGCCTAAAAGCATCCATAAATGAAAACAAATAAGCTAAACAAATTTGTGTTACTCCCTCTATAACACATATACATGTATATGTGTTATAGAGGGAGTAACAAAACATTATTTAGCTTATTCTTTTTTCATTTATGGATGCTTTTAGGCATATTTAATGTATTTATAGACCTTCATCCATTACTTCAACCTGTAATTGATAGCTGGTGAAAAGAAACATTTTAGCCCACTGAAAAGTACATATCGGGGTGATAGGCAAATATACATATGGAATAGGGCATCAAATAAATTCCTGCAGTTGGGATAGTATATGTTCGCAAGTCTATCAATACTGTCATTTATATAGTTAAGCCGCTTATCACCACACTTTGGAACTAGAGGTACATTTAATTGAGAGAGGTGGGAATTAGACATCTATAATGTGTCTAATACCTGTGAGTTTGTCTGTTGCTCCACTAGGTGGGAAAATGCTGATAGGTGGCATAATCATTCAAGGAAACGACCACCAATGTATTCACAGGATCTGGCATGTGCAGGGTTTGGCACACTTTCATTTTCGGTGTTACTTAATTTCACTACACGGCAGGTTACAGTGCCAGTAAAGTGTTTGATTACGTTATGTCTGTGGGCAGCTATTGTAAAACTATATGCAACATGCCAGGTGAATGTATACTGCTCATGTTCTGTAGTAACGCTAGAAGATGGGGAATATTATATCGACAATCAGAATCTATACCAAAACCTCACCAAACATTCAATATATCCCTAAACTTCAACTAACATTTGCATATGCAATAAATGTAAATCCAATAATTGTTTACAAGAAAACATTGTTAATTTGGTATTTACAGACTATCGTAATTTTGCACTTACAAATATTTTAGTCTTACGAACTTTAGTAGTGAAAGTGTTGCCTATTTCACCAACATTGCAAAGTATACTTTTCTAGCAAAGTATACTTTGAGGGAGTAATCATTTATTTTTCCCAAAATGCATTATTTCATATAGATATAACGACTGCATATATTTGATGATTGAAAGTATGCAGAATTATTATACTGAAGTTATTACATTATCACAGCCATTTTGGCTGTGATAATGTAATAAATTCAGTATAATAAAAATTAATAACAAATTTAAAATTTCTTCCTCTAAGTATACTTTGCAAGTGAAATAGGCTACAGAGCTAGACCTCATTTTCCAATCTCAGCAAATACATGTATTTGGGCTAAGTAATACATGTATTTGGGCTAAGTAATACATGTATTTGGGCTAAGTAATACATGTATTTGGGCTAAGTAATACATGTATTTGGGCTAAGTAATACAATTTCAGAAAGTCTTTCAACTGATGAGAAATAAAGAAAATATTTGGATTTTTCCAACAGTAAAATGGCATACCCTTACAATGTAGCATTCAAAAATATACTCACGGAATTCGACAGCTTGTTGGGTGCTGTGTCTGGGCAGAGTGGGTCTGTGGGGTCGATGCAGGGTTTCTCCTGGTAGGCAGACGTTATTCCCGACTGATGTAGAAGGTCCTCCATCGTCTCTCCATCCGGGAACTGGCTCTTCATCTTCTGCACCAGCTTCAGGGGGTTCAGGTTTGTCCACTTCAGATGAGGGAGGCCACTGTCAGGGAACGGAAGTTGTTGTGAATCATTTGTAACATGATTAACCCTGTCACCCCTAAATATCTGACATGGACGGTTCTATTCTAATAATGGACTATTCAATTCCTCCGAAAGGGGATGTGCAGAAATAAAATTTTATTGTAATGGCAAATGCTGCAGATCCAGATGAGTCGGCTCGTTACGAGCCGGCTCATCTTGATCTACAGTATTTGTAAATGTTGGAATTATGGCCTGTGGGGTTGAAAGAGTTAACCATTAACCCTTTATACAATGCTATAATGATTCTAAAATGCTGCCAAACAATGTTTTTATTGAGAGAAAAGACGTAATATGAATCAAGAGCAGACAACACTTTTCGTTTCCCACATTCTAAGGATTAACCAATTTGACTGAATGACAGAATTTGGGGTGTGAGGTGGTGTTTAATATTGATGCAATGACATTGATTAACCCTAAGAACACGGGAAACATAAATTGTTATCTGCTTTTGTTTTATAGTTTGTCTACATTCTCAATAAAAACATGGTTTGCTTATTTCCATTGGAAATGATTCTAACTGCTGTCAAAGCAATTGGAAAATATGTAGACATTCTGTTTGTAAAACATGGATATTCACCTGTGGCATACTGGACTCTAACTGGAGAAACTCTTACAAACTTTTGAAAAGGGTCAACAAAGTGTCTTGTATATGAATTCTCCAGTTGAAAGATCAATAAATGATGAAACACAGTTTATTGCCTGTAGATCCTGATCACAGCAATTCTGTGGACGTACACTGTATCCGTGACCTATTTTCATTCGATGACGGCTTCTGAAAATCGGCCAATTCCGAAACACCAGTAGCGGTAGTACGGTAACTGAGATACACATGTAGAAAGTATGTATGATATCCAACCAACCATCCATAGCTCCCAGAAATAATTGATACAAAACCTCCTGCTACCCATTGACAGACAGGCTATCTACACAGGGCGGAGATAAAATGTAAACAAGTCTGAGGTTCTCCTTGTCAAATGTGGAATCATTGGAGCATGGGGATCCCAGAACGGCCAGAAGTGAACGTGACCCGACATAATAAAATCAACCTTATTGCTATTGTAACCAATCTAGCTCATGATTTGTTTGCAGTTTTCAAAACGCTAATACTACTATTATGTATAGTTCACAGATTGCATGGCGACCAGTGTAGCCCCGGATCAGACTGCGCATTTGCGCAGTCTGATCCGGGTCTACACTGGTCGCAAAAGAAGTTAGGATAGCAGCCGTACAGTGTGGTATGAATATAGGTGAAAAACAATGCCTTGTTCAAGTAATGGAACTATCAGCTGGCAACTGTGCCCAGCTACGTGATGAGACTTCTCATTTCACTCGCTTCTCGTTTCAGCAGTTAACTCAGGACTGATTGCAGGAAATTAGTTTAACGTTTCACTTATCAATGGTAACACTTGATTGATCAATTGAAATTAGTTAAATGTTTCACTTATCGACGGTAACATTTGATTGATCAATTGAAATTAGTTTAACATTTCACTTATCGACGGTAACATTTGATTGATCAATTGAAATTAGTTTAACGTTCGAGTGATAGATTGAAATTAGTTTAACGTTCGAGTGATAGATTGAAATTATATGCAAAATTCACCTACTTAATTACTGTATAAAAATAGTTAGCACTACTTTTCTCATTTCACCTCGAAAGTATATGTTGTGACCACTCATTTGAACCGTCTCGTCGAGACGGTTAAAATGGTGATCACAGCATATACCTTCGAGTAGGATTAAGAAAAACATTTAAAAAATTTCAAAGCTCAAAATGTAAAACATTAAAATAAACAATAATTGTAGCGCACCTCAGAGTCTGACTACTGTATGACTGGGTTTGAAACATTTGTGATCCATCAAGTTTTGTGGGCCTATAAAACTGTTTTTATAGCGAACCAAAGGTAAGCAGAGGGTTTATTTGATAAAGGCTACGCTATTGAGACGGAGACTTTGTTAAGTGTGCTTAAAAACGCGATGTGAACTAGCGCTAAATAACTCAAGCAGAATGAAATTACCTTACCGGCCACACACAGTGAGCTTGGGCTTATTTTTAACTCTTTATACACCAGTCGAGGATGGACAAATATAAATATCTGTCTTATTCCTTCATGAAAGTAGATGTAATTACAACAATTTGAATCAACTAGGGAAATGGTTACAACATTTACTTTCATTGAGATTTAAGAATACTGAAGATTGTTGATATACCAAAAGGGGAATCAGAGTTCCAGATACGGTGCATATTGGCAAGATTTTACGCAATTATTTTAGCAGAATACAATGTACGCATAGATTATCAAAAGTGGAATGTGAAAATATGCATTGATTTTCAAATTGAGTAGTGGAATTACAGTAATAAAATAGCAATTTTACTTAGTTGAGTTGTAAAAAGCAAAGTTAAACACTGTTTGCTTTTTGCAGCTCAACTAAGTAAATTTTCAACTGTATTACAGTATAAATAAGTGAATAAGTAATAATACACTCAAATAAGTGAATGGTTAAATGTGTTTTTTATCATTTGTTCGCTATTGAAATTGGAAGAAAATCAATAATACATTTGTAAAAGTAAAATATGCATTGAATTTAAAATCTGGGGTACAATACTCTTTAGATACAAAACTTATCTGGAGCTCTGGGAATTATGTAATAGATTAACGCATCACTTAACAGTGAAAATGTGAATGTCTTCGGTAACTAGATGCTAAACAGAATGGACAGAATGACTAGATTGGAAGGCAAAGAATCTCCAAACGTAAAGAGGATAATGAGAACGCCTAAATTAAAACTTCAGAACGAAACCGCCATATTTACAACTGAACAGTTCACCACAATGTTAACGATGAATACCCCTTGTATCTTATACTGGGGTATTTGTTTAAATATGTAATTAATAACCCTTTCACCCCTAAATAACTGGAATGGATTTTGATATGTTAATTTTCCGACCAATCCAATTGTCACAAAATGATTTTCAGAGTAGTTTTGTTTCTAGAATGTATGAATATCAGTTACAAAAAAGTGCAGTTCCTGATGAGACGGTTCGTCGCATCACACCACTGTATAGGGCTGTAATGTTGAAAGGGTTAAAAATTAAATTACAATTCGAGAAACAATATTTGAAAGCTTGATAAACTGACCACACATTTACTCTGACACAAATAGTCTTCATCTGATTTAAAGAAACTTTTCTTGCTACCTAACTTTCTCAACCTCAAAGGTAACACAGTCAATACTCATTTCACCGCATACAATGTCACCAGTAGCCTATTTCATCAACATTGCAAAGTATACTTTGAGGGAGAAATTTTCAATTTTATGATAAATTTATTAATTTTTATTATATTGAATTTATTACATTATCACAGCCAATTTGGCTGTGATAATGTAATAAATTCAGTATAATAATTCTGCATACTTTTAATCATGAAATATATGCATTTGTTAGTTCTATATGAAATAATGCATTTCAGGAAAAATAAATGATTACTCCCTCAAAGTATACTTTGCTAGTAAAGTATAGTTTGCAATGTTGATGAAATAGGCTACTGATAAATAATTGGCGTGTCTTTTAACCCATTTCATGCTGAGGATATGTCATTCTGTTTGTGAAAAATTCTAAATATTTTCTTTATATGTGCTTAGAAGTATATGTCGTGACCACCATTTGAACCGTCTCGTCGAGATGGTTCAAATGAGTGATCACAACATATACTTTTATTGAGAAATAAGAAAAATGAAATATTTAAAGTATTTCATACCCGTAAAAAGAAGTATTCCGAATGTAATGGGTTTATCAGGCTCGGCTTGGAAAAGCTAGGAATTTCTCGGCAAGCCTCAGAATTCTTAGGCAATTCATAGTCTTGCCTGATAAACTTGATATGAGAAGACACGAGCCTGGCATTCTCTATAAACGAGTACTAACATTGGAGATCATGGGCTGCACTGTCAACTCAATACACCTTTTCTTAACGAGTTATCAAACATTGCGGCTCAGTATGTAAACCCAGTTGATCCATCATTATGCCGTGTACATGGATAAGTGAGTGGCGGACAGATTAGCCCGCTTACGAACGTTTGAAACGGCGAAATATTGTCCGGATCACGTTACCGAAGCATTGACATTACAAATAACAGGAGAGCCGCGTTACATTTGTCATGAGACACACAATGGGCATTGTGGGGAGTTCATAGATGAGAAATGTTGAACATGGCGGAACAAAGACGCTCTGTTCACCCAAAGGCCTTCGAAGGTGGAACACCAGTGAAAGAGTATAACACTCTTGATACTTCCGACAAATTGACAAATTTATTGAAATTTCAGGTAGATCTATTTTCGGAATTAAAAATTAAGGTGTTAATGGAAGGGGGCGAATGTGCTACAAGATAGTAATCCACGTTGTTCGCACGATGGATGATTCGTTAACACTGTGAACAGTGTAGACCCTGATCAGACGGCGCGGATGTGCAGTCTGATCAGGGTCTACACTGGTCGCATAGGCAATAAGCCTGGTCTTCGTAAATTGCCACCCAAATGTTATACCGATAATCCAAATTTTGTCAAGCTGCATCAAAGAGTGGAATTGTAGCCAAGAGGTTACAGATGGGATACAATTATAGTAGTATGAAACTTATGCGAAAAAATCCCAAATTTCTTTATTTCATCTCAGAAGTATATGTTGTTACCACTCATTTGAACCGTCTCGACGAGACGGTTCAAACGAGTGGTAACAACATATACTTTTATCGAGAAATAAACAAAATAATGAGATTTTTTCAACAAAAATTATCATATCCTTAGACTGTAATCGGTTAAAATATGATAATGGGAGACCTAAAATGGGGAAGGGGGCCAAAAACCTGAAATTGTCCCCTTGGGTCAGAGACCACTGCGATAGTTGATAGCCATATTTCTACAGTACAACCTGGTATGTGGGATCCCAGGTTAAAAGGGGCCCAACACCCGAAAGTGTCCCCTTAGATACGAGACCGAGTCGCGACACTGAGATAGTTGATAGCAATATTCAATGTGCCGGTGATATGAATTGTAGAAACTACGTGCAGATGGAGTAAAACGTGCCCTAACTTTACTATGATGAAGTGGTTGTAAACTGGCGACTGAGATTCGTAATTTATTACCCTGCATAATTACACGTCTATGCATGGTGACAATCAAAGATGTCTAAATACACCAAGGCCAAACCAGATACAGGCAACAGGAACACACACAGTGTTACACTAGATAAATATGTTTGGTCTTATTAGAGTAACTTAATGTAATTTAGCTTACATTTCATGGCGGCAATTGACTGGAAAGCTGGATACCTGGCTTCTGAATGTGTTATTTCTAATGAAAAAATAATCAAGTATTATTTATAATGAAAGCCGAAAGTACGAAAGGTGATTGTTCAGACATAGGACACCCACCTGAAAATCACTACTCCATGAACATGTCCTAACAACCACTCAAATACAACGTAGACAACACCACCCACCCACCCACCCACCACACTTACCCAAGTCATTTCATGTGGGACACATATATCAATAATATGTTTAAACATGTTTTCTTATTTCTTTTATTTTAACCCATTAATACTCCTTTACAGGTAGGAATTGTTTTAAATAATTTATTTTTATTTTTGTTATTTCTCAATGAAAGTATATGTTGGTGACCACTCATGTGAACATTCTTGTCGAGAAATAAACCGAGAATGAAACAAGACCGTGTCACTACAGAGAAGAGATGGGATGGTAATCTAGTGGAAGAGCATTGTACTTCAATACCGGTGGTTCTGGTTGAATTGCTGAAAGATACTCTCATAATATTTCCATCTGAATGGTCGTTCAAACGAGACTCAAAACCGAGGTCCCGTCTCTATATGACATTAGCTGTTTCTCGGACGCAATCCATTTTCCTTTTTTTTTCACAGTCTTTTGAATAAGACTTGAAACCGAGGTCCCGTCTCTATATGACATTAGCTGTTGCTGGGACGGTAAACCCTTTCGCTACAGAGAAATGTAACAGAAGCCCAGGGAATAGTATTAACCCTCCATACGCTGTTGACGGAAATTGCCGTGTGCTGTTTTTCATTTTTGCTTTAATTCTTAACAAAAAACTGGTTTTGACAGCACATGAGAATCGTCTCCACTGGAGACGACTCTCATGTGCTGTCAAAACCAGGTTTTTGTCGAGAAATATTGAAAATAAAACATTTCCAGCAGACGACAGAATTTAATTCAGCATAGTAAGGGTTAAAAGGTGAACTTACTGCACTCTGTATCCACCGTTGGGGCCGAGCACCTGTGAGCCCTCCCAGAAACAGTCGAGGGGGGTGATCACAACACATGGTAACAGCCCCTCCAATATCTGAAATAAAACACAAACACACTTTTCATAAGGTATAAGTAGCACTGGGGTCAGAGCTACAGATAAGCTTTGTGTCTAAAGCGTACTATACCCCTTGATTTCAAAATCATTGCGTATTGTACTTTTACAAATGGATTATTGATTTTGTTCATTACTAAATATGGAACAAAGAATAAAACAAGAGGGCCATGATAGCCTTAATTCGCTCACCTGACTCCATGAACACCAGAGGAGAATGTGACATTGTGTTCATATGTGTTTTAAAAAAATTGTGCTATTTTTAGATGGCGGTCATCTTGGATTAAGCGATGACTCTCATTTTACCAAATCTGAAAATGCTTCACCCAAGGATCTTAACTTACTATGAAGTTTGGCCAGCATCGGCCATTTGGTTCCTGAGAAAAAGACGTTCAAAATCTTGAATAAATGGATCTTTTGGAGGCCATCATGGATGACATAATCATCCGATTCCGACAAATATTGCACCAGAGCAATCGCCTCATCGATGCCTTCAATTTGATATATGACATGAGCATATTTGGTCAAAAATAAAATTTGATCCCACGGGCCACGCCCATTTTTGACCCCGGGGTCACCATTTTAACACCTTTGAAAGAGCATTCTACGTCGATCATTCCTACCAAGTTTCGTCGAAATCCGGCTGGCGGTTCATGAGAAGATTTTTTAAGAATTTGTGCTATTTTTAGATGGCGGCCATCTTGGATTAGCGACAACCTCCGTTTTAACAAATCTGAAAAAGATTCACCCATGGACCATAACTGTGAAGTTTGGCCACCATGGGTCAAGTGGTTCGTGTGAAGAAGAATTTTGAAATCTCTCATAAAAGAACGACCGTTTGACCTTTCGGCGGCCATCTTGGATGACATGACCATCTAATTTCGACAAAAAATGCACCAGAGTGATCGCCTCTTTGATAGCTTCGATTTGATATAGACATGACCATATTCGGTCAAAAATAAAATTTGACCCCAATTTGACCCCACGGGCCACGCCCATTTTTGACCCGTGTCACAATTTTAACAAATTTGAAAGAGCATTGTACATCGATCATTCCTACCACGTTTCGTCGAAATCCGGCTGGCGGTTCATGAGAAGAAGATTTTTTAAGAATTTATGCTATTTTTAGACGGTGGCCATCTTGGATTACGTGATGACGTCATTTTGACAAGTTTGTAATCCCCCTACCTAAGGACCATGACCAAGAAGTTTGGTGACTATAAGCCCAATGGTTACCGAGGAGAAGACTTTTGAAAATGCTTCGCTCAGGTGAGCTAAAAATATATAACAAATTTAAACATTCACTTAAAGGAGAATAACACATTCCCCAAAATCGATACATTTGCATTATATAAGCTATATTAAAGACATATCGTGGCTCTACTTGGCTGCCTCCAATAAAGTCATGTGATATGCCAGGGGCGTAGCCAGGGACAAATTTCTGATACGCACACATATCAAATGGTAGAACATTGGGTGAGCATGGCTCACTCGTCGACCTAGCGAAGTGAGGGAGAGTGCTAGGGGGGTCCGTATTTTTTTGGAAACGGAGATCCTATCTAACGCGTTTTCTTGCATTATTTACGGCACCATTTGTTTGTAATCGACATGTACGTTTGATACAAAATGCGTTCTGTTCCAGACTCAATAGCAACCCCCCCCCCCACCACCACCCCCAAGATTTTAATTATTTTATTTTTAATCGTACGCACGTGCATACGTGCGTATGCCTGGCTACGCCACTGTACGCAACTGCGCCGTGATGTAGTTGTAAAGCGTATCTGCCCCACGAGGTGTTTAACTGGGACATTTATGGCTGTGATTGGAGAAATGGGGCTTTGGGATTTGTAACCAGTAGAGCTCCTGATCAAATATCACACTTCTGTAGCCCGGAAACGATACATATTGCTTAGAAGCCGGACACGTGTTTCATTGATGGAAAGGTGAACAGTGCAGATCCTGATCAGACTGTGCAAATTGTGCATACAATTATCAGAATGCTGCTTTTTCAAGCTGATCTAGCTCTATACTGGTGGCAGAGACAATATGCCAGGTTTAGTAAGATAGTGAACCATATTTCACATCAAAGAGTGTCATATACTGCCATCTGAATTTCAAAGATATTGTAGTCCCCTGGTTAGCCACAGAGATGTTTCTGCTGGTCGGTAAAACATATTTACACAGCACATGAGAAAACACCACTTGTTGCTGTGTCATAAGAATTAGATATTTCATTAGGCAGATCCTGCTTCTGGGTTTGGCAAAATTTAATTTTTACTTTAATTTCAGTTATATTCAGCAAATAAATAAAATAAAATCTGATTAGGGGCTACATCATTCATTTGACATTGTATTGTACGGTATCGTACTGTAGACGTTGTATTTTGCTGGTTACAAACATGATCCTGTCTGTTTTGTAATGAAACAGTATACGTTATATTTTTTTTGAGGTGGAAATCTCTCTCAAAATTGTTACTAAAATTTCAGTATGGTACATAAGAAAACACACCAGTACATTAGACCATCCGTATAATCATGGATATCATTGTTATGATTCGTGAGTAATGTATTATACTGCAGATTGTAATGACTTTTGACTGGATGACTAACAGTGCATACGCTGATCGGACAGCACAGGGTGCAGACTATTAATGGTAGACATGTCACACGCGTCTGGATAAAGGTGTGAACAACAAGTGTTGACTTGTGTACAAGATATACAGAAATGGAATATTTTGATTTTATCAACATGCGTATTACGAGGTCGATTTTGTTAGTTTATTAATTTGATTATATATTAATTAAAAGCTTGGGGGATGTTTTGGTCAAATAGGTGCCGTTTTTACCTGGGATCGCTTTGACCCGGGGCCATTTTGACTGGGATACGGACAAAATCCCCCCCGGACATAATCCCCCCCATGATTTTTGACATAGGAGGTCAAAATACCCCCCCCCCCACGTCTAAAATGCAGGTAGGACAAAATCCCCCCGTCCAAAATCACAGGTAGGACATAATCCCCCCCCCCCATCAAAAAACAATATGGGGATTTTGTCCTACCTTGAATTTTGATGGGGGGGATTATGTCCTACCTGTGATTTTAGACGAGGGGGGGGTTTGTCCTCCAGTCAAAAATCATGGGAGGGATTATGTCCGGGGGGATTTTGTCCTACACTCATTTTGACCAGCTCCCATTTTACCGATTAGTGTATTTTGTACTTGCACTTTTGATAATCAATGCGTATTCAGCTAAAATAATTGCGTAAAATACGCCAATACGCACCTTATCTGGATCTCTGCAGGGGAGTGTTTTCACAATCTGCAAAGGGCTTGTAAGTGGGTTGCAGCTTGAAATTCAGCTTGTACTACCATTGAGTTTAGCTTAACCCTTTCAACCCTACATAACTGGAATGGACTGTGGTATCTTAATGTTTCGACCAATCAACACAAAACGATTTTTCACATGCTAATTAACTTAATTAGCATGTGAACATATATTCAGCAACAGTTTCAAAAGGTGATAAAAGTAAAATATTTAAATAATTCACAAATCAGTTACCGTTTCCAACATTTTATTTGCACCTTGAAAGTTCAAGGGCCCGGTGTAGTTATTTTTTCGTTTTTGTGATATATTTTCGGCTAAATGCTTTGCCTCCCTGCCAAATATGTTTCTGAACTGTCCAAACGAGTTTATTATAGGCAATGACACTGACATACAGCAGACATTGATGGAACATTCTGCATTCTAAAGCCGTGTAATGCTTATACTGGGGTGAAAAAATATAGATTTCTTATTTCTTTATGAAAGTATATATTGTCACCACCATTTGAACCATCTCATTGAGACGGTTCAAATGAGTGGTAACAACATATACTTCTGCTCTGAAATAAGAAAACTATGAATCAAACTTACCTGATCGATGTATGTGTTTTCAAATTTTGGAAAGTCAGCCAAATAACATAAATCCCTGAAATGCCAAACCCTGAAAATGGAAAACAAAATATCGTTACAGAAATATATCGGACCTCAGACCATGTCAGTACAACTTCCGCATGTGATACAAATGACTTGCTAGTTCAAGTATTACTGAGGAAATACTTTATTACATATTTTGAGAATAAGAGATAAATGAGCAAACAGATATTCAGTACATTTCATTATAGATAATATAATGTGTTTTTTTTTATTAAATGACACATTAAAGTGAATGCAGAACATTTGCATGACACTTCCAGGAAATTGTACACATCATTTTCATCAACTTAATAGCACCTATGTGAAGGGCCAATGTTTAATATTAACCCATTAAAGTCTAAGGATAATATCATTATTTTGTTTATTTTTCCATGAAGGTCTATGTTGTTACCACTCGTTTGAGCTGTCTCGATGAGAGGGTTGAAACGAATGGTACCGTTAACAACATATACATTCGAGATGAAATAAAGAAAATAGGGATTTTTTTTCCCATAAAAGTTTCATAATTGTATCCCGTCTTTAATGGGTTAAATGACAAGCAAATTCTACAGATTTCTAATTTCTCTACGGTAATTAGCCACATACCGTATATTCGGAAGAAGCTGAATAAAAGTGTTGATACATTTTTTTATACATTTTTTCTATTTTTCGTATTTCTGAAGAAAAGCATATGGTGTCCACTCGTTTGAAACATCTCAATAAGTGGCCACAAAATATACAGCGAGTATACATAAAAACTGTTTTAGCATATTAAATAAGCAAAATAGTGTATTTATATAGAGAAATTTAATCAGAGAAGTTTAATCACAAACACAAAGGCCAGCATGCATAATTATGAAATATAGTGTCTACTAGACACTATATTTCATAATTATGCATGCTGGCCTTTGTGTTTGTGATTAAATTTCTCCGATATATAAATACACTATTTTGCTTATTTAATATGCTAAACAGTCACTGTCTACTTACGCATCAAACATGGTGACGGATATTTCTGAGGCTTTGACAAGTGCATCCCGGTGTTGTTTAAAAGATTCAGCAGTTAATATATTGTTTCCTGATTTTGGTGTCTGTATCACAATTTGGTTTGTTGTTCCGCTGCCCACGCCGACCGTCTGACGAGTGTATGTCAGCTCCTCCTCCAGGCGTCCACCCTCTGAAAAAATAGTTGATTTTGTTTAAAAGTTTTTATTAAATTAATGTTTTTAAAAACCTGTTTTGGCAGAACTTTAGTATTGTTTTCAAAGACTATTCTATTGGGCTGGAAATATATATGAGGCGAGCCTTGCGATTTTGTGCCTAAGAATATGTGCAATATCTCATGGAAAATATTTATTCAATTTACGATATTTTCCGTATTAAAATGACGTCGAAAGTTGACGAAATGTTATTACTTTTTTGCCTTATGTCATTCACAGAAAATATGACATTTCTGTAGGTAAATATTTTTTATGAAAAATTTCACACCTTCTTAGGTACAGACTCGTATGTCTCTTATTTACATGGCTGTGCCTCGGTCTCCGATCCATCATGAGCCGTCTCATCAGGGGCCCGTTTCACTAAACATCGTACGACTAAAATGATCGTAAGTGCAAATTTAGGATCGTCTGTAAATTTCAATTGATGGATTTACATTTATTGGCCTATGTTCAATAAATGTAAATCCACTAATTCTTTACAAGAAAACATTGTTAATGTGAAATTTACAGAATATCATAATTTTGCACTTACGAACATTTTAGTCGTACGAAGTTTAGTGAAACGTCCCCCAGATCTGCACTTTTTGCCAGTAATTTTCATATTTTTGAGAACAAAAACACCCACTTTTCATAAATGGACATGTCTGAAAATCATTTTGTGATGGTTGGATTGGTTAAAACAACAAAATCCATTTAGTTACTTAGGGGTGAAAGGTGTAATATTTACACCTTCAATAAATTCATAATGCAAATGCCCATTAGAACCACGTGACGTCGCGCGATATTGATTGGTTAAAGTTTGTTTGACGTCATTAAATTCCACGAAGTTGTCAATAACTGCACGCTATTAACCGGCAACGTCCCTGTTTCAAGAATTGCGAAACATTGACGTAAAACAATATCATTCTTAATTTTAACGCCATATTTTGTTACTTACATTTTTGAAAATGCAGTGTAAATATAATTATAAAACCATGGCCTGTTGCTTTTACTGTGGTGCACAATACATTTGGTCTGCTAAACTCGCAAACTTTAAACAGACCAAAAGAATGTATTCTACACCCCAGTAAACGCAACAGCCATGGTTTTTATTCCTTAAATAAATACGTAGGCAGCTACAGAAAACATACTAGTAGCCATTTTAAACTTGTTCAATGCGGTTTATTCCACTTGTTTGTGTTTTGACCCTAATACAAATGTAGTAAAAATTGCACCTCCATAGAACAGAGAAGGTTTATTGCTCAACGTGTATATATTACTCTTCGAGAAAAACATCATCTATGAATAAAGACCAAATTTCCCAATTCCCTTAGCCGGCCTTTCAGTTAAGAGATTGGGTGTGGTTGGGTTGACCTATAACGGTGGTTTCACTGTATCCACATGTACAAACAGCAGACAATCATGGCGGCAACACCTCCCAAACTGATCATTATTGCGTAACAAAAATAGGCAGACTTTGATATTGGCTTGCAAACAGTGGTATAATGTTCTGAACAGCCAGTAATCAAATAGTACAACTCATTTGTTGGTGGAACCCCAAGTCACGGAAACTGGGAAACTATGAACGGGGCGATGTCTACAACAACAACAAAATTTAAGTTGCAAATACATGTATACTTTTGAAAATTGCCCCATGGTTCACAGCTTGTGTGATGGGCAAAATGCATAGAGTAGAGAGCAGCTGGCATACAGTGTAAACCGGAGACTGGTTAAGTCGGCTGGAATATACAATAATGCATGTATTCTCATGAACGGCAATTATTTTCAAATATCTTCCTGGAGAGATTGATACCCAGGTGGAAAGAAGGTTCCAGAAGAAACACAACTCAGTAGAAACAGGAGAAAGTTGTGATTTCAGTTTAGTAGATCAGTTGGGACAGCGAGAGAACACTATAGACCTTACAGAATGTTCCAACACTTGTGGCTGTGACTAGAGAAATGGGGCTTATAGGATTTGTGACCAGTGTAGCTACTGATCAAATACCTACTCCTAAAGAATCATAGCGATTTATACTGCTTGTTAGAAGCATGGCGGGAGTTTCAATGATGGAATGACAAACAGTGTACCTCCTGATCAGACTGTGCGGATGCACAGCCTGATATGGCTCTAAACTGGTTGCAAAACAAATAAGCCCCATTTCTCCAGTCACAGCCACATTTATAGATCATGTTCAGCTTGCAAATTCACACCAATGGAATAAAATACAATCAGTTTTCTGAGCACGGTAAGACCACTTCACTGAGTGAATGGCGGAGCAAAGTCCCAGATCAGACTCCGCAGTTACTGGGAAAACGTCCTAAGGTGCCTTTTCTCAGTGGATTCCCCAGCCACAATAATCAGTAACCAGTTTGTTGATATTTAGAAATCTGCCAGATCCTAGAACATGACCTATTAGCACGGACTAAAACACCCAAAATACCTTCTCAGTGCCTTCACCATTATGCATGATGTTACCTATGTAACCAAAGATTTATGTCGCCCTCATTGATGCAATAGGCGATTTCACCAACATTGCTAGGTGTACTAATCTAGTTACCAGTATGAACATTTTCAAGAAATTTTCAATTCCGACATTTTAGTAAATAATATTTTATTGAATAAAATAAAACATTTTTTAATTAAACCAATGGATGTGATAATGTATTACATATAGTACATAAATTATAAATAATTTCAGTACATAAATTATAAATAATTTGAATCATCAAATATAAATACATTAGGTTCATATGATATGATGCATTTCTATACAAATAAATAATTTCTCCCTCAAGGGGCCCGTTTCACTAAACTTTGTACGACTAAAATGTTCGTAAGTACAAATTTAGGATCGTCTGGAAATTTCAATTTATGGATTTACATTTATTGATCATAGGCTGCATATGCAGCCTATGCTCAATAAATGTAAATCCAATAATTGTTTACAAGAAAACATTGTTAATGTGAAATTTACAGACTATCATAATTTTGCACTTCAAGTCAATAATCATTGTGATGATTATCAAAGCATACATACATATGTTTTTGAGCACTTGAGCAACAGCTAGATATACAGTGGCGTATGATTGCAAAGCATACACAAAATGCTCATATGTATGATTTACTGGGTGTCCAGTTTAGAGAGGTTTCACTGTATTGTGTTTCAGCACATATTCTAATTATACTGTCATTGCACTGGTCATGTGTCTGAGTTATAGTTGAACATCTCTAAACCGGACACCTCGTGGACCTCCCAGGGTGTCCAGTGTAGAGGTTTCACTATATTGTGTTTCAGCACATATTCTAATTATACTGTCATTGCACTGGTCATGTGTCTGAGTTACAGTTGAACATCTCTAAACCGGACACCCCGTGGACCTCCCAGGGTGTCCAGTGTAGAGGTTTCACTGTATAAGCCACCGACTCCCTCCCTCACAGATACAGAAATTCTCCGATAACATAGACACATAAACATAGGAAACACACACATGCAATTCTCTTGTGCCAGAATGTTGGAATGCAATAAAAACAATGTGTCGACAATTACCAACAGTTCCAGATATGTGGAACAGAGTTGTACATTTTGAATAGCTGGCACAGAAACTGTCCTAAATTTATGGAAATGGGCAATCTACAAGCTTGGTGCTGTTGGTTTGAGAATGTCACAAGATAAATACAAAGAACGCCAAACGTGTATGTTTTGTTTTGCGGAGAAATGCATTCTGATTCTTATCTGATGGTTTGCAGCACATACATACTGGATACAGTGTACTGATTGTATTTTGTTCACCTACTTGAGAAGCTGGCAGTCCATTAGCTTAGAAAATCTCAGCTCTACGGATGTGTTTTACTATTTCATCTGTCATTTATATTTTCTGTATCCGTGAGATATGGATACAGAAAATATAAAAGACAGATGAAATAGTAAAACACATCTGTAGAGCTGAGATTTTCTAAGCTAGCAGTCCATGGAATAACATGTCTTATTAAATTTCCATGACAAAACGTGGCTTTTTCAGTTATCAATTATTGTAGCTCCAGATCAGATCGCACGGATGGGCTGCATAAATGCTTGCTATTAAATTGAGGAAATGTTCATGTCAGTGATGCCGACAGTTGGTAAGACATTTACAAGTTTTACACATATTTTGGATATTCACATGAACAGACAGACCCACAAACACACACCCTTTCACCCCTAAGTAACTGGAATGGATTTTGATGTTTTTTTGCAACCCAATTCAATCATCAAAAAATCATTTTCAGACCAGTCCATTTATGAACATGGGGTGTTTTTGTTCTCAAAATTATGAAAACTACTTGCAAAAAAGTGCAGATCCCGATGAGACGGCTCGTCACGAGCCGGCTCATCCGGATCTACACTTTTTGCCAATACCACTACATGTATACAGGCCTGTGGTGTTGAAAGGGTCAAGGGGGGTGCGTACACACACGTCACACCCCCTCTGCGTACAGACCCGATACATCATTGATGTGCAGCTGATCTTGCATGTTTTGAGCAATCAACTCATATCTGCAGAATCATGCAGTTGTGTCTACTAGGCAGATAAAACAGTTTGTATCTCTACCTGAGCTAACACTACATGGTGTAGTGAAAAACTCTGCAAAAATCTTCTAAAAACAAGAGTTGCCAGAAGACAATGAAACATGTCATGTGGTGCTAGTTTTGAGTGTGTGGCATTTCCAGGATAAATATAAAGCAAAATAAACCACAACCATACAAATGTACAACTCTAATTCTGAGAACATATTTTGTTTATTTTTATTTTGTACATGTAAACAGTATATCATACCAGCTTATCACCAAGCCTTGTGTATGTTGTCTGTTCCACATTTTGCTGCCGACGAACTTTTGGCTATTAAACATATTAAATCTCAGAAATATCTAAAGGTAAGTACTTGTACAAGTAGATGTTAAATTTCCATACGAAAATCTTTTTTTTGCAATAAAATCAATATTTGATGGAATTTCGTCATATAAATGTTTTTGGGGAGGGTGACTTTTTTGTTATTGATGAAAAACAACTTACATTTAAATATGTTTTAGATTTAATGTGTTTGACAGCCAGAAGTTCGTCGGCAGAAAAACGTGGAACAGACAATAGATATTTTTCAGTTAACCAAATGATAGAGAGTAGTAGCTTATGTGCTTATGTTGTTGTAAATAGAAAGAATACAAGTACTTTTCCGTGATAGCCTGATGGTATAGTCATTATAAACTATTTTTAAACAGTCACATTGTTTCCCTACAATTTCTTCAGTGATTTTCTTTCAATAAAATAAAACCTGTAAGTTGTTCCAATTATTGCCATTTACATATTCCTAATAGGTAATTTACCGATTTCTTAGCTAAAACTTTTTTTTTTAGTAAATTGAAATTGTCTCGATAGCATAATCCTTGTCATGTGATGTTGCGGAATGGATAGGTGGGTATACATTGAAATCATCATTAAACATATTCTACTTTCCTCATTTTCCATTGAAATTACATGTTGTGACCACTCATTTGAACCGTCTCATCTCAAATCGTCTCAAATCGTGGTCATAACATATACTTCTGATGAGAAAGTAAGAAAATATTTAGAATTATCCAACAGTAAAATGGTGGATCGCCAGAATGTAATGGGTTAATACTACACTGAATTAAATGTTGTCGTCTGCTGGAAATGTTTTATTTTCAATATTTCTCGACAAAAACCTGGTTTTGACAGCACATGAGAATTTTCTCCAGTGGAGACGATTCTCATGTGCTGTCAAAACCAGTTTTTGTTAAGAATTAAAGCAAAAATGAAAAACAGCAAACGGCAATTTCCGTCAACAGCGTAGGAAGGGTTAACCCTTAGACTGCTACACACAACAATTGTCGTCTGCTGTGGCTTTATAGTTTGCTTTATTTCTCAATAAAAACATAGTTTCACAGCACTTTAGAATAATTTTCATTGGAAATGATTCTCAAGTGCTGTCAAAGCATGTTTTTGATAAGAAAAATTGGAAATAGAAAATAAACAGCAAAATTAATGTAGCAATATAAGGGTTAACCCATTTCATGCTGAGGATACTCGGATTTTTGTTGAAAAAATCTCATTATTTTGTTCATTCATCGATAAAGGTATATGTTGTTACCACTCATTTGAACCGTCTCATTGAGACGGTTCAAATGAGTGGTAACAACATATACTTTCCAAAGGATATAAAGAAAATAGGGATATTTTTCTCTCAAAAGGTTCATACTACTAAAAGTGTATCCCGTCAGTAATGGGTTAAGATAAGTGGGTGGTCTCGTGCCCACCATTAAATTCATTCCTAGGATCACACTGATGAGTTCTCTCAAGTGTAACTTCACCTATCACTGTGTGTCGTCATTCACCAACAAAACAGCTGTCACTGAGCTGACCTACTTAGCTCTTCAGTTTACCATCCACGCTTGATATCGCCATTAACGAATATAAGCTGTCTATTGTAACCTACAAAAAATGTGTATGGTACACAATATTTGGGGTCGATCATTGAAACAATCATGTTATATTTTGTGAGTTGAGTAGAATATCTACCGTACGGACACACAATACATTATTAAAACCTGTTACTCTCTCATGTTGGCAGGGTTTGAATAGTATCCGATATTCAAGGTGAAAATGGCTGAATAGCAAAATTCACAGCTGTGCTACACATTCTAAGAGTCAAATGCAGATTCCTAGGGTCAAAATACACTAAACGGTCAGGACTAAAAATGTTCTTCACTTCAGAAGAAAATGAAGTGATAAAACCAGAGGTTGTGTTACAATTATAATCAATAATCTACAACTATAATAAAATAATTAGTATAATTGAACATTGATAGAATAACTTCTTCACTTCTACAGCGCTCCAGATAAGGAATTAGTAATTGAGTATTGTCACTCCATCGTTTCTGAAGCAATTGGGTATTTCAAATTTTAATTGGGTAAAATAAAATCACACTACTGTTTACACATCAGCAATTATTGAATAGTGTGCTTATAAATGAAAACATGTCTTGGCATTTCATTAGAATTGTCTCCTTGGAGACAATTCTAATGAAATACCAAGATGTGTTTTTCACGGAAAAATAAGAAAAAATATGATATCATATTTGTGGTATGTTTATTGTTTTCTGCAGCCTGATAAAGATATAACAAATTTTGCATTGCTTTTTGATACTCACTACCTCTGATTTCAATTGGGTTTTTGCCAATTTTAATTGGGTATTTAAGCAAATACGCACCTTATCTGTAGCTCTGCTTCCACTATCAATTATGAAATGAATAATTAGTTACATGTACTAGTAATTTCTAGTGATCACAAGTGGCAAAACTGCCATTACAGCATAAAACATATCATTAATGTAACCTCCATTCAACAGCCACCTGTCTCATCTATGGTTTTGTATTTTCCCATGGTTGGCATTGTACAAGTTACCAGAGAACCATTCTACAATCTATAAACATGTTAACCTTTTCAACCCTAACTAACTGTAATGGACTGTGATATGTTAATTTAAGGATCAATCCAATCATCACAAAATAATTTTCAGACTAGTCCATTTATAAGAAGGTGTTTTTATCTCTAAAACGTATGAAAATTACTTGTAAAAAGTGCAGATCCAGATGAGACGGCTCGTTACGAGCCGTCTCATCTGGATCTACACTATTTGCAAACACTGCCGCTATAGAGGTCTGTAGTGTTGAAAGGGTTAAAGGACATTATAACAGAGATCCATTCTACAATCTAAAAACGTGTTAATGGACAGTAAAACACCATCACAAGTCAGTGTTCACTGGGTGGGGTCGTGGTGGTATTGATGGAGTGGAAAGATGAATGAATGAAGTCAGAGGTTCTGAGTAGCAGAACACCAGTGCTTCTATCTTTATTGGCCCAGCAGGTCCGTAGGTGCAGACTCGTTAGGCTCCACACGGCAAAGGCGGACTTACAGACGCACAACTTGAGTCAGGATATCATAGATTTCAAATGTATTTATTACATTATCATCACCATTGTTCTGAATAACCCATTTCATGCTGAGGCTACGCCATTATGTTTGCGGAGAATTTTCTTTGTATGCGCTCAGAAGTATATGTCGCGACCACCATTTGAACCATCTCATCGAGACGGTTCAAAATTACTCAACTCAAAGTGCACTTAGCTAGACAATAATGACTTTTGGTTAAATCCGCTACATGTATGGACCTTAAATCTGTACTCCAAGTTTCATCATATCACATCATGGTTGCAAGCACAAATTAACCCTTACACCGCTATCATATTTGTTTATGTCGTCTGCTGTTTATTTTCTATTTTCCATTTTTATCATCAAACACATGGTTTGACAGCACTTCAGAATCATTTCCATTGGAAATGATTCTGAAGTGCTGTCAAACCATGTTTTTATTGAGAAATAAGGCAGGATATACAAGCAACAGCAGAGGACAAGTGTTGTGAGTAGCGGTCTAAGGGTTAATGTCTTAGAGTGCTCATATACTTGAATTACCATCCAGGGTGGTCAGTTTAGAGCAGTTCCATAGTACCTGAATTTGTGGCAGTAGAATGGTCAATTTGACCAAGTCAATGGCAGATGATATCCCCGTCAAAAGTGCAGATCCAGATGAGACGGCTTGTTATGAGCCGTCTCATCTGGATCTATACTATTTGCAAATACCCAGACAATGTTTATAAACTGTTTCCAAGACATATGTATAGAATACTCTGTATAAAGTAACTGGGTATTATAGTGTACCAGGTATACATACATGTGTTGCCGTAGTAGCTTAGAAGAAAGTATGGGCAGACAGAAAGAATGAATAACATTGCCAAACTTGGTAGACCCAGATCAGAATGGGTTTTAAACATCTTAACCCTTTCAACACCACATGCCTGTACAGTGGTATTGGCAAATAGTGTAGATCCAGATGAGTCGGCTCGTGATGAGCCGTCTCATCAGGATCTGCACTTTTTGCAAGTAATTTTCATATTTTTGAGAACAAACACATCCCCTTTTCATAAGTGGACTATGGTTGCAAAATTAACATATTAAATTCAATTCCAGTTACTTAGGGGTAAAAGGGGTAATTAGGGGTAATCAAAATGGTTGCCACCTTCGAAAAAGAATAGATACTGAATCAACTGAACTGATTGTGTGAATGTATGGAGCGACCTGTTATAATGTTCTGTTTGCCAGCAGAATGCCAGCATTGCAACTTGACCTGAAATGCCATGTTTCAACATGGCTCATTTCGACTGACATGCAAACTGGTACTAGGACATTAAGGTTAATACATTTTAAATGATCCTCGTATCATGTAAAACTCACTTGTATCCTATATTGAAACCAATAGCTGTTACATACAAACATTAAAAAACTGAAGATTAAAATGGAATAGTTCATTCCACTTAGGGTACTAATGTTTGAAAATGTTATCGAACAGAAATGGAATGTTCTGCAACTTGTTAACACTGCGGGAACCGTAAAATGTTGTCTGCTGATGTTTTAAATTGTGTCTTCTTTCTCAATAAAAACATGGTTTGACAACACTTGAGAATCATTTCCATTGAAAATGATTCTCAAGTGCTGCCAAGCCATGTTTTTATTGATAATAAATACAAAATATGAAACAACAGCAGACGACAATTTTCGTTTCACAAAGTTACAAACTACTTCTCCCAATGTGTGCCGAATGGCTGATGAAATTGTTACTTTATACATTTCAAAAGATGCTACAAATACGCAAAATTAAAAAGGGTGTGCGTGAAACATTCTTCCAATAAAATTGGCTTATGTAAACAGCACATAGACACTTTCACAAAACCACCATGATTTACAACAACTGACAGCATTGTAAATTCATAGGAAACTATGTCAAATGTTTTCACCAGTCGAGCAGTTTTATCATAGCTTCTGTATCGTGTAATCTGGGGTAGGTCGTAAAACCTGTACATTCAGATCTATATCAAAATTCAAATACAGCCATGAATGCCGACACACATGGAGATATCAGGTTTTATGTGAAGTCGTGAATACTGAAACATGCAGATTATCAAGTTTTACCTACAAAAATTGCACAGTAGGGAAAACCCAAACACATGCACATTATCAAGTTTTATGTACAGTTGTGATTCATTTTACATCTGCATATGTTTTGACATATGCAGTAAAGTTTTAGAAGGTATCAAATATGAAAAGGGATGCAAATACACACAACCATAACTCTTTGCATGCTGGGAAATTTGTGGGCTATAAATAGTTCAAAAATAGCAGATGACAATTCATTATATTTTCTTTTATTTCTCCTTTAATATAAATGTAATGAATATGTCTTGGAATTTCATTAGAATTGTGTCCGGAGGACACAATTCTAATGAAATTTCAAGACATATTTACAGAGAGAAATAAAACATATACTCCTAATTCGTTTGGCGGATATTTTCGCTGCTAGCATGCAAAGAGTTAATACACACGGTAAATACATGTATACAGAGATATCAAAAACAAATGAGAGATATCAACAAATACTATTGGGATTGGGATAGATGTGTGAAATACAAGTTAACCCTTAGACCGCTACTCGCAAAAATTGTCGTCTGCTGTTGCTTTTATATTTCGCCTTATTTCTCAATAAAAACATGGTTTGGCAGCACTTCAGAATCATTTTCAATGGAAATGATTCTGAAGTGCAGTCAAAGCATGTTTTAGATGATAAAAATGGAACATAGAAAATAAACAGCAGCCGACAAAACAAATAAGATAGCGGTCTAAGGGTTAATACAACACGTAATCACCATGATATCAGCTGTATACCCATGAAGATATCCAAAATAGACAGCTACATGACAACTAGCATTCTAAAATGAAATGCACATAACGATATCAGACAACAGATATGCAGATAACAAATACAGAAATCCAATGTGTAAGGTGACAACAAATACAAATTAGAAAATATGTGGCCTGTCGATGCACTTAGGGCCCCTATTTGAGAAACGGTTACACAAAAAATCAGACAGACGGACGGACGTACGATCAGTAGCGAGAGTAATTGTATTAATTATAGTTACTAAGTAATGCATATATGCAAAACAAAAATATTAGCTGAAGGCAAACAGAAATTATAGGTGAATTTGAGAAACTCTTACAAAAACTTTCAAAAAATAAACGGACAGACAGACAGGAGGACACACAGACAGACAGGAGGACACACAGACAGGCGGACAACCAGACAGGTGGACAGACAGACAGGGCATAACCTATAGGGCCGATTCTAATGAATACATTATCAAATACACATTGAGGTATGAACAATAACAAATGCCCAAACAATCTGTATTGCTTGTTAGAAGCACGACGAATGCTTCACTGAAGGAATAGCGAACAGTGCATATCCAGATCTGGATATACACTGATCGCAAAACCCTTAAGTCCCATTTCTCAAGTCACAGCCACATACAAAGATGAATAGGTGGACACCATTACATTTGTGAATGAAACGTATGAAATATGACATGGTGACGTGCTTATAGAATATACCGTATGTAAATGATTGAGTGTTGCCCTAGGTAAAGCGAAGGTGCAATGCAAATTAATGCAAAGTAACATTCAGCGAGCAGGTATAATACTGCGTATACTTGAGAATACGGACCACCCACACCATGCTGCATTCCAGTGTGTTAATATGGTTAGAAGTGTTCCAACTTGCTATAAATGCAAATGTATCGATTCTATTAACTCTTTGCATGCTGGGAAATATGTGGGTATATAGATATAAATATATAGTTCAAAAATAGCAGATGACATGTAATGAATATGTCTTGGAATTTCATTAGAATTGTGTTTCAGAGGACACAATTCTAATGAAATTTCAAGACATATTTACAGAGAGAAATACAACATATACTCCTAATTCGTTTGGCGGATATTTTCGCTGCTAGCATGCAAAGAGTTAAACTAGAATTGTGTTTCAGAGGACACAATTCTAATGAAATTTCAAGACATATTTACAGAGAGAAATACAACATATACTCCTAATTCGTTTGGCGGATATTTTCGCTGCTAGCATGCAAAGAGTTAAACTAAGCTATTTCCTTAGTACATTACGGTGTACCTCTGTATCCTGCAGGAACTTTGTGTGTTTAATTGATTGACTGATCCACCGACTGACCGACCGACCGATCGATTGGGCTTTTATGCACATTCAGTATTTTATATGAAAGGTACCTGTACATTATTCACTGCAATTTATCTCGGATGATAAAATCTGTTTGTGATTGCAAATCACAAAGTAAGTCCTGATGTGAATTACAGTTGAACCTCTCTAAACTGGACACCCTGGAGATTACCCAGGGTGTCTTGTTTAGAGATGTTTCACTGTACGGTACCATTGTTGTATAGGCTATTAGAAACCAGACAGACAAATAGCAGTAGCATGGCTGTATAAAATAACTTGTAGATTGTCCATTTTACAGTATGTTTTGCATAAGCCAGTGCTAGGAGGCACATGTATTGCTGCTGTCACCCTGCTATAATCGGAATTAAATTACTGTAATAACGCTAAATATTCAGACACCATTTATTCTGGTAAACTCATAAATATATGGTTTCCCACAACAACAAAATTTAATGTCCTAATATTTAGGGTTACGATGATTGTACTCACAATAACAAAGTATTTGAATACAATTTGTTTTGAGAAACGCCTATAAAATAGGGATTTCCCAAAACAAATTGTGTCTGATTATTTAGGGTTACTACGTTAAGAAGTGGAATAATACCTACTGTAACATGCAATATTTTGTTCTCATACTGATGTTCATTGAATACCATTGATTGCTGGCCGATGTGCAGTTGATTCACGATCTATGTCACTACATACCCCTCTGCCACACAGTGCACCAACTATATTATTATGGTTATCTCACAATAACAAACATCTCACAGTGGTGTGCCAGATTAACATGTTCAACAAAAGTCATTATTGCAAATTCCAATTTCCACCTTTTGGCTGCACTGTTACAAGAGCCCTTATGCTAAACTGCGACAGTGAAATATAGATAGAAAGAACATAACCCGTTTGATCTACTTATTTAAGTGGAATATAGGTAGAACATAACATGTTTGCTCTATTTATTTAAGTAAAATATAGATAGAACATAACCCGTTTGTTCAACTTATTTAATATTACATGTATAATAATGAGGATACAAGGATACATCATTTTGAGGTCGCGAAACAATGAATAAATTTATTATAGCTTAGTTGTGACCATTGTTTGAACCATATCATCTAGCTAATGAGTTAAAATCAGTGGTCATGGAATATACTTTTCAGGATAAATATACCTTTTCACCCCCAAGTAACTGGAATGGATTTTGATATGTTAATTTTGTAACCAATTCAACCATCACAAAACGATTTTCAGACTAGTCCAATTATGAAAAGGCAGTGTTTTTGTTCTTAAAAATATGAAAATTACTTGCAAAAAGTGCAGATCCAGATGAGCCGGCTCGAAACGACTATACCACTATATAGGCCTGTGGTGTTGAAAGGGTTATTAAATACAAACATATTTATTGTAAGGTTCATATTAATGTTTGATTGTTGAACGATGGATGCTTCAGGTTCACACTTGATGCTAGATAGCAATTTAGATGTAGGTAAAGCAATGTGGTTTTCTCATCACCATTATTTTCGTTCTACCAGTCTGTATGGAAAGCAATTTCAATATATGTCAATGAACATGATGATTGTAAATGCAATCAAATTAGTTTGGCGGAGTTTGTTTTTATGCCCTAGTCTACTGTATTGCAGTTGCCGATAATCACTACAATCTTCATCCTGGGACAGAACGTGGCACCTACATTTGGCTGCTGCAAATCACGTTATAGACCCCACACTGCCCACAGTATGGACACAAATATGTGTATCCCACACCCGCCCCACCCCCTCCCCTACTGTGTATGCACAGGCTGATCTTGATATACACTGGTTGCAAATCCCATAAGTCCCATTTCTCCAGTCACAGCCACATATGATGGATTATTCAACTGATTATTGTACAGAACTCCCAGCATGCAACTGTTGTTCAAGCTGCGGAAACCATTTTTCCTGACAGAAAAACATAAATATCTTTCTTCTCTCTACACAAAAGTATATGTTGTGACCACTCATTTGAACCGTCTCATCGAGACGGTTCAAATGAGTGGTAACAACGTATACTTCTGTTGAGCAATAAGAATATTAGAAAAGAATGTACCTGCAAATCAGTATCCCGCATGAAAATGGTTAAAAATATGTTCAAAATATTCCGCTTATCTGACCCAGCTCCGATAATGACGTTATAGAGTGTTTACCTGCATGCTGTGGCAGAGGCATAACAATCATATTCATGTTTATCACGTTTACCAAGATATTTACAGTCTCCACAGCCACAGAACACACTTACCGTATAGAGAACATTTTTGTAGCATCATTTACCGTAGATACTTTTAAAATATGTTGCTTATGGAATGCACATATGCTTATCAAATATAAAATATATAAAACATTACAAAGCGAGCGGCAGTTTATACCTACTTCTAATCAAAATATATCAATTTGTGACTAAAAAATTGTAACCATCTCAGCAAGATGGTTCATACAGTAGTGTAAGTGGTCACAACATATATACATGTACCTCCAAGAAGAACGAAAAAAAAATAAAAAATGGTTTGACAGCACTTCAGAATCATTTCCAATGGAAATGATTCTGAAGTGCTGTCAATTTTAGCATGTTGTAAATTATTCTAAAGTGCTGTCAAAGCATGTTTTTGATGATAAAAATGGAAAATGGAAAATAAACAGCAGACAACAACAAAAATATGATAGCGGTCTAAGGGTTAAAACTTTCAGTAAGCCTCAGTCAACAAAACAATACAATACATATTACAATAGCTGTGCCCGCAGACCCAAAGGCTTTAATCCTTAACCCTTAGACCGCTCCACACAACGATTGTCGTCTGATGTTTCTTTTATATCTTGCCTCATTTCTCAATAAAAACATGGTTTTACAGCACTTCAGAATCATTTCCATTGGAAATGATTCTGAAGTGCTGTCAAAGCATGTTGTAAATTATTCTAAAGTGCTGTCAGAGCATGCTTTTGATGATAAAAATGGAAAATAGAAAATAAACAGCAGACAACATAAAATTAAGAGAGTTAAAAGGCGCGAACCAAAATTTTTGTCTGCTGTTCTAGAGTACTCTTAAAGCATGTTTTTGATGAGTAAAATGGGAAATAAAACATAAACAGCAGAAGACAAAATCTAATTCAGCATTGCATGGGTGAATAGCTAAACATGGACATTATAAAACCTTCCATGTGGTAGTTTCATTGCTGTAATAAACATGGGAGATGCTAATAAAAGAAACCCCATGGTTCAATTTGCAACTTTATGACCAATTTGAAATGCTGACCACCAACAAAGCTTGGTAGAGGTCACCACAGTGTAGCAATGGTCAACACACTCAAGGTGCATAATCACGTGGTTACAACAACAACAACAACGTCGCCCACTCCAAAGTTAGTATTCTTTGATATTTTCCTTAATATACAACGGATTTTGATGAAATATGGCGCAGCAAACACGTCTTCATGAGCTGCATTTAGTGGTCTAGGAAGTTTGGAACAGACTTATGTTGTTTTTGCGAAGAATCGATTTCCATGTCAGAGACACGGAAATCGATTCTTCGCAAAAAACGACAGAAGTTTGGGAGAAAATACAGAAACCACCAAATGCAGCTCATGAATACGCGTTTGCTGCGCCAGATTTCATCAAAATCTGTTACGTAATAAGGACACTATAAAATAATATGTACTTTGAATCAGTACTTGTTGTTGTTCTTAGTACCATGTGATCATACACCTTCACACTGGAGTGACTCCATGGACACCTCACACACAGAGTGCGGTACTGAATAAGCATACAGCGGAAACTGTCTAAACCGGACATCTTGGGAGGTCCCCAATGTGTCCGGTTTAGAGGGGCTCCGCTGTATTTTAATAATACGAACACTCCAATACATACGTGTGTGCACTCCCATACAGATATAAATATAGAGAACTACAGGGTGTCCGGTTTAGAGAGGTAAGCGAAATGGAGTTTCTTTACAATGTAACGTGTTAAACACATTTCATTCGGGGAGCTGTTTTACAGATAAAACAATTTCCAACATGTTTTCTTATTTTTTTTTTGTGACAACTCATTTGAACCGTCTCGGTTCAAATGAGTTGTCACAACATATACTTCGATGTAGAAATAAGAACAAATATTTAAAAATTTTGATCAGCAAAATTTTGTATCTTCAGTCTCAGAACACAAGGTAAAAATATAAATATAGCCACGACTGGGTCATGTGTTTACAACATTAAAAGAGATACACGCGTGTTTGTGGTTCGACAGCCCGCTATTACACACCTCCACTCCACACAACTGACATGGTGGTCCATAATATGTACATTATGTATACAGCTTAACTTTCCAGTCATGTACACGGTAAATCTGTCTTCTGTGCAAATTGGGATTATTCACTGAATTAGAATCCGACTTTTCTACTGTATGTATGTATACCCCTGCAAGTTTGTCTTCATGAGAACGTCCTTGCTCACGGTATTGATTTCATATTTTTGAGAACAAAAACACACCCTTTTCATAAATGGACTAGTCTGAAAATCATTTTGTGACCATTGGATTGGTTGCAAAATTAACATGTCAAATTCCATTCCCGTTACTTAGGGGTGAAATTAAATTAATAGGGTTTTGTTTCTGTTCCACAGAAAGGTCATATACAAGCAGAAATGTACCGGTATGCGGTACCTAATTATGTAGACCAAAGTAATTTTCCGGGTACATTTAGTCACCACCGTCTCCATCGGTTTGTCCGCCTGTCTGTCAGAGATTTGTATTTAACCCTTAGAAAGCTGGAACCGAAAATAGTTGTCTGCTGATAATTCATATTTTCTCTTTTCTCTCAGTAAAAACATGGTTTGGCAGCATTTTAGAATCATTTCCATTGGAAATGATTCTGAAGTGCTGCCAAACCAAGTTTTTGATGAGAAAAATGGAAAAATAAAAAATATTCAGCAGACGACACAGTCACAAATTAATTCAGCATTGCAAGGGTTAAAGTTTTCCGCTACCTTAACTACCGGTATTGTTGTTACCGTCAGTGAAGTGAAATTGGCTTTTGGCTGTTGACGGAAATTGCCGTCTGCTGTTTTTCATTTTTGCTTTAATTCTTAACAAAAACCTGGTTTTGACAGCACATGAGCACTGGAGACGATTCTCATGTGCTGACAAAACCAGGTTTTTGTCGAGAAATATTGAAAATAAAACATTTCCAGCAGACGACAACATTTAATTCAGCGTAGTAAGGGTTAAATTTCATATACTAATAGTTATTTGTCATCATCCATATTTTCATTCTATAGCCCACCCAAGCAGCTCCTGTTCTTACAGTCGAGGTTAAATGACTTGGATACTAAATATTTGTGTTAAAGTGTGTGATGTGTACATCATTGCGTTAGTGTTACTAATGAAATTACAGTATTCTCCCAAAACTAAAATGATAATGTCAGGATCTGGTGCCAGGCACCCTGACTACACCAGATCGCATGGACCCAGGAGCAACACAGTACCAATACAAGTCATTGCCAAGAACAGTACCCAGCTATGGATGGGTTCATTGCTAAGACGTGCAAAACATCCGATCCATCGTGTTCAGCCTGCCCTGCAGATCCTGATCAGACCGTGATATGCAAATTGATATGGGCATATTGTTTCACAAAACATAAACCCTTACAAAAGTTACAATTAAATTTTATCGTCTGCTGTTTGTTTTAATATTCCATTTTTCTCATCAAAAAAATGCTTTGACAACACTTTAGAATCATTTCCAGTGGAAATGATTCTGAAGTGCTGTCAAACCATGTTTTTATTGAGAAAGAAGACAAACTACAAAACAAAAGCAGACGACAATTCATGTTTCCCGCACTCTAAAAGTTAATATCACTGGCGTGATATATCAGTCACAAGGAATAAAATCTCTCGGGGATGGTACCAAAATTGTACAGATAGACAATTAATTCTCCTTATTCTATCACATACATGTAATTGTGATAAAAACAATAATAAAATACTACAAAAAAGCAATTGCTGCAGCTTTACAGGTAAACAAATGGCATGCCAACACGCTGTATAGCAAACGATTCTACGAGGTTTCTGGCACACAGTGCGAGATTAGAAAAACTTCCCGAGTCTATCACGGAAAAGATTTAATTAAAAACCTAAACTGAACCTGCAAGTCTTAAATTTAGCTCGCTGATAAACGGAATAAATGTTACACGGCAAATGCAGGGAACATATATTGGCGTCGTACGCGATAATGTACCTTACAAAATTTACAACAATTGTAGATCAGTTATCTTTTTTAACCCTTAGACTGCTACACACAACAATTGTCGTCTTCTGTTGCTTTTATATCTTGCCTAATTTCTTAATAAAAAACATGGTTTGTCAAAGCATGTTGTAAATTATTCTAAAGTGCTTTCAAAGCATGTTTTTGATGATAAAAATGGAAAATAAACAGAAGACGACAAAAAAATTAAGATAGCGGTGTAAGGGTTAAGGAGCGGATCCAGGATTTACATGTAGAGGGGACGTGGATTCTCAACTGTAAATGTGGCATACTTGATCTTCAACTTTCCTGAAATACTTTTTTTTTCCACAATTTTTCTACTTTCTCATCAAAAGAAGATGTTGTCGAACAGTCTCGACGAGATGAAGACAAAAGTTTACCAAAGCAGACGAAAATCTTCGTTTCCCACTTTCGAAGGGTTAACATCACACAGCTAGAAACATGATCAACTTCATCCATTGGCTATTATTATTATTATTATTAGTATTAACCCTTAGAATGCGGGAACCGAAAATAGTCGTCGCTGCTGTGTCATATTTTGTGTCTTCTCTCAGTAAAAACATGGTTTGTCAGCATTTTAGAATCATTTCCATTGGAAATGATTCTAAAGTGCTGCCAAACCAAGTTTTTGATGAGAAAAATGGAAAATAAACAGCAAACGACAAATTTTAATTCAGCATTGTAAGGGTTAATGGATGTACATAATGGTCAGTGTAGACTCTGGATGCTGATCTGGGGCTACATTGGTTGCACATTTTATACGGTCCTTTCATCAGTTGAGTGGCTTATACACCAGTATCAGAAAGTTTATATCCCAATTCAAATAAAACAGATCATAAAATCCTTGTTGTGGAAAAAACTCTGAAAATATTGTTGGCAAAATTGAGATGAAAGCGGGAGGCACAGTCGAGACTGAGCAACACATGTTTTATGGGCAGATTGTGTAGCTGGGCGGAAACGACGAATATTCATGTAGCAAGTTTATACATTAGTCTTATAAATAGGCTACTAAACTTAGAAAATCACAAGTAACTTCGCATAAAACTACTTCGCGAGCATCAACGATGTTAACTGAAAATTGGGAAAATGTGTCTGTTTGACATCGCATTGATTACTCCTTAGAACTTCTCAGTAGAATTGGTGGAATAAATTGTCCAATTGACATTGTGTTGCTTACCGGTAGTTTAACTACGCAACGCGATGTAAAACCGACAATCTCCATCGGTTCAAACACCGATGATGCTTCGGAAGTAATGTATATTTTGTAGAAATAATACCGGTACTGCACGTTTCTACAGAAACAATATATTGTATGTTTTCACAATTAGCATAGACATTATACGAAACCTGAAATCTGAACGATGATGAAGAAGCATAGGTTGTTTCAAGTCAATGTGGCTTACAACTGTAGAGAAATGAGCAAGTTAACCCTTTCACCCCTTTTAAAGTAACTGAATGGATTTTGGTGTGTTAATTTTGCAACCAATCCAAGCATCAAAACATGATTTTCAGACTAGTACATTTATGAAAATGGGCGAGTTTTTGTCAAAAATATGAAAACTACTTGCAAAAACTGCAGATCCTGAGGCCGGTGGTGTTGAAAGGGTTAAAGCAACTTGGTATAGAACTTGCTACTAATGAAATCAGTTAATTGCTTTAATAAATATCATATTAAAGGTACATGCCCACTCAGTAGGTCATAATATAGGGAGATAGATAGTTTTGTATATTCTGTAGATGACATTTTCTGACAAAATAAAAATTAATTCACCATTACCCCATGTATGGATTGGCATTATTATACATTTTATATCAGACGTAAATTTCCACACTGATATCAGGGGTGATAACCGTGTTTCCTTAAAATGTTAACGGACATTACTAATTATTCTGTGTATTTATTGTTTGATGTGCAATGATCATTCTTTATAATCTGTCGAAAATATTATTTTTTCAGGTGATGTATTTAATTAGTATAAATAATTAAAAAGAATATCATGCCTCATTTCAATTTTGCATATGAAAATAATCTGATACTACCGTGAGGCACTATCAGTAAAATAAATATTACTAAATTATTATATCTGTATAGCGGGCACTCAATTTTTTTTAGAACTGATGGAATAGTGACACAATTATACACAAGTTTATTTAATTCCTATAAAGAACATGTAATTGTGCCTACTGAGTGGGCATGTACCTTTAAATGATCACACACATGTGAGATCCTCTACATATAGTATATATACCAGTGGTTTATTGGCATTTGCTATTTACATACAAATTATACTGCACAATGTGCTATAATGCATACATAAATGCTACAGTTTAAATGTGCATACATATATCAAAATAATATGAATGTTTGTACTTAGAAACAATACTACACATTTGTGTTTGAAATAGTGTATAGATCTAGATATGTTTAAAAGAAACATTTGACACTGAATCTCTTCATCATTTTGCAGCGGAAGGGAGTGTCGAGCAAAATAAATTCTGTTTGCCAAGCTCTCCATCTTCCAACTCTCACACCACAGCCAACAACAAAAAAAAGAATGTTCACAAACATACCAACATTTCGACCTGTGCCTGATCAACCCCTATAATTCAATAAAACCCCAGTCTTAGCATCAGAATAACAGACACAGCTTTCAATTTCCATGTATATTTACCTACTGCGAAAAAAAACACAATATACATGTATACTATCTGGCTTACACAGCAAATGTCAGCCATATTGGAAACAGCATTCATTGCTATACATGTACATTGTACATGCGGTTTGGCAGAGGGACCATTATGAAACCCTCTACAAGTAGCCATTCTGTTGTTGTGATTGGTCAGGTCAATGCACGAATTGGTAATTTGGAATCAGTCCATGTGACTCCTAATTTGGCGGTAAACAATAACTTGTAATACAAACATTGAACCAGTCAACATAATCATATACTCTCTAATGTTCTGACCTACTTTCTGCGTAGAACAATTGCATAAATCTAGCGTTACATTTAGGAACAGCCCTACTTTGCTGAAATATGTCAATAAGATACATTTCGGTGAAGTAATCGACTGTTAATTGAACGCAGTTACCAAACTTGAGTGAATCGGAAATTTGTTTTGAGAGTACAAGAAACGCGGCCTGTGGTCCTTTCATCGATCTGAAAGTCCATAAAGTCATGGAAATAAGTTCTTTCCCGCGAAGTTCCAATTCAACAGACGTGCCAACAGTCAAAAGAAATCAGAAATAATTGAAAATGAATGCTGAGAAACGGTAAAAAAGGAAAACTATTTCATTTAATACCATTTGCCGAAACTAAATATAGAATAGACCACACACCGTTTTGATTGAGCTTCAGTCGTTTCTGGGTCACAAACCAAGATGGCGGCGAGGGGCGCCAATGGAGAATATGCGAATCAATGATTTTGGGGTTTTTGTGGCCATATTTCGTGATAGTTGACACCACGGTGTTGCAGTAGCTTAGTACAACAAATAATAAATATAATAAACTCACCTTCAACCCATAATTCCTCCACATTTGTTTCCAATCGAGCAGTTTTTAGACCAACACAACACAATGATAACAGTAATAATCCAACAAACAAAACTTTGCCACAATGTAAATGAATAAAACATCCGATGCTGTATAAGTATCTCTGGAACCGAGATCTAACCCACAGCGCGAACTTATTTCCATCCGCCTTGCCCTGAAAGGTAAGAAGAAGAGTTTGAAACAGGTAAACATGACATCAACAGCAGTCTGTCATTGTGATGATTCAAACTTTGACACAAACTAATACTTTATACAGGTATTGAAGTCGATACATCGCATTTATTTTATGTGGAAATTAATATAATACTTTGCTGTATAAGAATAAATTACTAAATCGCCATAAAACGGGCGATATTGATTAGAACCCTGTCAACAAAGCGATACGTGGACCCTTGGGGTACCCCACTTTTAACGCCACATGTTGTGTACGCTCATGAGGAATGTCTGATAGCTTGGCAAGCGTTTACCTTTTTAACCTGTCTATAGGCGATCCATGCGTTCACCCAGCTGGGCCTGGTCAGTAGCTCAGCGTCGACATATTTGCTGGACCTCTTCTTCCGATCCGAGGCCATGGTACGCGCCCACAGAGGAAGAGAGGCAGTCAGTCACCAGTTCCTTCTAACGCATCGGTCACAGTTCGCGCGATAAATCTCCACAGTTTTCTCGTCCTATTACAACTCAGACACACACGGTTTGTTGAAATATCTCTCAATGTGCTACATGCTGGATTCGACCAGCTTTCCATGCTAAACACTGCATAAAACCAGTAATATTTGTGTAAATTCCCGAGAATCACTCTATCGATGCTACACTATGCTCCGTTCAGTAAGAAATCAGTCAGATTTACATCCTTGCTCCGCCTAGGGTATGTAACTGACACCAGTTGAAATGGATAACGCGCCTGCTGATTGGCTGACGACTCAGGTGGGCGCTCCTTTGGACGTATTGTTGCCAAGCAACGCACACCGTCGACGAAGACCACCCAGGCTGGAGGGAACCTCCACGTCGTTGTATAAACATGAAATTGCTGTATACCGCAGCTTTAATTGCCTGGTTTGGGCCAGAGCGTGTCAGGGACAAAGCTTTCATAGTCGTGTTTATTTTTCCCGTTAGACATTAACCGCCTCGCAAACGTTGTTTTATAGTAATTTCCCCATTCTTTTGCTGTTTGTGTAAATAGGTTTAGCAAACTAATTAATTATGAAACAAATTGTAAGTATGAAACGTGACACAAAGTTACTTTTGATTCGCATGAAACATTACAGATTGGCCGATGTATTTATAGGATTTTCTACATGTTTCTGGACACCGTCCTGCAAAAATGCAATGTGTACAAATGTGTACTCAATATCAGTGCGGCAAATAGCAATCGACCCATCGTACTCGTCAAACACGACGGTGGTAACTGTTTTATACCATTCGCTCATATCTGTATCAAATCTGAAATTATTACTGAAATCGACTGTTCAAAGCCAAAATCAATGTAAAGGTAAAATAATGTGGAACCACTTCAACACGGGAAGCAGTGAGGGACATAGCCCTGGGGTAACTGGACACATGACACATAACTGATCGGAACGAATGCATCTATCAATGTTTTGCCCCTGTTGGGGGGGGGGGGCATACGGCGGCCATATATGGGGACTTTAGACAGTGGGTGATTCCCGACAGACGGGATATTGACAGGCCCGGTGAGACTGCTACCCAGGACATAGACTTGGTCGGATTTTACGAACCGGGACTATTAATTATATATATAGAGGATTGTTGATGCCTGAATTTCGACAAATTTCCGTGCTCCATGGGTGGGATTGAGAAAAAAATGCAGTGGGGCAAAACATTGATAGGTACATAACCGTACGGTGGTCTACATGTTTTAATAAGCATAATGTCTATGTAATATATGATTGACAACACACACTGAGTGATAGAGGCCGCAGTCTCTTATGAAGTGGCATCATAAAATGTAAAACTCTCGAGTGTTTGAAAATAGCACGGAAATTGTTCACGTAAGACTCACAGATTCTCTACATTTCACTTTTAATCATGTCGATGTTCCTCTAAATTCTCGGCTTATTAATTCGCTTAACGAAGTGTTCCCAGGAATGTGCATATGACCGCCACCAATGCAAGTGCGGCCAGCGAGTGCACTCTGTTTAGCGTTCGTTGAGTTGCGTGCTGGGCTGGAATCCGTCCTCAAAGCGCAGCAGATTGGGGAAGATTGGATCATACTCGTGGGTGGGCCAAGCCGGGTACCAGCGGGATTACGAATCGGCGGCTATAGAGTTGTACGCGCCATAATCACAGCAGTTCATGGGAGAGCACCGTGCTTCAGGTTTACAATCAGCGTCGACCCAGACCAGCCTGCACATCCGTGCAATCTGGTCAGGGTCCACACTGATTGCTTGGCGTAGTATTTGATATTACGCTGTCTAGCCTTGGTTTATGTAATTGTTCTTCACCATCCACTGCCTGGAGTGCATGCATTCGTTTCGAGCTGATCCATACCTTGGATAATTGTAGTACAACGCCTGTTTCTCATCTCACGTGGGTATCATAAACCCGCCCATCGTGTTGGTTTACAACCGTAACTTGGGCTCTGCCTGTGGCGTCTTGAGGTTGAGGGGTGTTTTTTTTTTACCAAGGTAGTTAGTTGCCCGGAGTGGATCTCTGAGATATGTATTAAGTAGACTCATGTGATAATTATTACGATGGCGATAAGTGCTTGCTTGTCGTAGTTTTGGAAGTAGAGCGATGTTGAATTTCAATGACCCTGTCGTAGTATGTGATGCCAGTTTCCTCAAATATAACTATTATATTCGTCCAAATTGTATGATATAATTGCCCATACAGCGCGTGTAGTTTCATTACTGCTTCTTTTCTTTTCTTTTGCTAAAAGTTAATATGGAATATGTAAGTTGTATTCTAAGTTGGAAGTTTTCGAAAGTGTTATTTGGCAAATGGGAAACGATGTTGATCAATGCCCCCGATTATATAAAAAAAATTCTAAAGAACGTTCTCGATTTTTTTATTTTTTCTCGAAATCAAGAACTATATTTGGAATGGCTGAGCTCGTCATCGACACATGCAACTTATATAGAGCTTTGTACATGTTCATGGTGTTTGATAACCACCGGTCATGATATTCCGCTATAAAATTGGACTTCAATTACTGTTACTTCCACGAGTAAATCGTGTCTGTATTTTCATATTCTGGCAATAATTCCAATTCGAGAATGAACTGAATTAGAAAACGACACAGTTGCGTAAGAGAAGTGGGTGGCGAGGAGGGGTGCAAGGCAGCTAAATATACATGCTACTGGAATAGTAAATTATAGAAGTGTTGCCATGATTTATAACTATGCCCTGAAAATACATGTATTACAATGCATTGCAAACCTACAATATGTGGGCACTAGTAACTTTCTAACATACATGCATACATATATATAATGATGTTTGAAAAGAAAAATAATACTCGTTGTAAAAATGTGTATGCATGTACTCAACAACTAATGCACTCGTCGCTATCGAAAAGTAATAGCTAACATGAAAATAAATGACTGACAAACCAACATAACTATATCAGAATTGTCCTCTCTGTCGCATTTAGGAAATATTTGTCATGTGATTATATGTGGTCCAGTTGCTGTTCAGAGAATAGTATAGGGATACGTTAGTATTGTAGCGAATAATATATATACCAGGTGTTCTCTATTAGCATTTCGACACATATATGGTATTTTGGTGATAGCTAGACATTTTAAAATTACAATTTGGATGTAAATATTCATATGTCCCACATATACAATATTTAACTGGCTAGAAGATTATATTTCTGATAATGAAAATTCGCGAATTATTATAATTTTAATTAAAATGGTGACCTTACTTTTGATTTGGATACACATGGTGTCTTGCATAAAAACATAACGAATAGATAAATGATTTATAATGTTATAGAAGCACATGCGTTACGTTCATACACGGAAGGTAAAACACGGAAAGTGAACACAAGTTAATTCTAGACCACCTCTATGTTTCTGTAGATAGGGCTATTTTTAATCCCAGACATTTTTGTGAATACCGTATATGAATGTGAAATACATGTACATGTAAATAGTATACCAGATGGCCGCGGCCCGCATGTGGAGCCCGCCGAGGCAGTTGATGGTTTCAGGGTGTATTTATTTGAAGTTTGAATTAAAGGTTGTGGAGGTATAAGGTATGCGAAAGCTTTAACGCAAATGTTAAAGTCATTTGACCTTGATCTTGGGAATGTGGGCCGCATGGGTGGGCTATAGAATGAAACTATGGATGGTAATAAAGAATTATTTGAAGTTTGAAGTAAATCGGTGTAAGTGTTGTGGAGATATAAGGTATGTAAGAATTTTAACACAAATTTCAAAGTCATTTGACCTTGTGCATGTGGACCACGTGGGCAGGCTATAGGATGAAAATATGGATGATTAATAAGAAGTATTGGATATTGGAAGTAATTCGGAGTAAGTGTTGTGGAGATATAAGGTATGTAAACAATTTAACACAAATTTCAAAGTCATTTGACCTTGGGCATATGGACCACATGGGCAGGATATGGAATGAAAATATGGATGATGAAAAGGAAGTATTGGAAGTTGGAAGTAAATTGGAGTAACAAATGTGGAGATATAAGATATGTAAAAACTTTAACGCAGATCGTATAATAACGCAAACTTGTGGCACAGGGGCACAGCCCTGGGCCGCATGAGTGGGACACAGAATGAATATATTGATGATGCCCAATAAGCATATGAAGTTTCAAGCAAATCTGACTTATGGTTATAGACATAGTAGGTATGTGAAAACATTAACGCAAATTTTGACAGAAACTTTAACGCAAACTTCAAATTCATTTGACCTTGGGGCACAGGGGTCGCATGAGTGGGACACAGCATGAATATATGGATGATGACTAATCAGCAGATGAAGTTTCAAGTCAATGTGACTTAGGACTGCAGACATATAAGGTACATGTATTTAAAAACTTTAAAGCAGATTTCGGACGGACGAACGCACGGACGGACGCACGGACACCCGGACGTCATTGTGATCATTATGTCTCGCTTTCCGCAAGCGGGCTCGACAAAAGTTAGATCGATCATGATTTGGTATAATAAAGATAAATATCACTAATCAGTTTAAATTTTTAAAAAAAAAAGCAGCTTTATAACACGATTATAAAAAATTGTATAGATAAACTTGTCCATGAAATAGTGAAGTAAATCCTACTATTTTATATAATTATGAGCTAATACAAGGAACAATGAATCAGAAACGAAATAAGCAAATATGCTTCCAGACATAAAGTAAAATGTAGAAAAGACGAACAAAAATGAAATTGCATGAACAACTAATAGATAGCATAAATACTCAGATAAGGAGGTATACCCATTCTCTCTGCATTGTACATGTATTTACATACACGGAAACGTGTCAGAAAATAGGAGTCCCGCTGAATGAGTATTTGGTTGGACCTATTTACAACATCAAAGACTGCTTTTACTGAGTGAAGCGGTATAAATATAGCGGTGGCAGTTATACCCTCACGAGTTGCGCACCTTCTAAATTGCATATCACGTTTGGGATGCATTACTTCCTTCACCTGCTGAGGATACAATATTTTCTTTCCGAAACATTCTAGTTAGGTTTGAGGCGGCTTTTCAGCTGCGCCGAAAACCTATTGTATTCGTTGTTTTCTTTTTTGTTTTTTTTTTTGTTTTTTTTTTATTCAGCCGTTCAGTCTACAGCCCAAACCGCTGGTCGGATCGACTTCAAATTTTGCATGCCGATTCGGATCAAGTGTGAGCAGAGACTCAGAGATTTTCAGAAATCTCTTAATGCCACTTTCCACGAAACCGGAAGTGACGTCATACTTTCTATAACTTCCTTATTTTCCAACCGATTTCAAAATTCTTTGGAAAGCTGACAAAATTCTCTATCTCGGGCTCGCTGACAGTTCACGGCTATCTTGTCAAATAAGAGAGCTATAGGCATTTGAATTTGAAAAATGTACATACTTTTCAACGATTTTGCCGATTTTTTGCCGAATTTCGGCTGATAACGGGTGGTCTTTACAAACGTTTTCCAATTTGTACAGTAATGTCAGCAACATAATTTCTTGCCAGTGTGATAGGGGAGTGTCAGGCGCATAAAAGATGATAATTTTCAGAGCTCTATCTTGACTACTTCCGGTTCTATTGGATGTCAAAGATGAACGTCTTTTTTTCAAGTTTTCAAAATAGAGCAAACGGATGTGACGTCAGCTTCGTTATTTATCAATAGATTTCAAAATTTCTTGCTGCGGTCGATATTTCAGTCCTTTAGCTAAAACTTTCCCGCTTTGTGTCAGGCCTATGGTGAAAAACAAACGAAAACTTCACTGGCGGAATATTGCACATATTTAATTTTATTAGGTGTATTTACAAATGGCGTAAACTGCAATTTAAGGGCGATAACTATCGAAAAATAATCATCCGCTGACTTACGGGCTCCCTCCATCTACACCAAACATGCCGATTCGGATCAAGTGTGAGCAGAGACTCAGAGATTTTCAGATATCTTTTAATGCTACTTTCCACGAAAACGGAGGTGACGTCATACTTCCTATAACTTCCTTATTTTCCAACCGATTTCAAGAATTATTTTTTGCATTGGAAAGCTGACAACATTCTCTATCTCAAACTCCCTGACAGTTTTCGGCTATCTGCTCAAATAAAAGAGCTATATGCATTTGAAGTTGAAAAATGTACATACTTTTCAACGATTTTGCCGAATTTCGGCTGATAACGGGTGGTCTTTACAAACGTTTTCCAATTTGTACAATACTGTCAGCAACATAATTTCTTGTCAGGGTGATAGGGGAGTGTCAGCCGCATGAAAGATGATAATTGTCAGAGCTATATCTTGACTACTTACGGCTCTATTCGATGTCAAAGATGAACGTATTTTTTCAAGTTTTCAAAATAGAGCAAACGGATGTGACGTCAGCTTCGTTATTTATCATTCGATTTCAATTGTTTTTGCTGTAGTCGATATTTCAGTCCTTTAGCTAAAACTTTGGTTGAGGATCGAACCCGGTATCCCTCGCTCTGAGTCCATCGCTCTACCTCTAAGCTAACCGGCCCCACATCGGTGTGATGATGCGAACACAATAATGTTGGACTGTTCATTCTAAAACTTCAGAAATTCTTTTTGCAACCGATAGTTTACACCTTGGGTTAAAGCTTAGTTACACATGAAATCAATGTTTGAGGCTCAAACCGTTGATGCAGCTCAAGCTGCTCTAGTTATATTGTGTTTTGTGTGGCGGAGTATGACAGGTTTTCACAGTCTTTGCCTTAAATGTGGCTGTGACTGGAGAAATGGGGCTTATGGGATTTGTGACCTGTGTAACCCCCGCACAAATAGCACACACATGTAGCCATGTACCATAAACATCTCTATTCATTGTCAGAAACATGACGGATGTTTCATTGACGGAATGGCGAATAGTGCAGATCCTGATCAGACTGTGCGGATGCACAGGCTGATCTGGATCTACACTGGTCGTATTTCTCCAGTCACAGACACAAATTAGCAAGTGCAATAACACCATACTTGTAACGGGTATATGATGGTATTCGTTTTCTGCAATTATCATGTATCTCTTGATTTCGACAGCTGTGCACGTGTCTGTTCATTGGTATTAATTTTGTCCCAATTGCGTTTCGATGCTCGAAGGCGTTTGTGAGGCGGACTGTGGCCCTGTTGGTAAATCCTGAACATACATGAGACACAAGCCATGTGATTTTGCACCCAAGAAGATGCACGATATCTCACGATATTTTTCGTAAATGACGTCGAATGGTGACGAACTGTTCCGCATTTTCTATGAAACTTTGGTCAGCTTTCGACGTCATTTGCAGAAAAGATCACAATTTCTGTAAATATTTTTCATGAAAAATCGCACATCCCCTAGGCCGAGGTACAAAATCACATGGCTTGTGTCAAAAGCAGGGCAATAAAACCGCACTTACAAAGTATATGTTTGTGGTAGTCATGTTCGGTATTGATGGATCTCTGGACGTGGTCTTGCACTTGTGTACGTGGGTGTGTTGATGTTGTATTGTGTGGCATTGACGTACACCCGTGTGTATATTGGTACAGTACGTCATACGGACGAGGGATTCCCAGACCAGATATAGACTAGATATAGTCCAAGTATGAATCAACCGAAAGGATGAGTTCCACAAACCTGACACAGCTCGCACTTCCAGGATACAAGTGTCGATGATTCCGTCGCGATCTCGCGCGGCTATCGATTATTGCGTGCCCTGATTGTAATTATGATGTGGCGGCACCCGATTAGCGATTGCTGTACCACCCAGAAGGCGCGCGATGCGCTCTACAAACTCGGGGTGCAATCCGTCAGTCGGACTTTCTGGGGCATGTGGTATAGCCATCACCCACCTCTCATTAAGATCTTGACGGGTATCACATTAACGGCAGTGAGGACACGCTGGAAATTAGGAAGTGACCTTAGTGCGCATGCCTCAATTTGTTCCGCTTGATTGGCGGGAATCTGACATTTTCCATGGTACCGTGTCTGTGGAATTACTTCGGAGCCGCGAATCGCATTGTACACGTGTATGTTGTAGCTACTGGCACGGTTTCCGGGCGAGTCTGACTCAACCATCAGAGTATGCAAGGAAATGAAAACAAACAAATCTGAATTCCGTAATTAAACGGGGGCAAACATTTCCCCCTGGAAACTTCGAAGCACTGCACCGAAGTTTGGAGCTAGTGCGAAACATACATGAACACATGAAAACATTTACGAAAATCCCGACACAGTTTAGCTGCACTCTTCGAAGTGGTAAGGGGCAGCATATCTGTTCACTTTTGCAATTTTAACCTAAACAGTTTGGCATCTTACGATGAGCGTCTGTGTAAATGTCCATGACAAGCCCATCACACTTAATATATATAATATACGGTATGTCCACTGTCTAAGAGTGGGGTTTGAACCGTTTCTCAATCCCTTGGTACCAATGTGCATGTGTACCAGACGGCATATGACAAACATCGGCGGGAGTTTCATTTTAAAACCTGTTAGCAGCCGAGCCCCGGCGATGTCAGCAATTATCATTCCAATGAATGTTGGTCAGGCTTTTGACATTACATCCCTTATGTCGACGTATATCTCCAATATAGATTCGAAAATCGATCGTATTGTCCGTAAATGACATCGAAAATTGACACAATATTCAGAGCTCATGCGGAACTCGGCATGAGCTCTGAATGTTGTGTCAACTTTCGACGGCCTTTACGGAAAATATTACATTTATTCGAAAACATTATCGGTGAAAAACAGCGATGTGGTAAGAGAGGTACAGCGAGAGCCTGGCGCATACATACACGTGCAAGTCATCAGCTTGTATAATTATGGAAGCAGGATATAACTAATATGTAGGTGTTATGATATCTAACTGAAGAAACCGCATCTGGTGTTGAATGTTTGATCGAGTCAAGATCTTGAACATATGCATGCACACATTTAATTTACTGCATGCAACGTTGAACAACCAACATGACTGGATTGTGTACGTTTGCTGGTATGCTATTCTTTGACGCTATTCACATAGTTCATTTAGATCCGTGTCCGCAGCATAAGTCATATCTATATCGCTTCAAATGTATTTATGATAGCCTACCTCAAATGTGTGTACATCGCAACAAATAAGTTGTGTCATGTACGTTTTACAAGAAAGAAGACTACTCCGGAGTTTGTGTTTTCAGATTATCTCAATTTGCAATGTTCCTCTTGTTGATACATGTACAGTGAACCTCTCTAAACCAGAAACACTGGGAGGTCCCCAGGGTGTCTGGTATAGAGATGTTTCATAGTAAATCATGCAATAAAGTTATTTATTTATTTAATGTTTTTAACTGCCAGTCAACAGCTATATGGTTATATTAGGACGGGTTTATAACAGGACTGAATCCAATATTTCAGCAATAGCATTAACCCTCCCTAGCAATAGCATTAACCCTCCCTACACTGGATACGGAAATTGTCGTCTGCCGTTTTTCATTTTTGCCTTAATTATTAAAAAAAAACAAACTGGTTTTGACAGCACAATGGAGACGATTGTCATTCGCTGTCAAAACAGGTTTTTGTCGAGAAATATTGAAAATAAAACATTTCCAGCAAACGACAAAATTTAATTCAGCTAGTAAGAGTTAAAGGTACATACCCACGCAGTAGACACAACATGTTCTCTACATCTGAGACATCATCCGAGACATTTTCTGGCAAAATAAACATTAATTCACCATTACCCACGTATTGATTGGCATTAGTATACATTTTGTATCAGGCGTAAATTACAACACTGACATCAGGGGCGATAACCCTGTTTCCTTACAATGTTGACGGACAATAATATTTATTCTCTGTATTTATTTGTTGATGTGCAAGCCAATGATCATACTTTGTAATCAGTCGAAAATAATATTTTTTCCGGTGACGCATTTCATTAGTATAAATAATTAAACTAGATGGCCGCGGCCTGCATGTCGCGCCTTGGGGCGAGGCATGAACACTAAAAAAAGAGATATAGTAGACGGAAAAACTTTAACCAAAAAACTTAAACCAAAAAACTTTAACCGGACACACGGACGTACGGACGGACGGACGTACGCCAAAGTGGCGACTATATCGTGGTTTCCGCAAGCGGGCGTGACAGTGATGATAAACACCCATGTTTCAAGGTAATGGGCGAAGCAGTTGCAGAGATATAGTGTAACGAAAAACTTTAACCAAAAAACTTTAACCAAAATCTTTAATAAAAAATGTCAAAGTAATTAGACCTTGACATTGGGCGCAGGGGCTGCACGGTAGGTGGGTATAATGAAAATATAGACGATGATAAACACCCATGTGAAGTTTCAAGGTAATGGGTGAAGCAGTTGCAGAGATATAGTACATGAAAAAACTTTAAGCAAAAACTTTAAGGAAACATTTAAAAGTAATTATACCTTGATATTGGGCACAGGGGCCGCATGGTAAGGGAGTAGAATGAAAATATAGATGATGATAAACACACATGTGAAGTTTCAAGGTAATGGGCGAAGCTGTTGCAGAGATATAGCATAACGAAAAACTTTAACCAAAAATCTTTAACCAAAAACTTTAACCGGACACACGTACGTACGTACGTCGCGACACAAATGTCATGCCTCATTTGCATATGAAAATAGCCTGATACCACCGCGCGTCACTATCAGTAAAATAAACATTACTAAATTATTATATTTGTATAGCGGGCACTGGTAATTTTTAGAACTGGTGGAATAGTGACACACTTATACACTTATTTAATTCCTATAAAGAACATATTGTGCCTACTGCGTGGGTATGCAGCTTTAAAGATAAAACAAATACTTTCAGCACTGGGTTCAATAGCCTTCCGTGGTTGTACATACATACATCTGTATTAATATGTATTGTCTGTTTGTTTTGCCGCGATAGAATAGGATTAGCTGTTTTGTTGACTGTATTCTATTTTTTCCAAAACAATACTACTGCAGTTTTAGCGGCTATAATGCAATAATGATTATTCCGGCGATATTTACAGGTATATCTGGAAAACATCCGTTTGAAACAAGTTAACCATCTTCTAACAAAAGGGACCTTACAAGGTCCCAGTGTAGCCCCAGATCAGACTGCGCATTCATGGCCTTCATTGGTCGCCATTCAGTGCGAGCCGGCGTTTTTTCAAGATACCAGAATAACAAGTTTTGATCAGTCGATTTACTGTATGATTCCACAGGATCTACACTGGTCACACACATGTCCTAAGGACCATTTATCAACCAATGATTATGTGAGATTTGTTTATAAATGCATCCCAGGTTACTTAAGTGAGCCGTGCATGTTTGTGAAAGCAAGAATGTCAGCCGAAACAAGTTCTATAAACACGAGTTCGTACTCGCTTGCCTCTCATATACATGGTATATACAGTTATATAGTACTCGTGGGGTACTAGTTCATGTATCTACATGGGCGATACATCTCGAGTTTCGTGTGGTTTTGTCGTATACCACACGAAATATCAGATCTGTAAATTGAGACAAGCCATGTGATTTTGGACCCAAGGAAATGTGCGATTTTTCTTGAAAACTATTTACAGAAATCGTTATATTTTCAGTAAATGACGTCGTAAGTTGATAGCAAATGCGGAATGAACATGCCGTCAACTTTCGACGCACATTGCCGAAAATATAGTAAATTTTGTAAATATGTTTTTATGAGATATCGCACATCTTCGTAGGGAGGTACAAAATCACATGGCGTGTCTCATAAATGCACACCTGTTTAGAGTCCGCCACACACGTCGAACTGTACACGAACGGTAATTAATATTCGACGTCTGTTTGTGACAAAATATTGTAATAGGTCATGTAATATTTAGCATACATGTGAACTAGTTACTATATCAAATTATTTTATTAATCTGAAATACGTATGCCATTGCCTTCGTCACTCATACGTCTAGTGTAAAAAACTGTGGCATCATCTATAACTATTTTCTCGCTTCTGTATGCTTCTGTATGCCATGTGGAAGAAAACGGAGCTGTTTTTGCATGCGAGATGGCATGCTGGTCACCAGTTTTTCCAGTTATATGTATTTTCTTATTTATCAACATAATGTGATGCCTCATTTTGTAATCTTGTCGATATACACTGTACTTTCTATGCATATACTTATATTACTGTGCTGCATAATACAGCACAGTAATATAATTATATGCATAACAAGTGCAACTACCTGGAACTATTGCGTTGTGTATTATGTGAAATTAATACTAAATGCACAGATGTGTATATTATAGATAGTACATATAGGTCCAAAAATGAACACAAATCTGATTTTCTGCATCCTGAGCTCCGACTCACATGCGACCTCCTCCTGATCTCAGTAACTCATTTGTGGCTGTGACTGGAGAAATGGGTCTTATCAGTTTGTGACCAGTGTAGATCCAGATCAGCCTGTGCATCCGCACAGTCTGATCAGGATCTGCACTGCTCGCCATTCCATCAATGAAACACTCGTTATATCAAGCTATTGGAGTCTTCACTTTGACCGGGAGCTATACTTGTCACAAATCACATTTAAGCCCCGTTTCTCCAGTCACAGCCACATTTGTAGGTAGCCAAGCTGAGGACATATTAGAGTTTGTGGATGTTGATTCTTTCTGCAAAAGTCCAGGTTCAGCGGGTATGTTTCTACATTTGTAGCTCTAAATATTATTACATTTCACCCGAACTGTGTCGCAAATAGAAAACACCGTAAGCACTGAATAACCGTTGCTGTGACTGAAGAACGGGGATTATGGGATGTGTGACCATTGTACCTCCAGATCAAATAGCACACTCCTGTAGCCTGATAACAATATATATTCCTTGTTAGAAGCATGGCGGGTGTTTCATTGACGGAGTGGCGAACAGTGCAGATCCTGATCAGACTGCGGATACCACTTACTAGAATGAGGAAAAACTGGGTCAGCTGATACCCAACGCGCATTTACTTACAGAGCCTGCTTACCATGGTAAAACATCAACAAAGAACGTTGGTTTGGTGGTTGGATCATAAACATGCACATGACCTTTCAAGCCAATCGTTGATGCGCAATGCAAATATGGATGATAAAAACATGCACATGCAGTGCCAAGCCAATCGCTGATAAAGTAACTAAGTTATAGGTGACTGGAGAAACAAGCACGCATCGACTGACCGACTAAGTTCAAAGTTGAAAGTCATTTGACCTTGGGCAAAGGAGGAACAGATGCATGGGTGGGGAATGAAACTAATAAGCCAGTCGTTGATATGGTAACACAGTTATAGAGAATGAAGAAACTGTGGTGAAATTGTGAATAATAAGAGGTATTTGACTTTGGGCATGGGAGAGCATGGGTGGGGCGAGAAATGAAATTATTAATGAATGAATGATGATAAACTTACACATGAAATTTCAAGGAATCACTTATGCAGTATATACGTTATAGCAGGATGAATCTACTGAAAATAAGTTTAAAATATACTGAAACCAAGAACCCAAGAACCCGATAAAACCTTAAATGACCTTAGCTGTTGATCGGCCGTTCAACCCCAACAAACAAACTACTGAACCAGAAATTTCAATGTTCTTTGACTTTGGGCATGGATGGGGCGAAATTTAAAATCTACTGAACCAAAATTAAGTAATACAAATCGTACTACTTGTATAATAGGTATAACCAGATTCAAGTAACACGGAAGCCAAAAATGTACCCGAGGGCAAAACCACAGATATTGGGATTCAACCCTATGACATGCTCCCAACCAACCGCCACATTCGTTTTGAGAAATAAAAAGTGAAAGTGAATTGGTATACACTGTACCATCCCAGCAACAGCTAAGGTCATATAGTGACGGGACCACAGTTTAAAGTCTCATCCGACAGATCAGTGGGATGGAAATACAATGAAAGTATTTTTGATTTTGAGGTTTGAACCCACAGTCTCCGGATTGGAAGTCGGGTGTTCGAACCCCTAGTCCATAACCCTTCACTTCGTTTTGAGAAATGCTGGTCTTCCTGTATATCCTCAGAGTACGATTTGGTGTTGCACGATTGAATTGTTTAGTTTAGTCAATTTTGTTAATGTGTTTGTGGAATTCAGAATTACCAATCTGTATGATGGAGTGGCTCAGATTATGTGTCAATACCAGATTGGATCCATACTATACAGCCGTATATTATAAATCGATGTGACTGGAGAAATGGGGCTTATGGTTTTGCGACCAGTGTAGATCCAGATCTGAATCTGCACTGTTCGCCATTCCATCAATGAAACATCCGTAAGATCATAGATCGTTATCAGGCTGCAGGAGAGTGCAATTTGATCAGGAGCTATCTTATCACAAATCACACAAGACCCATTTCTCCAGTCAAAGCTACATATCTGAATGGAGATCAGAATGACATGAATGGGGTTTTCAGCACTCCAGATAAATCACATATTTCAGTTATAGTTTTAACCTAAGTTTTTCATACTGAGGTCAGGATACATTGTCTTGTTGATGGAACTATTACTTATGTTTCTTCTTTGTGGCTGTGACTGGAGAATTGGGGCTTATGGGATTTCTGACAAGTGTAGCTCTTGATCAAATAGCAATAATCATCTATATTGCTTGTTAGAAGCATGACAGGTGCTTTATTGACTGAATGGTGAGCAGTGCAGACCATGATCAGACTGTGCGGTTGCACAGGCTGATCTGGGTCTACACTGGTCGCAAAAACCTTAAGCCCCATTTCTCCAGTCACAGCCACATGTCTACACGGAAGCATATGTTGTGACCACACATTTGAATCATCTCAATGATGATTGCAAATTCAGGTACATTACAATAGCCAGCACTGAAACCACAATATCCTGATATCGTGTCCAATGCCCTTACTACACCAGACTACTTGGCCCCAGGTTTGAATCCCTGTAAGGATGGACCCACCATAGAGTAATGTGGCTCCTTATCAGATTGATTGGGATTTTACATCCATGCAACAGCAAGGTCACATGAATGTACCTGTATGGGGAAGCACTGTACATATTCAGCACTGAAATGTGGCTGTGACTGGAGAAATTGGCTAATGGTAGCTCCTGATCCAATAGCACACTCCTGTAGCCCGATAATGATCTATATTGATTGTTATAGGCAACGGGTGTTTCATTGATGGAATATAAGCATATTGGGTGTTTCATTGATGGAATGGCGAATAGGACAGATCCTGATCAGACTGTGTGTATGCACAGGCTGATCTGGATCACAACTGGTCGCAAAACTCATAAGCCCCATTTCTCCAGTCATAGACACATATTGCAAGAAAACTTTCAGCACTGAACAACTGTCCTGATCTGGTCCAGGCACCCTTATACACCAACTCACTGTGTCCTAGGTGTGAATTCCAGTAATATTCACCATTTAGACATGAATCCTTAAAGGATGGATTCATCATTGAGATACGAATACCCTCGAATCCTCATAGCTTGGCAGAACATGGAACTCACAACTTGAATATGTTGAAGAAACATTAACACATTGACGGTTCTTGTTGAATATGATTTACCTTATCTTGTCAAGAGATTTTGAAAGTTGTCCAAACATTACATTTTTCAACCATACATATCTATATTCTCACGTTTGCAAACAGTGTAAATCCAGATGAGCCGGCTCGTAACGTTTTGAGAAATGCTGGTCTTCCTGTATATCCTCAGAGTACGATTTGGTGTTGCATGATTGAATTGTTTAGTTTAGTTAATTTTGTTAATGTGTTTGTGGAATTCAGAATTACCAATTTGTATGATGGAGTGGCTGAGATTATGTGTCAATACCAGATTGGATCCATACTATACAGCTGTATATTATAAATCGATGTGACTGGATAAATGGCGCTTATGGTTTTGCGACCAGTGTAGATCCAGATCAGCCTGCACCTGCACAGGCTGATCTGGATCTGCACTGTTCGCCATTCCATCAATGAAACGCCCGTGAGATCATAGATCGTTATCAGGTTACAGGAGAGTGCAATTTGATCAGGAGCTATCTTATCACAAATCACACAAGACCCATTTCTCCAGTCACAGCTACATATCTGAATGGAGATCAGAATGACATGAATGGGGTTTTCAGCACTCCAGATAAATCACATATTTCAGTTATAGTTTTAACCTTAGTTTTTCATACCGAGGTCAGGATACATTGTCTTGTTGATGGAACTATTAACTCTTTGCATGCTGGGAAACTTGTGGGCTATAAATAGTTCAAAACTAGCGGACAAAAAAATCATCATATTTTCTTTTATTTCTCCTTGTAAATATCATGAATATGTCTTGGAATTTCATTAGAATTGAGTACTCAGGACTCAATTCTAATGAAATTCCAAGACATATTTACAGAGAGAAATAAAACATATAGTCCTAATTTGTTTGGCGGATATTTTCGCCGCTAGCATGCACAGAGTTAATTATGTTTCTTCTTTGTGGCTGTGACTGGATAAATGGGGCTTATGGGATTTCTGACAAGTGTAGCTCTTGATCAAATAGCAATAACAATCTATATTGCTTGTTAGAAGCATGACAGGTGCTTTATTGACTGACTGGTGAGCAGTGCAGACCATGATCAGACTGTGCGGTTGCACAGGCTGGTCTGGATCTACACTGGTCGTAAAACCCTTAAGCCCCATTTCTCCAGTCACAGCCACATGTCTGCATGGAAGCATATGTTGTGACCACACATTTGAATCATCTCAATGATGATTGCAAATTCAGGTACATGTACATTGTAATAGCCAGCACTGAAACCACAATATCCTGATATCGTGTCCAATGCCCTTACTACACCAGACTACTTGGCCCCAGGTTTGAATCCCTGTAAGGATGGACCCACCATAGAGTAATGTGGCTCCTTATCAGATTGATTGGGATTTTACATCCATGCAACAGCAAGGTCACATGAATGTACCTGTATGGGGAAGCACTGTACATATTCAGCACTGAAATGTGGCTGTGACTGGAGAAATCGGCTAATGGTAGCTCCTGATCCAATAGCACACTCCTGTAGCCCGATAATGATCTATATTGATTGTTATAGGCAACGGGTGTTTCATTGATGGAATATAAGCATATTGGGTGTTTCATTGATGGAATGGCGAATAGGACAGATCCTGATCAGACTGTGTGGATGCACAGGCTGATCTGGATCACAACTGGTCGCAAAACTCATAAGCCCCATTTCTCCAGTCATAGACACATATTGCAAGAAAACTTTCAGCACTGAACAACTGTCCTGATCTGGTGCCAGGCACCCTTATACACCAACTCACTGTGTCCTAGGTGTGAATTCCAGTAATATTCACCATTTATACATGAATCCTTAAAGGATGGATTCATCGTTGAGATACGAATACCCTCGAATCCTCATAGCTTGGCAGAACATGGAACTCACAACTTGAATATGTTGAAGAAACATTAACACATTGGCGGTTCTTGTTGAATATGATTTACCTTATCTTGTCAAGAGATTTAGAAAGTTGTCCAAACATTACATTTTTCAACCATACATATCTATATTTTAATGTTTGCAAACAGTGTAAATCCAGATGAGCCGGCTCGTAACGAGCCATCTCATCAGGATCTGCACTATTTGTAGATACATGAAGTTTCTAATTTTTGACACAATTACCCCTTTTCCGATTAATGGCATAATCTAAAAATTAACATGGAGTCCATTCCAGCTACTGAGGGGTGACAACATTAAGAGCAGTGTAGTATTGTATTCTGTGTCTTTCAATACAATATCATTCTCTGCAAATATTGCTGAATTCCAAAACCAACACTAACGAAAATACAGAGACCTCTATCCTATTTCACCAGCATTGCAAAGTATATTTATCTAGCAAAGTATTCTTTGAGGGAGAAATTTTCAATTTAAGGATAAATTTATAAATTTTTATTATACATTGTACTGAATTGATTACATGATCACAGCCATTTTGGCTGTGATAATGTAATAAATTCAGTATAATAAGTCTGCATACTTTTAATCATCAAATATATGCAGTCGTTACTTCTATATGAAACAATGCATTTCGGGAAAAATAAATGATTACTCCCTCAAAGTATACTTTTCTAGATAAGTATACTTTGCTAGATAAGTATACTTTGCAATTTTGATGAAATCAGCTACTGATCTGACAATCTCCTAGCCTTCCCAGATTACACTACATAAATAACAAACTTATCTGGAGTGCTGGCTTATTATATTGGATCTAGAGATACGACATAAAACAATAGTTAATATGGAGATATGGGCGACCACCCACAGTTAGCGTATTGAGATTGCAGGCCACCATGCCAGGTTGTGGACAGACCTACCTGAAACTGTGTGGCCCGGAACAGTTCATTGTTAACGTGAAATGGGCGCCACCCAGCGTGCTATACGCTCAAGTACTAGTATCAACTTTAACCCTCACTACGCGCGAGACGAAAATTGTCGTCTGCTGTTTTTCATTTTTGCCTTAATTCTTAACAAAAAACCTGTTTTGGCAGCACATGAGAATCGTCTCCACTGGAGACGATTCTCATGCGCTGTCAACACAGGTTTTTATTGAGAAATATTGAAATATTGTCCAGCAGACGACAAAATTTAATTCAGCGTCGTAAAGGTTAAAGCTATTCTAAATTAATATATTTGTACCATAATGTGGCTGTGACTGGAGAAATGGGGCTTAAATGATTTGTGACCAGTGTAGCTCCTGATCAAATAGCACATTCCTAAACTATGACTGTTATTTCATTGATGGAATGGCAAACAGTGCAGATACTGATCTGTGTCTACACTGGTCGCAATACCATTATGCCCTATTTCTCTAGTCACATATGAAGTACATGTACTTGATAAAACATTTAACAACTTCACCACTGCACAGGACTCCAGCTGGTGAGCTGGTGTCAAAAGAGTATTTTACCACCCCCTTGAAGTACAATGCGTATTTTATTTTATATACTGATTTTATCACATGTTTTTACGATAATAAATAGGGAATACATCAGCCAAAAAAATGCAAACAATGTTCAAAATTCATTAACCAAGACCTCAATCTCTATACTTGGCAATTAGCAAATAATTTACATATGTATACATGTATATACCGGTACATCACTTATGGTTGCAAAACACATGTTACTTCAGAAATATTAAAATAATCAATAATAAGCGACATAAATTTAATTCATCATTGCCAGTGGGGGAAAGCTAAGCCTATATACCAAGTGGAATATAATTGTCTGATTGAGAGACAATGTGAATTCTTGAACAATAGGCATTTGGTATTTTCTACAGCAAACACTGTCATAGGCCGGCCATACTTGCGCCATATATAGTATACTACTGCATGAGGGACACAAATGTGTATCAACAAATTAATTAGACCACCCTGTAGTTGGTGTAAGCCTATTAAACTGAAGACAATAAATGTCAGGAGTGGCCACTGTTTGGGCCTCGGTAGCATTCAGTAGCTAGTGTTTAGTTTAGGCCAAAGAAAAGGTATTCTGGTTATATTGGCGAGACATTCACAATACTTATACAATACACAAAAGGGTATCTAAATTTCACAATACAGTGAAAAGTACGTAAATACCCATGAATAGCAATCTATAGCGATCACTATATTTTTTTCAGACTAACAGCGCAATTACATGTACTACAGAAATAACAAAGACAACTTTTGAAAAAAAGCTGCATTTTCCACTTCCTATGGCTGTAGCCGATTTCACCAAAATTGCTATGCATATTAATATAGCTAAGTATATTTTGAGGGAGTAATCATTTATTTTCCCTAAGTGCATTATTTCATATAGAACTAACAACTGCATCTATTTGATGATTAAAAGTATGCAGAATTATTATACTGAATTTATTACATTATCACAGCCAAAATGGCTGTGATAATGTAATATATTCAGTATAATACAAATTAATAAATGTATCATTAAATTGAAAATTTCTCCCTCAGAGTGTACTGAGCAAGATAAGTATACTTTGCAAGTTTGGTGAAATAGGCTACTGGTCTTTATACACAGGTTTAACCAATTTCATGCTGAATACCCAATTGACATAATTTTGTAATAATTTTTGCAATTTTTCTTAATTCTACTCAAAATTATATATTGTGGAGATGGTTCAAATGAGTGGTGACAACATATAAATGTACTTCCGTTCTCAAGGTAACATAAAGGTCACTGATATAAAGCAGTTTGCACTGAATGGCTGTAGGGGAAACAGATATGGTGAAGCAGATCAAAACACGAAACATTTAAAAGTAATTTTGACTAAAAATGTAAGTCAAGTCACGAAAATACAGCAGTTTGCACTGAGTATCATACATCAGATATGTTGTATACATATGGTGGCTATAGGGACAAAACAGATAGATCAAAACACGAAAACTTAACGTTGAAAAATGACCTCGTTTAAGGTCACAGGCAGATCACAAATGTTTAATAATTCGCATTAGGTATCACCTAATAATGATGTCATAGAAACGGATAAAAACGGATAAAAACGGATAAAAACGGATGGCTGAAACAGATAAAAACATGACATTTGAAGGACAGACTGATGGACAGACATTCTTGCAGGACATACCCGAGGTGGTACACCCATTGTTACAAAAACAAAGGAATGACCCACGAAGAAACAATAGGCTTAGGTGGTACCAAACAAGTTGCATCGTTTTCTTGTCTTAGGCCACACCTCCATTCCCAGAAATGCCCGAATGTGTGTCCAGACAGACAGACGGACGGACGGCGACACCACTGGGGCAATAGCAGTACTCCTTCCTTCAGAAGACGTACTAAAAACTAGGAACTAGGAAACTTCTGTGAGCGAAATGTTGTACATTAGTGGTTTAATGGGTTGGAATAGTGCATGGAGAGCAACATGAAATGTGCATTAATCAATTAACTAGACCACCAGGGAGAAAGATGGAAGACCCTGGGTCTCATGTGTGGATGAAATGTGAGCAAAACAGTTGGTAAAAGATCATTTAACGGTAGATTTGTATCAATTTTCTGAACATTTCTGAAGTAAAAATAACTAAAATATAGTAAATACATTCATGTGTAAAAACTGTGCTTCCCATATTGAAACATTAGTATTTTCTGCAATTATCAGGAACCTCAAATCCAAATCCTGATTTCAGGATAAGTTCTGAAAATTTCCACCCCTGTACATGGTTATTGCTGTAGAATATAAAATAGATTTGGTTGAGCCTTGGCAGTTTTATTGGGGCGAACTTTAGCGAGTCCCTATACAGTGGTCAGGGGTGAAACAAATATAATTTTGACAGCTTGATTTGATGTATCCTGGATCGCATTAGAAACGCCAGTTATGATTTGTGTGGTCGGTTGGTAGAAATATATTCTAAGATTTGCTCAGGTTCTAGATGGACCACAGATGCCATAAGCCCCATTTATCCTGTCAAAGTCACATATCAGGTGCTAGACCAGCCACCAATGCCATAACTGGCATTTCACCAATCACAAACCAACTGGTGTCAGAGTCAAATCACGAGTATAATACATTCCCAATTTCAGCAGAGAAATTAAATTATCCTGAAAACTTACACCGCTTTCTTAATGTTTTGTCGTCTGCTGTTTATTTTCTATTTCCATTTTGATCATCAACCAGATGGCCGCGGCCCACATGCCCAGCCTGCCGATGGTCTCAGAGTGTATTTATTTGAAGCTTGAATTAAGGGTTGTGGAGATATAAGGTATGTAAAAGCTTTAACACAAATATTTTAAAGTCATTTGACCTTGATCTTGGGCATGTGGGCCGCATGAGTGGGCTATAGAATGAAAATATGGATGATAATAATAAAGAAGTTTGAAGTAAATCGGAGTAAATGTTGTGGAGATATAAGGTATGTAAAAACTTTAACACACATTTCAAAGTCATTTGACCTTGGGCATGTGGACCACATGGGCAGGCTATAGAATGAAAATATGGATGATGAATAAGAAGTATTGGATGTTGGAAGTAAATCGAAGTAAATGTTGTGGAGATATAAGGTATGTGTTTTAACACATTTGACCTTGACATTGGGCATGTGGACCGGGATACGGACAAAATCGCCCCCATGATTTTTGACACGGGAGGAGACAAAACTCCGACATCAGTATACAAATGTACAAACGATACACACATATTCTTGTTTGACGTTTATTGTGCAACTGAAAATACTTCATTAAATGTGCTTGATGTTTATTGTGCAAATAAAAGTACTGAATATGATGGGCGGATTTTGTCCTAGGCTACATTTTCATTGGGGGGGGGGGGGGGTTGTCCTACCTTGAATTTTGATGGGGGGGATTACCTGTGATTTTAGATGGGGGTGGGGGGGATTTTGACCTCCTGTGTCAAAAATCATGGGGGGGGGGGGGGGGGGGGGGGGATTATGTCCTACACTCATGTAGACCACATGGGCAGGCTATCAAATGAAAATATGGATGATGAAGATGGAAGCAAATTGGAGTAACAATTGTTGAGATATATGGTATGTAAAAACTTTAACGCAGATTTTATAATAACGCAAACTTCTAAGTCATTTGGCCTTGGGGCACAGGGGCCGCATGAGTGGGTCACAGAATGAATATATGGATGATGCCCAATAAGTATACAAAGTTTCAAGCAAATCTGACTTACGGTTACAGAGATAGTAGGTATGTGAAAACTTTAACGCAAATTTTGACAGAAAGTTTAACGCAAACTTCAAAGTCATTTGACCTTGACCTAGGGGCACAGGGGCCACATGAGTGGGACTCAGAATGAATATATGGATGATGACCAATAAGCATACACAGTTTTCAAGTCAATATGACTTAGGACTGCAGAGATATAAGGTATTTAAAAACTTCAACGCATATTTCGGCATATTGGAAATGATTTTGAAGTGCTGTCAAAACATGTTTTTATTGAGAAATAAGGCAAGATATACCGTAAAAGCAACAGCAGACGACAATTGTTGTGTGTAGCGGTCTAATGGTTAAATGTATTTATTTATCATGATACATGTATTTTGAAGCAGACAGAAAAGTAGGTTTTTATTTTGTAGAGACTTTGTGGTACATGTATATAGTTATAGTAACAGGTATCCAACTAGTTCTGTTGAAGGGAGGGTACTATTGTCTGCAGCTAGAACTGTGTTAGTGGTACCCATCATTATCTCCCCTCTCAGTGATTTGTGGCATCTGTCGACCAATCGATACTGGATATGTGGCTATGACTGGAAAAATGGGGCTTATGTGGTTTGTGGCTAATGTAGCTCCTGATCAAATAACACACTCATATAGCCTGACAATGATCTATATTGCTTGTTAGACAAAGGACATACGTTTCATTGATGGAATGGTGAACAGTTCCCCGTTCTCCAGTCACAGCCACTTGCTAATCTGGGTCTGGAATTAAAGGTACATGCCTACTCAGTAGGTTATACTATAGGGAGACAGCTAGTTTTGCATATTCTATATATATGGCATTTTATGGTAAAATAAACATCCATTCACCATTACCCCACATACTGATTGGCATTATTATACATTTTATACCAAGAGGTAAATTTCCACACTGATATCATGGGCAATAACCGTGTTTCATTAAAAGGTTAACGGACATTACTACTTATTCTCTGTATTTATTTTTTGGTGTGATACTTTATAATCTGTTGAAAATATTATTTTTTCCGATGACGCATTGAATTAGTATAAATAATGAAAAAATATCATACCTCATTTGCATATGAAAATAGCCCGATACCACCGCGAGTCCCTATCAGTAAAATAAATATTACAAAATGATTATATCTATCTAGCGGGCACTTGTAATTTTTAGAACTAATGGAATAGTGACACAATTACGAGGGTGGGTCAATAAGTAGTCACATGTTACATAGCTTTAAAGGTACGTCTAAAACTACACGTATCGTTCTATATTCCGTCAGGATAGTCTATCGTGGGGTCTACCACAGAATATGCCCGTTCTCGCCGTGTCGCAATATTCATTGCTAAGCAATCGGCGTTGATACATTCGATGCTTGCGGTCATGTATAAGTTACTGTAGCAGATACGTTGCAGTGTAAATTTCAAATATTAATGGAATATAACTTAGTTTGTGTAGTTTTTGTCCGACGAATGGGCAGGATATACATGTAGTAGAACGTCATAATCCTGCACACGCAGGATTGACGTCACGAGTCACGCGTGGTGGTACAACACGCATTTTGTAAAAATATGGGTCCCACGTCCAGTTCTTTTAGGTCCTTTCTGGAGAGCTTATGCTCGACAGTTTGGAATAAAAATGTTTTGTGGTATTCTTTGTTGATAGCTTTGTTTTAACATCAACACACTATAATTACACAATCTGAATTGTACGAAAATTGTGTCAGAAGTTTATATTTTTCCTGTTTCGGCCAAAATTTTACTTGCCAGTGATGCTTCAAAATTCTTCATTACGATGTAGTTTGTTAGATTTCTTGGCGATTTGAAAATATCGCCCTTTTTTTCTCCGAACGAAGATTATCAGGCACCCACATTGCAAAAATTGTTCTCGTTTTCAAACACTTAGTTAAAATTGTATAAATATGTGATTGAGTAATGTTGTATGCACGACTAATCTATACCCGTTTCGGTTGCCCAGCTATGTCATTTATTTGTATAATTTTCTCAACATTATCTGCGTCTGTAATTGAAATCAGCAGTTTCCATATTTCGTAGTCTCCCGTCCAGCACTGAAAGGAGCCACACACTTTCTGACTGGCTGGTAAAGTAGCTCTGGCTTCCTATAAACGCGCTGCAGCGTATGGCATATTTTTGCGGTTGTTTTCCTTCTTATTGCTTCTATTTAAATATACCGCATTTGTTTTTTTCGTTAGTGATTCTGACCGTGGTGCCACATTATGATGTTATCATGACATTTACGTAACACTCATGGTGTCGATACAGCACATGACATTGTCATGTGCTGTATCGACGCCATGAGCGTTACGTAAATGTGAATAACGTTTAATACTGAATGCAAGTGCCAAATTTGATTCCAAGTTGGACGAGTTGTTAGAAAGTTTGGTGTGAGCTTGGATTTTTTTGTCAATTTTCTACATCATATGAGGTGAAACATAATATAATTCAAGCACAAAAATATTTACACAATTCCCTAACATTTGATTGGCCCGTAGCAAGTCTCTGTCCAAAATATATATCCCAGTAAACTCCCACACCGAACTACTTTCCGTAACAGTGAGGCGCAGTTAAAATAATTCTTATGAAAACGGAAACTAAACACATTTTCTTGATGAATTTATTTCAAATGTTGGAATTTAAGGAATGAATGGCATTTTTGTTGAATTTATCGGGGAAAAGTCGCGGGAATACTGGACGAGGCCTTCCGGCCTTCGTCCAGTATTCCCGTGACTTTTCCAAGTTTATACCCCGATAAATTCCACAATAAGGCCATTCATTCCTATAATGTCCCGTTTTTCAAATTGGCGTATAAAAATATTATTTAAATCGATATTCGCGATGCTGGGCTTTGATATTTTATTAGACAGAAGTGGACAACATTTGGACATACACGTACATATTTACAGTAAAGCGCTCGTAATGCCATATTTAAAGTGCCTGAATTCATGTAGTGGCAGGAATTAAACATACAAGTCCTTTGAATCGATAGTAATACATTTATTTTCCATGGACTATGCTGAAAAAAATATACAATGTTCAAATATATGCAATAACACCAGCTGTTGTATTGGTACGTATTGGTACCATACATTTGAGACAGGATCTGACAAAAACAGGCTTATCAACTGTTGCGACCAGCAAGTAAGTAAATGGGCTTAACATCCCAGCAACAACTAAGGATATACAGACGGGACCTCAGTTTCAAGTTTCATCCGAAAGACACGTGGAATGGAAATACTAGGTATAAACTGCAGCATTTATCATGCCTAGGTTCGAGTATTGGACGCCAATACCTGTAGCATATTTCATCAAAATTGCAAAGTATACTTATCTAGCAAAGTATACTTTGAGGGAGTAATCATTTATTTTTTTCTGAAATGCATTATTTAATGTAGAACTAGCGACTGCATATATTTGTCGATTAAAAGTAGGTATGCATAATTATTACACTGAATTTATTACATTATCACAGCCAAAATGGCTGTGATAATGTAATAAATTAAGTATTATAAAAAATAATAAATTTATCATAAAATTGAAAATTTGTCCCTCAAAGTATACTTTGCTAGATAACTATACTTTGCAATGTTGATGAAATAGGCTACAGGTATTGGCGTCCAATACTCGGATATCTAGGCCACAATACCTTCCACGACCAGTGAAGACCCAGATCAGCCTGCACAACTGCGCAGTCTGATCTGGCACTTCACTGTACGCAATTTTGAAGAAATTATTGTTCACCGAGCAAACACTACGGATCACCATCTGTAATGTGCAGGTGGATAATCATCTACACTGGTCCGAAATGAAATAAGCCTGGTTTTGTCAGATCATGGTCAATATACCGTACAAGTTGGGTTGGCCCCTGTATCTCAATAGCAAGTCTTGGATAATACACGTATTACACCTAAACCCAGATCAGATAGAACTTCTGTTGTATGGTATACACTCACAGATACAAAACATTGTTTGGTAAACATTGTAGACCCAGACCAAACTCACTGTTTAAGTTGTATTGGCTGTCGCTGTGTACAGTGGAACCTCTCTAAACTTAGAGATGTTCCACTGTAATTCAGGCATATGATCACTTGAGACACGTTTCTGTGGCCAGCAACTTGTGTAAACAGTGGAACCTCTCTAAACCAGACACCCTGGGGAGGTTCCCAGAGTGTCTGCCTTAGAGACGTTCCACTGGTCAGCGTGTAAGTGCACACACGAACGAACACGACAGGTTGGTTCCAATCTGTCGTGTTCGTTCGTGTGTGCACTTACACGCTGACCCCACTGTAATTCATGAATAAAAAAAATGTAAATATTTTTCTGCATTTTTTCTCATTTCGCATCAAAAGTGTATGTTGTTACCACTCAGTTGAACCGTCTCGGCGAGACGGTTCAACTGAGTGGTAACAGCATACACTTTGGGTGGGTAGCGAACCTGGGAGGTGCCCGGCTTAGAGAGGTTGCACTGTAATTCAGACAGATCACTTGAGACACGTTTATGTGGTCAGCAATTAGAAAGAAACAGTAGGATTAGAGATAAATTTCAGTGAAAGCCATCAGTTTCTGAATGTCCATATATATACCACATAGGCAATGCTTGTAAGAATTAATTGATCCAGCTCTGGAGTTGTCATTCTAATTGCATCGCCATAGTTTGCCCATATTGATTACAAAACAATACAATGACATCGAATGTTGGAAAATAATTCAGAGCTCCATTTATATGTATTATTGTAGGTTTTAAGTCAATATCGGTGAATATAATTGATGTGATAAGGGAGATAATTGCAGAGCAGGGCTCACTAATTTATAACTTCTAGCTTCTGTACATGATGGAAACATTGGGGAAACATTCACATTAATGTAACTACCCGTAGTCAAAATTATGAAGTAAATGCTATTGTGGAATATAACTTCATATTTGCTCTGGACAAGGTGAAATTGGTGGTCAGACATCACAAGTTGGTTGGTCCTATATCACAAGTTCGAGGTCAGACCTCACAAGTTGGTCAGTCAGACATTACAAGTTGGTGGTTGTCAATCACAAACTGGTTGGTCCTACATCACAAGTTCGTTGGTCCTACATCACAAGTTTGTGGTCAGACGACATCACAAGTTGGTGATCAGACACCACAAGTTGAAGGTTAGACATCACAAGTTTGTGATCAGAAATCACAAGTTGAAGGTCAGACATATGTAGCTTACTTCACCAACATTGCAAAGTATACTTTTCTAGCAAAGTATACTTTGAGGGAGTAATCATTTATTTTTCCCGAAATGCCTTATGTCATATAGAACTAACGACTGCATATATTTGATAATTAAAAGTATGCAGAATTATTATACTGAATTTATTACATTATCACAGCCAAAATGGCTGTGATAATGTAATAAATTCACTATAATAAAAAAATAATAAATTATTCCCAAAATTGAAAATTTCTCACTCAAAGTATACTTGGCTAGATAAGTATACTTTGCAATGTTGGTGAAATAGGCTACAGAAGATGGTGGTCAGGCATCACAAGCTGCTCTGCTCCTGCTCGTCTGGCTGCAGCCCCTTACTGATGAGGAAGGCATCCTGTTTGGGGTCACGACCCAGGAAGTTTCGCAGCATCACATCGCCATCCTGGACACAAGAGGGGGAGTTATGCAGTATGAGGGTTTGTGTAGTACTCAAAATGGATAAATGTGGCTGGGACTGGAGAAATGGGGATTATGGGTTTTGTGTCCAGTATAGCTCCTAATCAAATAGCACACTCCTGTAGCATGATAACGATCATGCTTGTTAGACGCATGACGGGTGTTTCAATGATGGAATGATGCACAGGCTGATCTGGATCTACACTGGTCGCAAAACCCAGAAGCCCCATTTCACCAGTCACTGCCACAAATATAGCAACTTCTTGACAATTGGTAAAAGTGAGTGTTGTCGTTGTATAACGCACGATAACCCAATGCAATGCATGTGCGAGATAACAAAACATTTGGTAAAAAGAACGAGAGCAAGTGAGCAATGGCTCACGGATACACCCCCCCCCACCACCCCATTCCCATGGACAGAAAAACTAAATGCTAAATTTATGTTTTATGATGGATGGACGGACAGAAAGGCGAAAACTATATATCCCTCGGCATACTTCATAAGCTAAGGTCTCACAGGACAGTGGGCGGCCAGCTTTAAAAAGGGGGTGGACAATTTTCTATATACTTCACTACCGACCCTGCAAGTTACACCAGTGTGTCTATAAAAATAGGTTTATGAATATTTCTTGACTTTGGGAGGCTTTACTAGGTGTATTTTTTAGCGTATTTCATAATTCTACGAAACTGAATGTTAGCTCCGGTTGATTTTCACATCTTGGAAAATGGCGCATGATATGCTGTCTCGCCGGTACGGTTTCGCGTCAGAATTTAAGGTATTTTCCGGGCATTTGTAGAGAAAATTTGAGGTGGTTATGACCCCGCTTTGGAATAATTTTCAGGAAATGGTGTGGTGTTACAAGTGATAGAACAAGACATAACAAAGTCTCTGTGCCTCATGTTTTCAGTCTGGCCAAAAATAGGTGGGTGGGGTAACACATCTGATGCGGTTTAATACTGCATTTGTATTGTGGCGCGCGATGTTTAAGATCACAGGGTGACCCAAGATAGATCAATACGTAGGAGCATGACAGGTGAAGCATGACAGGTGCTTTATGGATGGAATTGCGAACAGTGCAGATCCTAATCAGACTGCGGATGCACAGGCTGATCTGGATCTACACTGATTGCAAATCCCATAAACCCCATTTTTCCAGTCACAGCCGCAAATAATAATTTTGATCCATCCCTGAAAACATAAGATGAATCTATACAGACTACAATTGTCCAAATGTCCCTTGTCTCACAAGGCAGCAAACAGAGAATCACTACAGTAGCCCCAGACTGATAACTTACGAGAGATCCGCCGGGGCGGAGAATGTAGTTCCTGTAGTCCATGCCAGTCGCGGGGTTCATGACGCCTTCCTTCTTGAAGCGCGAGGCAAACATATCCATACAGAACACCTCGCTCCACTGGAAATTGGAAAACATCGGCCCAGTGATTACATGCGGCCGTGACTGGAGAATTGGGGCTTACAGGATTTATGACCAGTGTAGCTCCTGTAGCATATTTCACCAACATTGCAAAGTATACTTTTCTAGCAAAGTATACTTTGAGGGAGAAATGTTCAATTTTAGAATAAATTTATAATTTTTTCTTATATTGAATTTATTACATTATCACAGCCATTTTGGCTGTGATAATGTAATAAATTCAGTATAATAATTCTGCATACTGTTAATCATCACATATATGCAGTCGTTAGTTCTATATGAAATAATGCATTTTGGGGAAAATAAATGATTACTCCCTCAAAGTATACTTTGCTAGATAAGTATACTTTACAACGTTGATGAAATAGGCTACAGATCAATAGCACACTGATCTATTGTACTGGTTAGAAGCATGGCGGGTGTTTCATTGATGGAGCAGCGAACAGTGCAGATCCTGATCAGACTGTGCGGATGCAGAGGCTGATCTGGGTCTATACTGGTCGCAAAACCCATAAGCGCCATTTCTCCAGTCACAGTCACATATATCAATTTCACCCAAGGATTACAAACCTTCCTGAGCATGCACTCTGTTCTCATACTCTAAATCAAGCAGTTTGATTGGTCGGAGCTGATCTGTGTTCCGTCTCGGCCAATCAAACTGCTTGATTTCCACTAAAGCATTTGAGAACATGCCCAGAAAGTTTATATCATTGGTGGCAAGAACTGTGTATGCCCTCACTGGCAGGGTACCATAGCAAGTGGGGGCAATGGGGCCAACAGGAAAATATTATGGAGACAAGTGGCAAACATGTCTACAAAGTGAAATTGGTATTCTTTTACACAGTACTGCCCAAGACTAAAATTGTATTTTGCTTTAACAATTTCACATTTAAATATCCGATATTTACTGTTTTTTGCTAATATTTGGACTATTCCATCAATCAAAATTGAAGGGATAGTTCGTCGGACAAGGAAACAATTACCCGGGGGTCGAATAAAAAATCTAATTAAACTTTGCGCATCTACTCATCATAAAGAAGCTTCATACCAAGTTTCAGGTATGTAGCTAGTACGGTTTAAAAGTTTTATGAGCTACAAGGCAAAATTGGGAAATTCTATTAAGTAAAAAAGGGCGAGATAATCCATGACCTGGGGGTCGAATCAAAAATTGAAATAAACTCTGCACATATACTCATCATAAGGAAACTACATACCAAGTTTCAGGTCTGTAGCTAGTAAAGTTTAAAAGTTTAACGAGTTACAAGGTTGGTGATGGACGGACGTTCTGACAGACGGACGGATGGGAGGGAGGGCGAGGGACGGATGGACAAAGGTAACACTAAATGCCCTCTCCACTATCGTGGTGGGGCATAATAATCTTTGCGCATCTACTCATCATAAGGAAGCTACATACCAAGTTTCCGGTATGTAGTTAGTACGGTTTAAAAGTTTTACAAGTTACAAGGCAAAATCAATGACCCGGGGGTCAAATAAAAAATAAAAATAAACTTTGTGCATCTACTCCTCATAAGGAAGCTACATATCAAGTTTCAGGTGTGTAGCTATTAGGGTTTAAAAGTTTTACGACTTACAAGCCAAAATTGAACTACAAAATGTGTTCATAAAACATGGATGCCCCATATACCGCTTTGATAGTAAACAAGGCAAAATTCTAAGTCGAAAAAGTGGAGATAATCCATGGCTCAGTGTCAACAAGGCAAAAGTGTTGATTTCTAAGTCGAAAAAGGGGAGATAATCCATGACATGGGGGTCGTATCAAAAATTAAAATAAAATTTGCGCATCTACTCATCATAAGGAAACAACATACTAAGTTTCAGGTCTGTAGCTATGACGGTTTAAAAGTTTTACGAGTTACACGGCAAAAGGCAAAAATGCCAAATTTAAGGAATAAAACCCTTGGCTGCTGCGTTAACTGTAGTACGCATGGGCACCTCGCAAACTTTAAAGTTTTAAACAGACCATACGTTTTTCTTCTCTGTAAACGCAACAGCCCATGGTTTTATTATTTATATTTACATTGCATGTTCTGATAGTTTCAAAAATTTAAATAACCAAATATGGCATTAAAATTAACTTTAATGAATCAACAACATCGAGTGACGTCACGTGGGGTCAATGTATTTGTACTGGGATATAAAACAATATGTTGAATGGGAGTTTTTATTATGAATTTAAGGACACTGTACTATGTATTTAGGATAGAAAGGGTTGAAACTGAGAAATAGAACGCACCATATAGCCGTAATACTGGGCGTCATATCCGCCGGCGAGATGGCCGAAAGAGGCAGCCATGTTGGTGCCCTTGGTGGCCGGGAAGCCGAGCAGTTTCTCCGACAGCTCCGACAATATGGCCGCCGTATCAGCCTGCAATTGGTGGAAAATTGTGTAATAACCCTAAATATTCGGACACAATTTATTCTGGGAAACACATACCGAATTAAACCCAGGCATGAGAACGGCCGTCAGTGGAAATACCTGAAAATCCACTGAAACCCCCTCACCCTATTTGTAAAATTATCAAATTTGAGCATACCAGATTGATTCTTCATTTTGAAAACACAAATTATGACAAACTCATCTGAAATCAGCTGAAGATTCTCATGCCTGTAAACCTGAATATTCAGACACAATTTGCTTTGGGAAAACCCCTATTAAAAAATAGGGGTTTCCCAAAACAAATTGTATCCAAATATATTGTTATTGTGATAAAACCAATACTGCCATACTAACCATAAATATTTGCATGCTCACAGTTGTGGGGAAACCATATATTTTTATGCGTTTCCCAAATAAATGGTGTTCGAATATTTAGGGCTATTAGGCATATGGCATCGAAGAACACAGATCGGTACATACCTTGTTTTACTATCACAGGTTGCAGGTATCAAGGATGACGATAAGATACAAATAAACTCAAAGTATATAATAACAAGAAAAGTGTAAATGCCCCTGCTGGTAGATGGGCAACTAGCAACTTCTTAACCGGACACACACAGATGGACACATGGACAGACACACAGTCCGAACACTATACACCTCCCGGCACAAGCGAGACTCGGGGCATAAAAATATGTGTGGCTAATACAGGAAGCAAAACAAAAATATCTATCCTGCTCAATAATTTCTGGATATTAGTACTTATAGTCAATGATGTTTGGAAATGAAAAGAAAGGAGTTGAACGTGCCAGCAACAGCTAAGGTCATATATGGATGGGACCACAGTTTAAAGTCTCATCCGACAGACTAGTGAGATGGAAATACTATGAAAGTATTTTTCATGCCCTAGGGTAGGTTTTGAACTCCCAACTCCTGTATTCTACCCCACAGCCACAGCCCATCCCTAATGATGTTTGGAATAAAATATAGCCCGTCTCTGCAATTATTTATCTTTTACACATATTTAACCAACATTTTCATTATGATCACTATCTTACGTCAAACTCTCCACAAACAAGCTTTTCCAATGTTTCACCCCAAGGAAATCAAGGAATTAATGTCTACTATCTGCTATGTGGCATCCATTCTAGATTTCACAATGTTCTTAGATTATTTGAAGTAGTCGAGCAATGACTTGTAACCAACATGGCAAAGAATAGAAGAGCACACCATACCTCTGGCAGCGAGTGGATCGTCTGATCGAACGTGCCCAGCAGTATCTGGCGCATGTTGAAAGCGCCCGCGTTTGCTGTGCGACTGGCGAGCAGTTTCTCGAGCATGGGCCCGGGGATGGGGCTGCCGTCCTGGTAGTGGCGCGACATGCGACCCAGCGGCTCCCGTTCCCAGCACCAGTTCTCCAGCATCTGGGACGGGGCCTCGACAAAGTCACGCTCCACGTTCGTCCCACTGCCAATAAATGTTATCATTTATTTTCCCCCTGACATGCATTATTTCATATAGAACTAACGACTGCATATATTTGATGATTAAAAGTATGCAGAATTATTATACTGAATCTATTACATTATCACAGCCAAAATGGCTGTTATAATGTAATGAATTCAGTATAATAAAAATTAATAAATTATCCTTAAATTGAAAATTTCTCCCTCAAAGTGTCCTTAGCAAGATAAGTATACTTTGCCATTTTGGTGAAATAGGCTACTGGTAAGTTTGATTGATGCCGACCCTATTTTTTTTCTCCACATTTCAGAAGAAAAAGCTTTTGTCTATTTTGTTAATTTTGTTAATTTTTATCCCTCTCCTTGTGACTTTTGTCTCGCAAAATATCATGCAACTTTGTTGGTAAATGACATTTTAATACCCGATATATTAAACAACCCATCTTTTTTTACACTCGCGACCGTCTTACGACTCTAGGTGCGGCGAAAACGAAGCGCCGGGACAAGCATTGCGGTAACTGCAGAGGTTATCCGAATATACAATTGTGTCCGGTGATTTTGCGTGTCCAGTGATTTCGCGCACCTCTTTAATTCGCATTGTCAACCTCTCGCTACCTGGTGTCGGTATATGAGAAGTCAACCTTTTCATAAACTATACAACTTCTGACGATATTTGGCCAATCTAAGTATATTTGGTGAGTACAAGTTTTTTGTGTCAGTTTTACTCTTCGTATCCGAATACATGCATAAGTTTTATTTCTCAAAAACAATCACATTTTGCAGAAGACATCGTCTGTCAAAACCATGTTTACTTCTGTTTTGTGAATGAAATAGTTGGCCCCGGGTCGAGTATATTAAAAGATACAAATGACGACATTGGGGAAACTACTACAAAATTTTCAATGTATGGAAGCCCAAACTTGTTTGAATATTTTTTTTGTAGTAGTATTTTGAGTACTTGCATTAATCTGGGTATTAATCTACGCTGGATGTGTTAAATTGTCATTAATTTGTTCCCTGACTGTAATTTATCACATGCTGACTTATTGACCCCCTTCCTTGAACGTAGAAATGACAGTCATGTTGGCGTGTATTGGCCACCATAGACAAATATAATTAACTGACGTCACTAAAATCGCACTGCGCAAGTACACCGGACATCCAGATTTTCGGGAAATACCCAACGTAAGTTCACAAATGGCAGCCGTTTACATTGGTGCACTTTGTTTTATTGCATGATATTTCGTAGAAATACGGCGAAATGGCGAGTTATTATGCATATAAAGTTGTAGGTCTGAATATGCGATATTTATAGATCGGTTACGTTATTGTTTCCTTAGCTGCGCGAAATCATCGGACAGCACCGTAAGCCTACAATTAACAACAACAACAACAACAACAGAAATTGCCAATTGGCACGATGGCTCGGGTTTCGTCTAGTGGGACTCGCATCTTGTTACGTATAAACATAGATGTATGCCAACATTCTCCAGAAAGACGAACATTTGACATTTTCCCTCTATAGCTAGATCATCAGTGTTTGCGGACATGATACCATTGTATTGCGAGCAGTGCTCACGTGTAGAAATCAGGCATCAAATCAGGATTATTCTGATTTCAGGGCTGAATATATAGTTTTCTTATTGTAAATATTCAGTTCTGATTTTGGGATCCCCCCCCCACCCCCATTTGTACAGGCAATATATGGGATTTAGTACTAAACCCATTGACCCGGCCTTAAATAACCTTAGCTGTGAAACGGCCGTTAAACCCCAACAAACAAACAAACAAACACCTGTGCATCAGCGTCTTCGGCATTAAACCATGGATTAAGTTTTGGGTCAAGTCTTATTTATTCTCAACACTAGTTCATGTACATTTACAGATGGCTTTCGGGTTTGAATTAAACACAATTGATAATTTTTTACATAATATATTATTATATTCCATACAGGATGTACAGTTTCATGTGCATTCTGTGTGTTCTTTTGATGCAAAATATCCACCAGAATATACAATGAATTGTGAGCTTAATTAATATTGATACTACAACTAATGGCATATAACGTAAACAAGGTACATGTTGTATTTAACGATTTACAGCTTCATTTATAAAAAAACAAGAAATGTGTCTGTCGAACGCGGATGCCACCTGCAGCATATTTGAGAAACTGTGACAAAGTGGTTACGGTAACCAAAAAGTGTGACGGACGGACAGACACACGGACGGACGTTCTTACGAGAGATACATTGTGAGGTTATTTCCTTTGATGTTTACACTGTGGGGTTAACCTCACAATGTAGCAACTTATTCCGTTATTTTCTTCCTTAACGATTCTCTTACGGAATAAATCGCATAATATGCAAATGAGCTAGCCATTAGTTAATTATATTTGAAAAACACTTATCCAAGTGTCTTAAATAGGGTGGTGGGTGGGTTTCAGCACAACACAGCAACCTCACAATGTAGCTCTCGTAAGTACGGACGGACGGACGGACGGACGGACGGACGGACGGACGGACGGACGGACGGACGGACGGACGGACGGACGGACGGTCCAAACACTATATGCCACCCGTTTCTTCGAAACCCGGTGGCATAAAAAAAGCCAAAAAAAAAAGCCCGTTCATTAAACAAACAATTTTTTCTGACAGGCCTCACCATAAATATTGACACACTTACTGTTCTGGTGAAACCATATATTTTTATACGTTTCCCCAAATACATGGTGTCCAAATATTTAGGGTTATTACTGTAATATTTGCAGTTTCATTGAATATCATGATCAAGTCAGAAAGTTGAATGATGGAGAAACACTAGAGCAAGTGAGCAAGGGTTCACGGAAACCCCGAGCCACCGTCTGCACTGACAAACGAAGACTTTCATGCAAAATCAAAACTTTCACCCTCAAGTAACTGGAATGGATTTTAATGTGTTAATTTTGCAGCCCATCCAATCATCACAACATGATTTTCTCCCATGAAATGGGAGTATTTTTTTGTTAAATATGAAAATTACTTTCAAAAAGTGCAGATCCTGATGAGACGGCTCGTTACAAGACAGCTCATCTGGATCTGCACTTTTGCATAAACCACTATAGCAGGCTTTCGGGCTCAAAGTTAAGTTTATGTGTTACGGACGGATGGGTGGACGAACGACAAGAGGGAAAGGCCATCATGTGCGTATGGAAGGTTACCTGAAGAAGGCAGTTTCCGACTGGGCACATATCTGGTGCATCACATGACCAAACTCATGGAAGTACGTCTCCACCTGCAAGCAAGCGATTGATTAAATTCATTGGTGTTTAACGGCCTATCAACAGCTATGGTCATTAAAAGCCAGAAAATCCCAAAATCAGAACGGAATATTTACATTGAAATAAGTATGTATTCAGCATTGAAACATGACACACCAAAATCACTTGGCCCTTCCCCGTAAAGTAATAGGATTATGAATAATTGTATTACTGAATTTACTCATAACAGGGGTATAACCAGATTAAACCCTCACATACAAGAATGCCAAAGACGTACATGAGGGCCAAACCAGGTCTCCGTTCAGGATACCGGTATGGAAGAATCCCGATAGTTAAATTACACATCGCATGCTCCCACCTGAGCATCAGCTTCAAAGTATTAACTTGTCACAGTGAAGGTATTGAGAATTACATTCAGTGTGGAAGAGATTTTCTGCCTTATCGCATCTCTGTATTTGGACAATATTGATTCTGAAAAAACAAACATTTTAAAAATCGATGTCGAAAACAGAGCTGCTCCAATTGTTATTGCCAGCTTTCAAAGTCATTTATAAAAGATATTATAGGAATGAATGGCCTTTTTGTGGAATTTATCTGGGTATAAACTTGGAAAAGTCGCGGGAATACTGGACGAAGGCCGGAAGGCCTCGTCCAGTATTCCCGCGACTTTTCCAAGTTTATATCCCCGATAAATTCCACAAAAAGGCCATTCATTCCTTATAATTCCAGCATTTGAAATAAATTCATCAAGAAAATGTGTTTATTTTCCGTTTTCTTCAGAATTATTTTAACTGTGCCTCACGGTTACGGAAAGTAGTTTGGCGTGGGAGTTTACTGGTATATAAATTTTGGACAGAGACTTGCTACGAGCCAATCAAATGTTAGGGAATTGTGTAAATATGTTTGTGCTGGAATTATTGCAGATTGTCAAATTAATTTAGAAAATGTGTTCATAGAACACGGATGCCCCACATATCACTTTGATAATAAACGAGGCAAAATTCTAAGTCCAACCAGCAGTTAATCCATGACCCGGGGGTCGAATAAAAAATCGAAATAAACGATGTGCATCTACTCATCATAAGCAAGCTACATACAAAGTTTCAGGTGTGTAGCTATTACGATTTAAAAGTTTTATGACTTCTAAGCCAAAATTGGAAAATTCTAAGTAAAAAAGGGGGAGATAATCCATGACCCGTGGGTCGAATCAAAATACTCTTTGAGCATATACTCATCATAAGGAATCTACATACCAAGTTTCAGGTTTCAGGTGTTACGACTTACAAGTTTGTTACGACGGACAAGGGTATCACTAAATGCCCCCTCCACTATCGTGGTGGTGCATAACAATAATATGTTATAATAACTAGACATTACAAACATTTTGACGTAAATGCACACGGACGTACGTACGAACCTCAAGAGCATAATATTAAAGGCAGAAAACCTTTTACACAGGCCCATTTCTTTGACACATTTATCTCATTTCCCAATAGAAGCATTATGGTGCGACAACACATTTGAACGATGTATGGTGGGCATACATCACAAAATCACGCTTCATTTCGCCTGCTGCTTGAACTACAAGGATTTCACTATTCACATTTTGGCCACCATAAAATCAATTGTGGATCCAGCTAAAATGTTGCACAGGTAGGAAAGAAGAACAGTGTAGCTCCAATATATCGTGATCTCCATTGTAGCGGATTAAAAAAAAAATAGAAAAAAAAGGGTATGGGTGGGGAGAGAAAAAAAAATTTGTATAAAAAAAATCGCCAAAAGTGTTAGTCAAAGCATAATTATTTGTTTTGTGATTTCATGCTGCAATTATATTCAATCAATTACAATTCAGATTATTAGTAGTATCTTAGTACATTTAATACCTTTAATCAGGTTAATAGGCCTACCGTATTTAGTCGTGTATTGCGCGCATTTTTTCAGCCCCATTTTTAATCCAGAAGTCACACTGCGCGTTATAAGTAGGAACATAAATTTCAAACATTTTTTCCAACTGATTTCTGCCAGTTTTACGCAAACAAAACAAGCCCGGAAACGGAAATATCAATTTTTGACAGGTGTCCGCTATGACGTTGAAATACGCATAGTGTGAAACAAGAGAAAAGGAATCAATCGATATGAATGGGTGCAGTATTAAAGTATAGATTGATGGTAAATTTGTATCTTTTGGGATTTAATATAGCCAGGCTCGTAACATAAGAGGCTACGTGTATTAGAGGAAATTTACACGTTTTCTGTATTTACGCTGGTGTACCGATCTCATATCGGTCAAATGTTGCCTGTCGGGTATTGTTTGGTTGTAAATTTTCAAAGTGACGTCACACGTCTGCCATACTGTGAATAATTAATGAGGACAGATTATCTCAATCCCATAAGCGCTCGATGTAAGATTTTAGATGCTAAATCAAGCGTCGCGCACATTCATATCGCACTCGGTAACACTCGGTAATGGTCGTTTTTCGTTGCTAGGTGCCGACTGACTGTGTTAATATTCACACATCAATACCTTATGACATGTGCGACCAGCATAGCCCCTGATTCGTCTGCGCACACACTGATATGGGCTATGCTGGAATGTCGTGTATTCAGGTAGTACCTATGTCTATTGTTAAACCTAATCAATAAACAGTGAATACACAGCTATCTGTACCTACGTATATACACGGTGGTCCACAGTGTCAATATTTGGCTGGGGGGAATTGTTTATGGCCCATTTCTCATGTGAAGGTCACTAGTAGGAGTTATTATCGCCTTGGGGAAGAAGTTTACACATGGCTGCTGTGTGTTTGCGATTACGGGTAATCATGTTATACACAAATGGCAAATATGGTGGAATTATATACAACAGATTTCTTCGTAAGTAGGTTCAATAAGTTTATTACATGCATCTTGAATTTTTATTAAGCATATTAATGAGTAAATAACAATAAATATAACATACTTTTAGACAATATAAAGTCTAATTTATGCCTCGATTAGTAAAGCTGACCTTTGACGATCTTTTTCTCTTTGAGAGAGCCTAACAGCACACGTTCAGCATTGTGGATGTGAACTCGGAATGCAATTTTCTTATACTCTCGACGGAATTGTTTTTTTTGCGCGCTATAGACGCGAACAATTTTTTTCCTGATTTTCCCCCCCAAAATATAGATGCGCGTTGTACACCAGTGCGCGCAATACACAGCTAAATACGGTATTTAATAATAAAGTAAATTGCCTTAATCCCAATTGATATGTTTTCGCGATGTTATTACATGCACGTGCATGTCCGTATCAAAGGGGCATGCCGACACGTGTCGGGACAAGTACAAATGCCGAGGTAAAAAAATTGCCACCATTAAAAGTAAGAAAACTAATTATTTTCATGTCATTCTTATTTGGATATACACGAGATCGCGTAAACGCGACGTCAAATTGCGAGACTGCGAAATCGTGAGGCGAAAACGTGAGATACTATTAGATTCAACTAGAAGCCCCCCCCGAGTCGTTGCATACCCCCTGTGATTACACATGTCAACAGCTGATCCTCCGCGTGTATAGTCAGGGCACATGACAAGAATTTATTGATTAATCCTTTCACCCCTAAATAGCCGACATTGACCGACTCCCGTTAAAATTTGGACAAGTTCATCTGTTATATGATGAATATTTTTCATAAAAAATTGGTTGAGCGTGACAAAGTAAACTTGTCAGTTTTCAACAAATTCATTGTAACCCGCATATTCATATCAGGTCAAGAACTGATACAATATGATATCAGTCAGTATGTATTCGGCCAATACAAAGCTTGTTACCTGATAAATAATTTTAGATGAAATGTAGATACAGACGGACGGAAGGATGGGACGGATGGACAACGCTAACACTAAATGTCTCTTCCACTATCGTGGTGGGGCATAACAATTTTAGATGAAATGTAGATGTTTGATTTTATGACACGATAAGTGTACCTCGTTGTGTTGTAGAAGTGATGGTTTGTCGGCGGTTGGCTTTGTGAAGTTGGCCACCATGGCTGCCACGGCAACCTCCCGACCTCCGTCAGCCGCCAAACACCCTGACTGTAATACATAATTATCCACGTGACTGGAGAAACGGTGCTTGTATTGTTTGTGGCCAGTCTGGATCTTGATCTATGGCCGAGACTGGAGAAATGGGGTGTATGACATTTGGCGTGCAGGCTAGCTGCTGACCAGCTAGCAATCTTGTCAGTTATATTGTGCAATAGAAGTATGATGGGTGCTTTGCTTGACTGAATGGCAAACTGTGTGGTCAAAGCGTGGCTCATATGACATTTTGCATATGAAAAACTTAAGAAACAGACAACTGCCCTTGGTGGCAGGTTGAAAAAACTCTGGCAAACACTATATGCCTCCTGGCTTTACCGAGGCATAACATATATTTCCCACATTCACTGCCTTTGCTCTCTTCTCCATTATTTCTGTATGAATTTAACCATAGCACAACTAAATATTAACCATTGACTGTTCTCTGTATGCAATGCTATATGATTGACTTCCATGATTAAGACAAGAATTCCGCCACGGCCACGGCCACACACCATCCCTCTGTGGGTTTGAAAGGTTAAAGGGATAACACAATAACTATTATACAATATGGCATGCAATACATGAAGTAGATGAGTATACCTGAAGGCCGAAGCAGGCTGCATGTCCATACTTGCCCTCGCGTGGGAAGAGGTCGAGGTAAAAGAATCCCAGCAGCTGGTCTGTGGACTTGTCTGTCACACTGTACTGTAACGGCAGATGGTGGCGGTAAATGCTGGTGGTCACAATATACAAACATGTGCAACACATTTCAGTTACAAAGTTAGAAAATCATGAAAAAAAATAGCTTGCCACTTGTTTTTGTTGTAAAAGACTGTAGTGCAAAGGGCATCTACAAAGGTGGAGGGATGTAGTATTCTTTCAATGGAATTACAGTGGAACCTCTCTGGGAGGTCCCCAGGGTGTCCAGCTTAGAGAGGTTTCACTGTAAATCAGGTATTTGATCATTCTGAGCCATAGTTGTGCGTTATGCGATCACGAACAGACATTATCACCAGAGATAAATGACCAAGAAACTCATCAAAAATAAGATCACATGTGCTTTCTTTGTGTCCGGTTTAGATAGGCTCCACTGTACATCCATTAGACAGAGACTGGACCTCGATTACTTATATATGCAAACCTGGCAACAGGATCTGGTATAAAACTATAAATTGGTTTTAGATAAGAGACTGCAAACTTGTTTTAGAGAAAATAGGTACTAGAAATTTGTTTTAGAGAAAATTGGTAATTGGTTACCATGGTAACGTCCTCATGCCAGACGTCGGCTCCCTGGATGTGGACAAACTCCAGCCCTAGCAACTCCTGTAACACGACAACGTACTGTGGTGGCATATATGTATATATGCAGTCCATCAGGACCTGTGCTTATAAAACATTTTGAGCACATTCTCCGTATTTGAACTTGAAATTAGTCTGTTTGATTGGCCATCAAACTTTTTCTGATTTCAAGTATATGAAGGATGTACATGCACAGGAAGTTTGGTAAGAATGGGCCCAGTAGCCAATTTCACCAACATTGCAAAGTATACTTATCTAGCAAAGTATACTTTGAGGGAGAAATTTTCAATTTAAGGATAAAAATATTAATTTTTATTATACTGAATTTATTACATTATCACAGCCGTTTTGGCTGTGATTATGTAATAAATTCTGTATAATAATTCTGCATAGTTTTAATCATCAAATATATGCAGTCGTTAGTTCTATATGACATAATGCATTTCGGGAAAAATAAATGATCACTCCCTCAAAGTATACTTTGCTAGATAAGTATACTTTGCAATTTTGATGAAATCGGCTACTGATGTTGGTTATGTCCATGAATGCAAAATTTTGATTACTATTCACTGTACGACTCCTACAGTTGACCTAGATGAGCTGGTACTGATCACACACAAGGGTTTTGTCATCATCAGGCAGTCAATTTAACGAAGGTGTGAACTGAATATTGTTGGGACGTGGGGAGCACGCGTAACAAAGCACCATCTGTAGACACACATTGTGGCCAAATATTATCAAAATGTGACAAGGGGTTAAAAAGAAATTGTGAAAAAATATGAAAATATCTTAAGCACATTTCACTTTTATATGTAACAAAACATCATCTGGAGACACACAAAGTGGCAAATTATCATCAAAATCTGAGAAGATATTAAAGACACAAAGTGTTACTAACATATGTACCAACATACATGAACTGTACTATATTCCCTCCTGCCTATCGGTGAGGGGATAAAAATAAACACCAGATGACAAAATGTAATTCAGCATTGTAAGGGCGGACGTTAATACCTGGTAGATCTCAAGAAGGCCCTTGGTGACGACATCCATGGGGAAATACTCCTTGAGCTTGTTTTGGTCGACAGCATACATCTTCTCCTCCACCATCGTCATGTAGTAGCGGAAGTCCCACATGTGGATCTTGTTGTCAAACTCGTAGCTATGGGCCTCACACTGTAAGGGAGATATTGTATGTTATTGTACCCCTACACGGTCAATATGGTATAATAATTCCAGCAGAAAAATATTTACACAATTCCCTAACATTTGATTGGTTCGTAGCAAGTCTCTGTCCAAAATTTATATCCCAGTAAACTCCCACGCCGAACTACTTTCCGTAACCGTGAGGCGCAGTTAAAATAATTAAGAAAATGGAAAATAAACACATTTTCTTGATGAATTTATTTCAAATGCTGGAATTATAAGGAATGAATGGCCTTTTTGTTGAATTTATCGGGGATATAATTCCAGCACAAAAATATTTACACAATTCCCTAACATTTGATTGGTCCGTTGCAAGTCTCCGTCCAAAATTTATATCCCAGTAAACTCCTTGCCGAACTACTTTCCGTAACCGTCAGGCGCAGTTAAAATAATTCTTAAGAAAACGGAAAATAAACACATTTTCTTGATGAATTTATTTCAAATGCTGGAATTATAGGGAATGAATGGCCTTTTTGTGGAATTTATCGGGGATATAAACTTGGAAAAGTCGCCGGAATACTGGACGAGGCCTTCCGGCCTTCAGCATTCCCGCGACTTTTCCAAGTTTATACCCCGATAAATTCCACAAAAAGGCCATTCATTCCTATAATATAAGGCACGCCATCGGATTTTGTACCTTCGGACACCATGTGTGTAATTTCATTAAATACGTTTACAAAATTTATAATATTTTTTCATAAATTAAGTCAAAAGTTGACAAAAGTTTCAGAGTACATGCGGAATATATTTTGTCAACTTTTGACGCCATTTATGGAGAATATTTTAAATTTTATAAACATATTTCATGAAGTTACGCAGATGTCAGAAGGTACAAAATCCAATGGCGTGTCATGAAGTAGCGGAAATCTCACATGTTGATCTGTTGTCAAACTCGTATAATGTGCTTTACACTACAAAAGAGGCATGCCCAAAGTTGTAACCTATTTCACCAACATTGCAAAGGATACTTATCTAGCAAAGTATACTTTGATGGAGAAATTTCAATTTAAGGATAAATTTATTATTATTTATTATACTGAATTGATTACATTATCACAGCCAGTTTGGCTGTGATAATGTAATGAATTCAGTATAATACTTTTAATCATCAAATATATGCAGTCGTTAGTTCTATATTAAATAATGCATTTCTGCAAAAATAAATGATTACTCCCTCAAAGTATACTTTGCTAGATAAGAATACTTTGCAATTTTGATGAAATCGGCTACTGATCTGTTACACATGGTCGTAACTGTGAACCACCATGACAAATGCTTTGGAACAGTGATGTCAGAGGAGCTGGTCATGAATACCTCCAGCCGTTGCATGGGCTGAAAATTATTTTAATGTGGAAGATGATAAACATGCATATGATGTTTAACGTCAATCAAACTCATGGTTGCGGAGATAATACCCAAAAACTTCAAAGGAAATGTTACGATTGGACAGGACAGATGAACGAAAAGATGAAAACTACATACCCCTCAAAATACTATGTATGTTGGAAGGTTTGATGACAACTAGGAAATGTGGTTGTGACTGGAGAAATAGGGTTTATAGGTTTTGCAACCAGTGTAGATCCAGAGCAGCCTGGCAGTTGATCAGTAGCCGATTTCATCAAAATTGCAAAGCATACTTATCTACCAAAGTATACTTTGAGGGAGTAATCATTTATTTTCCCCGAAATGCATTATGTCATATAGAACTAACTACTGCATATATTGGATGATTAAAAGTATGCAGAATTATTATACTGATTTTTTTACATTATCACAGCCATTTTGGCTGTGATAATGTAAAAAATTCAGTATAATAAAAATTAATAAATTTATCCCTCAAAGTATACTTTGCTAGAAAAGTATACTTTGCAATGTTGGTGAAATATGCTACAGGAACAGCACTGTTCGACATTCCATCAACGAAATGCCCATCATGCTTCTAACAAGTAACATAAATCGCCATCCGTCTAAAGGAGTGTGCTCTTTGATCAGGAGTTACACTGGTCACAAATCCCATAAGCCGTATTTCTCCAGTCAAACCCACAAATGTGTTCATACAACACAACATTGATGCCTTACCTATCGCTTTGATACTAAATAATGCCAAATGAAATATGTCAGATTACAAAAGAATTAGATCTATAAGGGTTAACTAGACATTATGTTTGTAAAACATGGATATGCCCCCGTGGCATACTGGAATCTAACTGGAGAAACTCTTACAAACTTTTTGACTTTTCTATGTAAATGTACACGGACGGATGTACAGACGGACGAACTGACGGACGGACATACGGAACCTCAAGAGCAACACAATAGGCCCCCTTGCTATCACATGGGGGGCATAAAAACATATTAATGCACAGATACCATAGTGTTGAAGTTGGCTGCAGTGATGTGTACTCCACTTCTTTGGAACAGCAAAAACTACTATATTTCCCAAAATAAACTGCGCTAAACTAAAAACAGATCATTATGTTACCTCTTCCTTCTTGAACTTGAGGAAGAGATCAAGGTCGCGGGCCTTCAGGGGTTGCAGTTTCTGGCCGAGGTCCTTCTCGAAGGTGGCCACATTGTCCGGGGTCTTCGCCATGCGCATGTCGAGGATGAAGGCCGCGTGGGTCGGGAACCCGAGGATCTGCGCTTTCTACAACAATAGCACAGGGGATATCAGGCTAGTGTAGTTTGATATCAAGATTTAGATTATCAGGCAATATCGTAAATACCTGTTATGCCGTAAATTTATCAGGTAAGGCTAGGAAATGTGTAGGAATTCTGAGGCTCGTCGAGGAATTCCTACGGATACCAAGCCGAACCAGACAAAACTTGATATAAACTAGACATTATGTTTGTAAAACATGCAGGGCCATAGCCAGAGGTAAAAATCTACCGAGGCAAATCTTATGAAACGTGTATCCAGTGGGAGCGAGTAGCGCGACCCGAATTGTAAAACAAAAGAAAACGGCAAAATTTCTACCGAGGCGACTGCCTCGGTTGCCTCAACGTGGCTACGGCCCTGATATGGATATGCCCCCTTGGCATATTTGACTGGAAAAATTGCTAAGTGTTTTCACAGGCGATTGAACTCCCCAGTCTCCACATCCATACCCACCCCCACCCATTTCTATCATAAATCTACAATATACGTATTAGTCGGACCAGATGGATTTATCTAATGGGGGTACGTGTGTGGGAAGTTAAATCACCTGTGGTGTTTAAGCCACCTTGTGAAGGTAAAAAATGTCATGGTTATGTTAATGGTCATATTAATGTGGTGTCAAATATGTCCAGATGTATGTATTGTATCAGCGTCAATGCCTCATACAGCAATCTTTTTCTCGTCCTCGTGTATTTGGCCAATGCACAGCTGGTCAATTGATAAAACAAGGGCATCGTTATCTAAGCTAATCCCCTCACTGGCAGCCTTGATACTAAAAAACTAAAAAAAACTTTAACATTTTTGCCTTACAAACAAGGTAAAGTCCTCAGTGACCTTGAACTTGGGCGGTCGGACGTGGGTCGTATGCAAAACAAATCACCATCCATAGACACACATTGTGGCCAAATATTATCAAAATTGGTGAAGCGATATCATGAGTTATTGCAAATTGAAAGGTGCTGCCAACGTAAGCATGTATCGCACATACAGTACATATTTTTTCTTGTGGTCTTTTGTCACTGTGCCACCGCGGTCATAACATATTTAAAGTGGTCGATCACTGCGGGCATAGCCTATCTGTCCCCCGCGATCACTGTTTCAGGCAGTGGGATCGCGGTGACAGCATCCCCGGTCACTGTGATGCACTGCCCTAACGTTATCACGGTGATTCGCCATGGTCGTTCACAGGGGATCACCGCGTTTGCGTATCTACCTGTATAAATGCATGTACATGTGTACAGTACTTTTGCAAAATAAAACATTTTTGTTTGTATGAGAAACCATGAATTAAGTGCGCGCGTGCGTGTGTATGTGTACGTGTGCATTCGCGTTTTGATGTTTGTCAAATTGTATATACATTTTCTTAACTTGGTTGATTGATTGAATTGCGAATAAAGGTGATTTAATCCATGCTGGGCGCAAAGGAAATAATCCCGTCTTTATCATTTACCGGCTTACCTGTGATTATTTCGAGAGATTGAACACCGTCGGTCTAATTATTTTTGAACATTAACAAGTACTCTTCATTAGTAACTGTACAATTGCCAACAGATCAGTAAATGGAAAGTGTGATTATTACCTTAATAGAAGTAATTAGAAATCGTATCTGTCCCGTTATTATTCGTTATTTAATGACTGGCCGACAGCCGACACAGGTTACGACAGGCCTGTGTGCAGGGGGAGGATACTCAAAACACATTTATCGACATAAGAATTGTTTCCTAAAATAATGAGAATCGTCTCGCGTTTTCGCGACCTCGCCTTCCGCTTTTGAAAAAATTAAGATTAGTTTTGCTCAAGCATGTGCGGCGAGTTTGCAAAACGCGAGATTGAATATGATAGAATTTCGCGTTTTCGTCTCGAAAGCTCGAAAACGCGAGGTTGCCACATGTCCCTAATAGGACACGTAAACATTGTCTTAGGAGACGATTCTCATGTGCTGCAAAAACATGTTTTTATTAAGAAATAGAACAAATGTGGACAAACATCTATATTTCTTGACAACAAAAACACAATTTGACAAAACATGATAATCGTCTTAGGAGACGATTCTCATGCGCTGCCAATACACATTTATTGAGCAAAAAAAAAACCCAACATATTTCGATACGTGTTATTGGTTAGGCTACTGCATCGCATCGTCGACCTATACACAAGATCGCGAAAACGCGAAACCAAATGCGAGGCGAAAACATGAGATTCTATTGTATTCATTCTCGCCTTTTCGCCTGGTTATCTCGCGTTATCGCCTCGGCCTTTTCACGATGTCGCCTTCCACTTTGGATATACGTTTGTTCATGTCCTTATGTGTGTGTAGAATGCATGCGTGTTGAAATTGAGTTTTGCGCATACATTACATGTACATACATACGTAGAAAGCAATTCGAACTAGCATGTTTTATATGCATGTACGTACGTAGAACGCAAATCCAACACGCTAATAGTATTTTCAAAAGCGGGAGGCTAGATCGAGATCGCAGAGAAAACGCGAAATTGTAACATAAAAAAAAGTATACCGTCGTACCCACCAATCCACAACTAGCACATTTGCGACATAACATTTTCGGTCTAGCTGAACATCTGATGGTGTTTACAATCATCAGTCGGTAATCCAGTGTCACGTGCAAAGTGTGACCTTTAGAATTCGGCGGAAACAAACATGCCAAAACCACGCTATGTAGTTGCTCACGTAATCGCACCGCCGATGAATTAATAATTACGCCTTAGCTTGTTGTGCATTTTCACATTTATTTGATTTCTTGATAAAAGCAAGTTTTGGTAGCACATGAGAATCGTCTCATAAGACGATTGTCATAATTTGTTAAAATATGTTTTTGTAAAGAAATACCAATGTATTCAGGTTTTCTTTTCACATTTGTCCGATGTCTTAATAAAACATGTTTTGGCAACACATAAGAATCGTCTCCTTAGACGATTCTAATATTTTGTAAAAAATTGTCACATTTGTTTGATTTCTTAGACCAGTCAAACAATTGACAAATTCAGAAATCAACAACTTAATTTGTGTGTGTCGAGTCGGGGTTTCATATGGTGGCGAGGAAATACGATCGATTACACACCGTGAAAATATTGTTGGAACGTAAATGTCAATTGTCATGTAGGCCATTTCAGTTTACCGCGCGTTACGTCAGTTGTTATTCTAAGTACGTATGGTCGCTTGTTAGTGGCATTTCTTTCCTTCGTTTATAAGGGATGGGTTGTGGCATAGGGCTTAGAACACCCGATTTCCAAACTGGAGGTTGTGGGTTCAAACATCGCCTTGGGCATCAAACACCTTCATAGTATTTCCATCCCACTGGTCTGTCAGGTGAGACTCTAAACTGTGGTCCCGTCTCTACAATTTATGACCTTAGCTGTTGCTGTCTGCTGGGACGTTAAACCCATTCAATTTCACTTCTTCCTTTGTTTATATGCCGCGTAGAAGCGATAATTAAGAATCTTAAATTTCATTTTCACCCCGTGAAGGAACGTGCATTTATTCTCTAAAGTTAGGTTTCTTGGCCTGTCGACGCAATGAGACGAAAACGTTAATTTGCAATGAGACGAAAACGTTAATTTACATAAAATCAATAAACATCGATTGCAAACAAAATGTGATTATAATACTGTAGTATACACATTTTTTACACAGTAACTTCAAGTGCTGTTCGTCTTGGAGTGATAGACAAGAAGAAACGCAATTCGTTTCTACACTGCATCTGTGAAGAAACGAAAATTAGCATCCCTTAGATGATGAACACACGTTGGCGAAAAAAAAACTTGGAGGAACGCTAATTATCATTCTTTCGTGACATAGAAATTAATTTTAAGGTTGCAAACGGCAATAACTAATCTTTAGAGGCGTAAAATTTACGTTCATTCTCGGCGAATAAACAAACTTTATCGTTTTGAATTATAGTTTCTACGTTTATTCGGCTGAACTCCAGCGTGTAACGTGATGGAAATCGGTACGGTCAACTCCATTCAATCAAACCATGTACAAAGTAGTAACACGGTGATTCTGTCGTAAAACGCCGCAGAATATTTTGCCGCGTTTTTGCCGAGGAACACCGGGTGTTTTTTCGTTATGCCGCAAATAGCCACAGGAAGTTTTGCGAGAGATTGCAGCAATATTCCGCACTAAAGTTAAATCGCTTGCGGAAATAACAAAAAAAGCGGGTTTTGCGGTGCCTGTAGCTGTATGTATTTTATATACATATACGATACCAAAGGCGACGTGAAAAATAACATGTAATACCGTACATTGGCACGAAAACCTTGCCTGCATATTTACCTGTAATGCATGCAGACGTCACCGCGAAACACCGCGAATCACCCTTAGGGCCTGGCTGGTTTCAGTCAGGGTGACCATTTTCAACGATCGCGATGACGATCACCGCGACTAATCGTCGCCGCAAATCACAGTGACATGTCCGTGCTGAGGAAGATCGCGGGGATGGGTGGGTCGCGCACGCAAAAATAAACGTGTACTGTACATACGTACGTGAACTGACGCTAAATACCCTCTTGCCTCTTGCGAGGGGATAATAAAATATTTATCAAAATTAACATTTATGTCTGTAAGGTGAAGAGCAAAGCAGTATACCCATACGTTGCTATAACGAAAGTGGTATATCAAAGAGGTATTATACATGTGGGTCACTTCCTAGAAACAGGTAGTACTTGTGTAGTAGTAGTAAGGGAGTCAAAATGATACCACCTACCGTGGTATCATTTATAACCCTCTATAATACCCCCACACCCCCGAAAATCAAAAAATTGGTTAACGAGGAAAATTGGGTCTCCCGACAGCAAATTTATGAATTTTTGGAGAAAATAATTTTGAAAAGAGGGAGTCCCAATTATATTGGTAATTGACTTTTGAAAAAAGTCGAAATCATTAATGCAAGTACAATAGTTTATATTCCTCATTTTTCTCCTCCGATATAGCTAATTTATTTCGCAGATCAGCAACTAATTCTACCAGCTCTAGTCTACCACGTTCACCTTTAGCCACCCGACAGCGTAGTTGCTTATGTCTACAAAGAGTTTGGGCACTAACGAATTTACAAGGGCATTGAAATTGTGGGGGGACACAAGGAAACTTTCTACGTCTCGCTAGATGCCTTCGTAGATAGTCTTTACACGTAAACGTCTTACAAGTCTCACACTCCATTATATATGTATTTTTATATAACCTATAAAATTTATCTGTTCAATTGGACGTGAAAAAAACATTATGTAAATTTTTGACGTCCAATTGAACAGATAAATTTTATAGGTTATACAAAAGTATATATACAAAAGTATAATACAGAAAATATGATAACGCCAGAAACTAGAGCAGAAATAGAAAGTTTGAGAAGAGAAGCCGAATCTCTAGGGATTACTTATAGTACACGGTTGAGAGTTAGGGGGTTGACAAAGCTGATAAATGCCACAAAGAATGAGGCGTTTATGAAGCGGTTTACCCGCGCCTATAAAAGAGGGGCATTTAAAGACCTCCCACTAGCGGAGGAAGTTGGTAACAGAATTCAAAAAGAAAGTATTGCGGAGCTAAGGGCTAGTGTAATAAAACCTTCAAGCACAAATAATTTGTCTCAAATTAGACACACAGGTGACCAAATACCAAATAAAAGATCTATAGTTCGCGCGATAGTGGAAAAAGGTGAAGAAATATTGGGGGCTCACGATGAAACATTGGAAAAGGTAAAAAATGGAAGACGGGTAGTTACATTATCCTTTCGTAAAAACATTAACATTAACGAGTCTGAACGCATGTCCGATAAACTCGCTCCGTATCTAACAACCAATTTTTATTTGAGATATTCATATTCTTACAAGCTAGAACATATGGAGGAAATTAAAAATGGAAAACCTGTAACCATAATAATGCACAAAAATCTCGGTGGTAGCGAACCACTATCATCAATGAAAACCGTTAAAAAATGGCTGTCAGATAAGGAGCAAACACGAATAATGTCCGATAAAATAGACAGACCGAATACAAAGTGGAAGTTTGTAAGATGGGTAGAGGTTTTCGTAAAGCTAATACAGGGTAGTAGGGGAATAGATTTGGGACTACAATCCAAAGAAGCAGCAGGAGGATAACTTCCAGAATGGCTGAAGAATAAAAAAGGTATGTATTCTTTAGATAAGTATAATGACGACCTTTGTCTGTTCAGGTGTCTAGCTATGCATATGACAGATAAAAGACCCGACAGATGTACAGAAAAGGCGAAAGAACTTAGTAAGCAATATTTCGGTAGTAATGTGGTTTCACCAATTCCTTTTTCAGATCTGAAAAAGGTTGAAGAGTTTTTTAAAATCGGTATAGAAGTATATGAACCCACCGAATGTAACGTATGGTGGTTGAAAAAGGTACCAGCGCACTATAAGGCAATAGGTAATAAACCAATGACAATAGGACTGTTTAATAATCACGCATTTCTGATAAAAACCTTAAAAAACCTATCTAAAATTTACGCCTGCGATAATTGCAAGCAGAAATTCACGAAAGCGAGTAATATGAAGAGACACGGACCAAAATGTATGAAAGGTGAGACAAAAGTAATATGTGATGGTAATTATTTAGAGCGCCCGCGTTCGTCGTTCGAGAAAGCGTTCTACCCAAAAAGTTCTAACAGTTATGGGGCGATCGATTGGATGTACTCTGTGGAAAAGCGCGAGGGAATTCACATTCACCACGAACAGTGTGGACACGGGGGTGAAAGATGGGTTTTAAGAGCTCCAGTAGATGGATACTGTACGGAAACCAATACCGTATATCAATATCACGGCTGTTACTGGCACGGGTGTGAGATTCATGCAAAGCATAGAAAAGAAGAACGCGCATCCACTACGAGAAGAGATACACTTATTAGAAGAAGCAAAGAATTCAACCTAGTAGTTATGTTGGAATGCGAATTTCAAAGAACTGGTAAAGACATAAAGATCGGTTGCGACACTACTCTTTATCCATATCAGATAGTATACGATTTTGAGGCATATCTCAACCCAGAATTTGAAACTCTCGGTAATAATCTAGAGTACGAAGCCGAGCACGTTCCGGTAAGCGTTAGTATAGGAGATAATTTCTCAGGAACAGTAACTCATATTTGTGATAAAGATCCCGCAAAACTTATAGAAAAATTTGTAGAAGATTTGAAAGTCAGGGGAAAAGCTATAAGAGAAGAAGTGTGGTCAAGATATGGGTTTAATACAGAACATTTACGTAAAAACCAAATCGCCAAGATCGAACAGTGGATAGAGCAAGTACCGGTTATAGGTTTTAACAGCAGTAAGTACGATATAAACTTAATAAAGAAATACCTAGTAGGCGAACTGGCATCAACAACAAAGAAAGTAATGGTCGGAAAACGTGCAAACGCAACAATATTTCTATTTACTCCAGAGTTTAGATTTCTTGATGTAATACTTTATCTAGGACCTGGTGTAAGTTACGATAGTTGGATAAAAGCCTACGAATGCAAAGGACAGAAATCTTTCTTTCCTTATGAGTGGTTCGATTCTCCAGACAAACTGGATTACCCAGGACTACCGGATATAGAGAATTGGTATTCCAAACTATCTGGGAAAATGTTAATAGATGAAACAGAATTAAGTAAATGTCGTAGAATTTTCGAAGAAAATAATATGAAAACTTTCAGAGATTGGTTGAAATATTATAACGATTTAGATGTAGCACCGTTCCTAGAAGCGGTGGAAAAAATGTGTGAATTTTATAAACACAGAGGTGTGGATATTTTCAAAGATGCGGTAACACTACCTGGAGTAGCTATACAATATTTATTGAGAGGAACCATTAAAGAACAAAAATCTTCAAAGACGATTATACCGGAGGATGCTCTATATGCACCAAAAGAAGAAACATACGAAATGATGAAGGACGCTCTAGTTGGCGGTCCATCAATAGTATTTACACGGATATGCAGAAGCTGGTGTTTCAAATATTAGAGTGGGTTCCAAACCTTGCAAGGCTGTTTTGGGGTACGATGCAAACGCGTTATATTTATCTACGTTAAATAAAGAGAGGCTGTGTGGGAGAGAAACTATACATCATTTAGATACCCCACATAACCCTAAATTGATTAAAAAGTTTTGTAAAAGAGTTTTATCTGGAGACTGGTTTGGGTTTGCGGAGGTGGATATAGGAGTTCCACACAACTTAAAAGATAAGTATTCTGAAATATCCCCAATATTTATAAACAGAGAAGTAGAGGTTGATGAAGTTCCCACACACATGTTAAACTATTTAAAAGATACTGGCCGAACAAGAGGAGATGGAAAAAAATTGGTGGGATCTATGACCGCCACTAAAGTATTGCTGTACGCGCCACTGTTGAAATGGTATTTAAAACACGGCCTAGAAATAACTGGAGTTCATCGTGTTATAGATTATATTAGCGGAAAACCATTCGAATGGTTCGCAAAAGAAGTTACAGCCGCAAGACGAACAGGTGATGTAGAACCAAATAAGAAACCAGTAGCCGACATAATGAAATTACTAGGAAACTCGTGTTGTGGAAAAATGATAGAGGCAACGGAGAGACATTTAAATACGACATATACGCAAAACGAAACCTGTGTTGACAAAGCATTAAGATCTGCATTCTTTGACGATTTGGAAGAGATAGGAGATGCGTACGAAATATCTTCAAGAAAACCCAGGTGTGCGGTAAAGAGACCATTCCATTGTGGAATAGCGGTTTATCAACTAGCTAAATTGAGAATGTTGGAATTTTAATACGAATTTCTAGACAAATACGTAAAAAGAGAAGACTTTGAATTAATACAGATGGATACAGATAGTATGTATATAGGAGTTAGTGGAAAAACGATAGAGGAATTGATTAGACCTAACTTACTAGACGGGTTTGAAAAAGAAAAAAAGAAATGGTTGGCTTGGGATAAATGGAGCGAAAGAGAGCCCGGACTTTTCAAAATGGAATTTAGCGGAGATAGGGAGATAGGGTGATAGCGTTATCTAGTAAGTGTTATTTTGTAGAAAAATTTAATTCTATTAATAAAAACTCTGCGAAAGGAATGTCCAAGAGAACCAACAATTTAAATTGGGATAGATATAAACGAGTACTAAGTGAAACTACAGAAGATGGAAAACACATTATAGATGTAGCACAAAATAGAGGATTTAAAATGAAAGACGGCGTTATGAAAACGTACTGTCAACAAAAATTAGGACTCTCAGCATACTACGATGAAAGACGTGTGTTACCAGACGGAATACATACAGAACCTCTCTAATAATTTTGAAAAAATTAAGAAAATTAGCAATCTAAAGACTGACGATCCGGGGGTAGCTGGGTGTCAGAAGGCACCATAAGAAGTTCTTCGCGAACAAACCCTCGAGATGGTCCATCATCCAAATAGTAGAGCACGGGCTCATCGGGCTTGGTAATAGATCGATCTAGATGATATACATTGAGAGACCACACGGGATCAGTCGCGCGGCGGCTGCCACCTTCGAGCTCTCCCGGTTGATAAGAGGTACCGGACGTCAATATCCGATGGAAGCCGTTGCTCCTCTAAACCAACGGGTCGCCCACGCGAGACGGCAGAGGGCTCGCTCGTCACGCTTTTAAACTTGATAGCATCTACAGGCTTCTTACCTATCAATCTGGTCACCTCTCCGTTCAGTGCGGAGACCACGGCGGGCAGTCTGGCCACCCACTCGGTCGATCGCGAATGAGGGTCTACAAGTTCTTTGGCATATTGGTGTCCGAACAGTCTCTCAGCCAGGGTTCGATTGAAGCGCTCCACGATCCCCTGGTCCCGGTGGATGTTGACGCGGCCGCGTCTGACAGAAACTTCGTGCTTAGACAATAGATGAGAGACCGCGCCCATGAACTCGCGGCCGGGATCGACCTGGAGAAGATTCGGCCATTTGAGAGGACTCCTCTTATATATTCGGGAGAGAGCCTCGGCCACCTCCTTAGACTCTTTAGTGGCCAACGGTTCAGCCCCCTTATAACGACTCGCTACGTCAACGATTGTCAGTGCGTACTTGTACGTCTTACGATCGACGCGATCGTGAGGGAGAAACAGGAGATCCGCTTGGTGAACTTGGTTCGGTACCGGCACGTCGAATTTCGGGCGCAGAATATTGTGAGGCGCGGGTAAATAAATCTGCCAGATGGCCTGCTTCTTGAGCCATTCCTTGACAGCGTTTTCTGAAACCTTGGTCGCCGCCGCGAGGTTCTTGATGGCCGCGAGTCCCTTCCAGTAGCCGCGGGGGCTGTAGTACGCGTTAGTTTGGTATTAAGTTTGCGCGTGTTCATCGTATGCAATGTATTCTAATATATCGGACAATCTCCAACATGCCCTCGCCAGATCGTCCGGTAACTGCGTCGATAATAATAAACCTTTGTTGGAAGTACAATTGCGATTGGGGGTTAAGTTCTGAAGGAACTTGGGAAAATCCAATCCCCCAGGATTGGTGGAGGAATCTAACACCCGCTTTGCGAAATGGGTGGCCGCTTTTTCGTCCTCCTGCCACGTCTCGAGAGAATCTCGGGCCAGACGAATCATACCCTTTGCACCAACCATGCGGTGTTTAAGGGCAGTGTAGCCTACATCAATCATAGCAAAATAAAGTTTGTCAACTGACATCGTTCTATATATATATATATTTATAAAAAAATTATTTAAAATAATTAATTTAAAATCTCGATTAAATATAGTAGCCGACGAGCCTCACCACACCCATTCCCACGACGATGAACGCGATCTCGCGGTCTTTTTGGGGCTCTGATGGTACATAGAAATCTGAAAGTTGGGGCTCGCGATCCAACGGCGCGAGACTTTTGTGCGGATATGCCAGCGCGTACTCGCGGTTGGCTTCTTCAACGTTCTGAAAAGTTTGTGCGGCGTGATTTTCGCGGTGAAGCTCTTCATTGACCCAGTCCAGATGGGCGGTTCGTTTTTTCGACCACGCTTCCTTTGCGCTATTGAGTTGTTCTACAGCTAAATCGTGACGCTTACGCTCCTCATCCACGTTCGAGCTTTTCATTTTAGAGAATATAAAGTTGCTACCGCTGAACGCCAATGCGTTTACAAGCGCACCACCTACTATTACTGCGATTGAAGCCATTTATTTCCATATATTAACTGGTAGAATTCCAGCTTTAACTAGATAATCTCGGGTCCAAACTGCGGCCGCTACATCTAAGGTCGCGAGCCCTACGTCTCTCACAGTAAAGTCCAATTTGGGAGCGGATCCTCCTAGGGCCATCTTTGATAGTCGGGCATACCCGATACTGAAACCCGATATCACCACGGCGTGATAAAGCGCATTCACTAACATTTTACCATTTTGTTCAGCCATTATAATTATTGCATATAAAAAGGGTCGCGATCAATGTTTAAATGGGGCGCATCCAATCGCGATTGGTGTTTCGTAACTTTCTTCGAACACTGCGGTTGTTTGATTCGTAATAGGGGTATTTCCACACGCACAGGCACCAACAACTGTCAGACCACCACCAACAACCCAACTCCAATTCACGAATTTGGGTTCAATCGGATTCGCCCAACCTCGATTGGGTGTTGAGTGTGCTTCCAATTCGTGAATTGGGGGTGTTGTTGTACTCAAACTCTGTCTTCAGATGTTTTGCTGTCTCCATCCCCGATTGCAACGACTGTTTAGCCTCTCGAAGCTCGGTGAGTATTTTATCTTGTTTAACTTTTCTGGTGGCAGCCGCCGCCCGCCCAGCTGCCTGTCTTTTGGGATGTTTTTTATATGCGGTATGTCATCCAGTGGCGGAGTAACACTCGGGTTCGATTGGGTTGGAGCAATCGGGTTCAACTCCGTCACTCTCGCGGGTGTGTCTTGTGTCATCATTTATGATATTAATATTAGGGCTTATAGTTCGTGGGCATATATGTCCAAATTGACAGTGTTTACCCGTGGTCAACGCGGTTGTCAGCGGAGCTAAGTACATTCCAAACTTGTGATAAATTGAGCAGCAGGCTGTTCTAAGAGTGTGACCTATAAAAGGGTCAGTCTCTAGATCGTCAATCAATCCCGCGGTGTTTGGTATAGGGAGAAGTATACTAACGGCGGTTGCGTACTGAAATAATAGCCGCCGATCCGATAGTTTTTGTCATCTCCGCACCTAACCTAGATTCGTATCGCGCATACATTTTATCGATCTCCGCATCTGACATCTTATCCACCTGAAAAACTGAGAGACGCCTACCGAGATAATGCTCCGATTGTCCCCCAGCAACCAGCGCAGCTAGCCGCTCTCGTCGCGCCGCATTTTCATTTTCATTCTGAGTCGTTGCACTCAACCCAATACCAACCGCCGTTGGAGTTGATTCCGATTGCTCTGTCGGATCATTATCTGTGTTGGCAGTCGGAGTTGAGGTTTCTTCTATTAGCTGATCGAGAAGTTCGTCGCAGTTCATTTTTTTTAAAATTAATTTAACTATTCTAACAAGTCTCATCACTTTAACATATTGCCAAGCGCACCACCCGATACTTATGATCACCATTATGCTCGCAACAAAGCTCGCAGCGGAGCACCAAATTGTTAACATTGTTAACCATTGTTCAGCATTTGTTCAACATTTGTTCAGCATTGTTCAGCATTTGTTCAGCATTGTTCAGCAATTGCTAAGCATTGTTAAGCATTTACTCGGCAGTTACTAAACGAGCGTTAAGTAATTGCTAATTAATTATTAATTAATTGATAACTTCGTAAGCAGTTGGTTGATCAGTCTTTAGCAAAAGCTTGGCGTGCTTAGTTTCCGAAAGCATATGTCGAACCTCCAGGCGCTCCTCGCGCATTGGGATAACGTCATTCTCTCGAAGACAGTCATCGAATGAGTCTTGGTCCTTGCAGTGAAAGAGGGCGACCCATTTCGTTTGCTCGCGCAGATCCTTGAGGACGGCGTTGTACTTTTGAGTGGATATCCATACGCTTTGCCTAGCATGGTGGCCAGAAAATGCGAGCTCGGAGAGCATGTCCTTTTTGGTCATCGCCGCCTTGGCTGAGCAATCGTCAATCACGTATAGGGTGGGCTCACCCTGGAATATTTGGTATAAACCACGCAGCCAATCGTGAAGCCTATCACCGGGGTCAATAACGTATACCTCAGGGTCGGTCCATATCCACGGGCGCCGCTGATAAGTATCGTTGTGCCGCACAGTGGGACACAGGATCACAATGTGACGAAAGGCATCGCGGTAGTAGCCCTTGAGCAAGTCTAGGATGAAAACCATTTTTCCACATCCTGTCTGCCCACATATTATGGCAGAGTGGGCATCTCCAATCATGAATTGGTATTGATTGCTAATTTTCTTAATTTTTTCAAATTTATTAATTAATAAATCGTTAGAATGATTGTTAATTTTCTTAAAATTAATTAAATCAGTAGAGTGCTGAGACGTATCGGCCATCTTCGATGTTCAGTTGTGCGTCTGTAATTATATATAAGTACACGTTCAATGCGCCATTTCCATCCGCCTCTTTGGTTATCTGGATCATCACACCCTCGCTAGCGTTCTCAACTTGGCGTCCGCTGCCGTGTATTTGGTCGTCGTCGCTGGCTCGCATGTCTAGCCATAACGCGTATTTGGTATTCAGGAACTCCGCGAGGGAGACGGCCGAGAGGTGCAGGTCTTTGGCAACTGCTGCAACCTCCGGAGAGCGCTTAGAGCCGGCAGCAAACTGCTTTCTTACTTCGTCCCACTGCTGGTGCGCGCGAAGACCCGCGCTGTAGAGTTGATTGGGGACTCCCTCGATCGTCACCTCTACCTTCGTGATTTTGGGGTTATAGAATTTGTCGGTTTTTCTAGCACCGAACGCGAACCGAGCATCCTCGAGCAACATCAGTATACCTTTCATCGAGCGGACGGGTACGTTGACATTAATATTCCACAATGTGTCGCCTTTGTCTTTCGTCATCTTGCGATGGCGAAGAACTCGGTCGTAAAGTATGGCAACGCGCCTGGCGTACTGGGTTCTGATCAATCGCGCGAGTTCGGGCATCGTGACCATGTCGTACTCCAGCGAAACATTATCGATCGTATACGTCGATAACATGTCGCTGGCTACGAGAACTCGGCCGTAGTCGTTGAACGTTAGTTCGTATTCGAGGCGGTCAGCCAAAGCGCTCTGATAGTAGGGCATGTGACTCTCCAGCAACTCAAAGTCGAGCGGGATGTAGAAGCGGTTGCCGTAAGCGCCCGCGACCGCGTTGTCGCTCGCGACGTTATCTGCCTTGTTAGCAGACCCGATTCTAAGTTTGTTTACGTTCTTAATTTTGCTGGTGTCAATACCCTGATAGACAGCGTTTTCGCGCTCTTGCGCCGTCATCCATAGGTCCTGATAACAATGGTAGGCGTCGCTGTCATCGATCGATATCACCTCATTACCAGAAATCTTTATCATGGTCTTCTTGACGATGGCGCGACCCAGGTTCTGAACGATGGTTCGGTTCTCGTCCGTCGACGTCAGCGAAATAGTGAAAGCGAGGTGAACAGTCCCCGGCACAATGACGTTGTTAGCTCCGAGGTTGGGGAAGCGGACCAAGAGCTGCTGGTTCTGGTCGATCGTCGATGGGTTGTTCGTAATAACGACACTCTGTCTCACGCCTTTTGCCCCGAGGGGCTCACGCAGTCTGCGGTATGGATTGAGTTTGCGACCGTATTGACTCGAAGACATAATTTAGTGAAACTATATTAAACCCGTATGGTTTTGTCTTTAATACATAATTAATTTTAAGAAAAATTATAAATATGGCTGATTACGATATTGACATGGACAACTACGATCTCACTACGGGCGACCGAGATGATTACCTCGATGGTGATGATGATGATTATAATGACGAAACACCCTTGATACAGCCTCCAGTTCCAATCAATCGCAATCGGGGAATTAGGTGGCGCTGCAAACCAACACCAATTAGTCAAACGACGGGAATTACTTGAGGGAGCTGTAGACGACTTCTACAACAATTTGGCAGACAAAGGTGTGGTCCCATCTGTCGGCCGCGACTACTCCAAGTTCGAATTGGATCTGCGTGGTAGATTGCGACTAAAAGCATCAAATGTCCCGATCGTTAACACGATGACCGGTAAACCCCTAGCGCTGAGCACCATTGCCGGAAACCGGGGCGGTGGTGAAATCATAAGGAGCGAACTCGGATTCCCAGATTGGAAGAGGGGTAAAACAATTATGCCGCCCCGCGCTGTAGAGGCCCTACAGTCTACCGACGAAACGATGGCGAAGACGGCCGCCGATATAGAAACTGTTGAGCTCAGCGAACTCCCTCGAGTAGCCACCGACGCTATTAACACGATGGAGCTCAACGAAAGTGAGATAGACGAAATACTCAGGACGATGAATGACCCACCGTTACCTCTTCGCGAACTCCGGCCTCGATAAGGTTATGCAAACGGTCCGGGGCGAACTGGTCCTTAACCTCGCCAAACTCTCGTCGCTGGATGAACATATCGCGCTAGAAGTAAGAAAACTGGAGGAGCGGTGACGATAAGAGAATCTACCGAGCGGATCACCGAACGCCTGCGGTCGTTGCGGGACGAAAGAGAAGCTCGCTTGCAGGCTGCATCGACTAAACCGTGAGGCTCTCCGCACCCAAATAAGTCGGATCGCGAAACAATCTCGAGGGTCCTGCACGAGGAGACGACACTTTGTGAGCGTCTTCGCACTCTGTTCAGAGAGCAGGGTGTCACGATAGCAAGCATCCTCGTTGCTATCAGCATGACTATATCGACCATAGTTCTAGCTTTCACTGGTGGTGCGGCGCCACCACCCACGCCAGCACCCACACCACCACCCGTGCCATCCGGTGGAGCCAAGGAGTGGGTAAAAAAACAACTAAAAGCCCTCGCCAGTCTCCTGGCTAAATTAGCCGAAAAGGCGGCTGCCGCACTAACTGGACTGATCGGAAGTATCGTTTCTTACTTGCTATCTATATTATCAAAAACGGCCGGATGGCTAGCCAAAAATACCTGGGCTTTAATCGTGGCAATTGCCGGTCGGTCTCCTACTATTCTTCGCCAGAGAGTTCCTAAAACCAAAGCGTAAATAATCCGATTGCCACGAGGGCGACGACGAGCCCTAATTTCTCCTCCTCGTGTGTTGTGCTTCCAATCTCGATTGGGATGATTGCATTTGGGGAACTCGATGGTGCATCCAATTTACGAATTGGGGGTACTGGGTTCGATTGTGTTGAGGGAGGTGTATCCATTTTGTGTTTTGGGGGTTTTATGAAATCGGTTCCACTTACAACACTGTTGAACCCGATCATGTTGGGGGTGCGCTTGATGATATCCACGTTCACGTTACCGTTGTGGCCAATTTTTTGATTGGCGGTGGCGATTACGATCTGATTATTGTAACCGTCAACCGGGTCGTCTCGTAGTATCATATTGCTCGGCGCCATATAAAGACCTATTCCAAATACATAGTCTACTGGAGTGCTGGCATTCTGTAAAACGTCTTGATAATTCTGGATCGCCTTTTCCAGGTCCACCCTAGCTGAGATGGCGTCCTCTACAAGTGCCAAGAATTGTTTTTGTGCGTCAAACGCTGTTCCCGTGCCCAGTATAGAACTGCGAGTTTGCTTCTGTGCGCCGAGGATGGCCCAGACGTACGTGCGAATGAAGTCGTTGACGCGAGTAACCCCGGCCTGCGTGAACCCTAGACCCTTATCTAACATAAATGTACCCCACGCGTTCTGAACCTCAGCAGCCTGCTGTATGTAATCGACGTGAGCCCGTTTCGGAGGTAACATTTTACAAGAAAACACGCCACAGTGCCGACCTCCAGACACTTCCAGCCCGAAAGTCATAGTCGCGGGGTCAAAATTCCCGGCGTTCCGACTGACGATGTGGTCACCGGAGTGATCGTGTCTAAAATGAGTCTGCGTCCAATTCCCGGACTGGCCCCGAATGAGAACGTCCCCGAGGCCGGTGCTGGTAGGAAATGCTTTCTGTCTCCAGTCCGCGTCTTTTGAAACGTTAAATTCGTTACACAGTCTTTCAAATGCCATACGGTCGTATGCATTGGAAATGGGATCCCAGGCGTCGTCTTGAGGTAGTGAAATACCTAGTTCTTTCAGAATCCTCCTAATAGTATACGCATGAAAGTTGTAAACACTTCGGAGCATGACATTCTTAGATGTCAGATGGTCTTTATGTGAAACTCCACACCCGGCTGTTGCGCACCATACAGCGAAATTTATTTGGTTCTGCCAAAACTGCATCGGTGTTGCTTTCCACCCATTTACCGCCTCCATCGTATTAATCTTGGGCAACCTATATTGTTCAAAGAAGTCGGGGAAGTTGGTGGCAAATCCACTGTCCGGTCTAACTGTTACGGTTGGGTGTACAAGGGGATTAACAACGTCTTTTTGCTTGTATTTACCACCGACCGCGTACTTTGCATTAGAATTAAAGCTAAATGCTTTGGTATCCATTGAAAGATATTATTATGTTTGCTACTATCACTAATGTTCAAAAAGGGAGTTGTGAACTTCAAAAATTAATAGACAACTGCTGCGGACAACGCCGGGTAGGCCTCAGATCAATCACCTTCACGGTTGGGTGGAAAAACATTGAAATGCACAAGGAGATCTCCGGAATACAACGGCCAGAGGCTATCTATTCCGCAGATGGTATAGATCTAGAGACGGCCGATAGTCCTGCAGAAGTAGAGAGACGCCTTCGGGAATCAAGTGCCGCATTACTTCCTGGCCTTTGGGGTTTCGGAGATGTCCAAGCTTTAATCGCGACGAATATGCCTGATAATGGCACTCTCACAGTCTCAAAAGCCACGGGGATTGCGACATTGTCCGTTGATAAAAAATTAAAGATCACTCCGGGGTTGGCCTCAATGTTAGGATTTAAATTTGCACCCCTTACGACGAGGATGAAGGGTTTAGTACCCCGTTGAAATTTGTCTTCCCCGTGGGCGAGCACCACGGCGATACCCCGGTGAACTTCGCCTTCACAAAAACTCTCGGGGTGCACCTGGATCGGGTGAACACATCGTACAACACGGTAGACGGCACTCCCAGCACATTACTGAAAACCGTGCCCGCCAGCGACTGTTTCTTTGGTGAGACCCTGCACTTAGACTTCCCCACACCCCGAGATGAAAGTTTTGGAATCGGGACACATCCTCGAGTTGAAGATTTCTATTCTTGATGATAAAGGCGAGAGTTGAAGAACGAATTACCCGATTTCGGTCGTCCTAGAAATTTCAAATTAATTAATTTTAAGAAAATTATTTAGAATTAAACGCATGTTCGTAATTTATATATATATATTATCAACATTATTGAAAATGAGTATATACGGACCAGTAGTTCTTCCGATTGGGTGACAAATTCAAAGAATTGGAACCGACAGAAGGGGATTCATCCCGACAGAGGGCGACTTTTTAACTACCCAAAAAACAAAGGCCTTGATCAATAGAACTATATCGGTGGCCACGGACGAGATTCACAAGAGTCTACTATCACAACTTAGAGAATATGCCCTGGCTGTGAATACACAAAGTCGTGAAGAAACGCATACGAACTAAACGAACTAGGTGTAAAAAATAACCAAATTTCGAAAAGAGAGGCGGTTGGGGATTGATAAAGTCCGAGAAGACCACCAGGCGGACCTTACGGAGGCTTATGATGCGTTGCGCTTAGAGGACTCTCTCATCGGTGAAGCGACACTTACCGAACTAGACGGGAAAATAACCAAATTTCAAAAAGAGAGCAGGTCGGATATTGATAAAGTCGAGGAAGACCACCAGCGCCCTTACGGAGGGTTATGATACGTTCGCTTAGAGGACTCTCTCATCAGAGATGCGGCACTTACCGAACTAGACAAAAAAATAACCAAATTTCGAAAAGAGGCCACGTCGGGTATTGAGAAAGCCCGAGAAGACCACCAGGCGGACCTTACGGAGGCTTATGAGGTGTTGCGCTCAGAGGACTCTCTCATCAGAGAAGCGGCGGTTGCCGAACTAGACGGGAAAATAACCAAATTTCGAAAAGAGACCCGGTCGGGTATTGATAAAGTCCGAGAAGACCACCAGGTGAACCTTGCGGAGGCCATTGCGGAGGCTTATGATGCGTTGCGCTTAGAGGACTCTCTCAGCAAAGAAGCGACACTTACTGAACTAGACGGGAGGAAAATAGCCGAATTTCTGAAAGAGACCAGGTCGGGGGTTGAGGGGGTCCGAGAAGACTACAAGGAGGCCATTGCGGAGGCTTATGGGGCGTTGCGCTCAGAGGACTCTCTCAACAGAGAAGCGGCACTTACTGAACTAGACGAAAAAATAACCAAATTTCGAAAAGAGGCCCGGTTGGGGGTTGAGGGGGTCCGAACGGGTATTGAGAAAGCCCGAGAAGACCACCAGGCGGACCTTATGGAGGCTTATAGGGTGTTGCGCTCAGAGGACTCTCTCATCAGAGAAGCGGTGGTTGCTGAACTAGACGGAAAAATAACCGAATTTCAAAAAGAGGCCTGGTCGGGTGTTGAGAAAGCCCGAGAAGACCACCAGTGGCAGCCCTTGCGAAGGCATTATGAGGTGTTGCGCTCAGAGGACTCTCTCATCAGAGAAGCGGCGGTTGCTGAACTAGACGGGAAAATAACCGAATTTCAAAAAGAGGCCCGGTCGGATGTTGAGAAAGCCCTAGAAGGCCACCAGGCAACCATTACGGAGGCTTATGATGCGTTGCGCTTAGAGGACTCTCTCAGCAGAGAAGCGGCACTTACCGAACTAGACGGAAAGATAACCGAAGTTTCCGATAAACTGAAACATGATCGTATAGCCGCGACCAAAGCTCTTGAGGAGGCCTCTTATAAGATTCGTACCGAGGCATATACCTCAAACAGTGCGCTTGCCGGAATAGTGCGAACAATGAAAACGCTAAAACGTGCCATAACAGTTTGGGCTGAGAAGCGGGCCCATTGGTTGAGGGGCACTATGAATATTCGTTCGGTGCCAAAGCGAGTAATAAATGTGGGGATACACTATGACAGCTGCATGGTGAAGTTATCCGAATGGCGGTCTGCTCGGTTAATGGTAGTGGTAAACCTGTGGGCGCGGTCGCGATAAATATTGTAGTAGATGGGGAAGAACGGGGGTTGGAGTCACTAAAATCTCTGGAGATAGTTCGACGATTGTTGCGTTCGCCGGTGATGATCGAATTAGACTTTCCCAAGGTAGTGTTATTAACTTTGTTACGAAAATCGGTGACCCAGAGAGTTCTTCCACTATTGTCTCATTGTTAATTGAACTTAATTTGTAAATACTAATATATTGAAAATCATGAACGAATCACCGCTTCCAATTGTCAATACCACTCCATCAACACGGTGTACAATTAACGAAAGAAGTTCAGATTTTAGGTTGAATAATATCGTCGCTATGCAGGATATTTTAGTTAGAGAATATACAAATAGAAAAAAGAAACGCTAAAAAATATAGACGCGCGGTGAACATGGCTGAAGCATCTAGCACGGCTCTGGCGAGTGTTTCTGTGTTGTGTGGGGCGGGGGACAGCTGCAACTATATCCACCATTATAACGGTTCCTGTAGCGGGGATTTTATGTGCGGTGTCGCCGTTTGTCTGGTTGCTGTGTATGGTAATTTAGGGGTAGGGCGTCGGGTGGAAAACTCGAGAAAAAAATGTAGAAAACATGATAGAATATCCATTCTCGCCAGGTCTAAGAAAAAATAGCATCGACGTTATAGTGTCCAAAGCGTTGGCCGATAAGAAAATATCAAATTTAGAGTTTGAATCTGTGGTGTAAGAAATGGGGAGATATGAACAATTAAAAAATGATATAAGAATCAAGGCGCGCGCCACCATGCCCAAAATTGAGTGTACTGATTGGGATAAATTTAGGGAAAAACTTGGAGATAAAGTCGGAAGAAATGTTACAGCACCATTGTGATGTTTTATAAAATAATTATATTGGTGCAGTAAACAAATTTACATACCTATACAACATGTGTTTTTCACTGAGAATTACGCCGTAATCGCATAACAAATTCGGTCGAGGATTACACTGTAATCGCCTGTGTAAATTGATACACTCGGCTATAAATAACTGTCTGTTTACCTCGGCTATCAATTTACGCATGGTTCATAACCCGTGTAATTGAAACATTGTCGTAAATCGATAATTGTACAACACTAGGTAATGTTTATCATAACAGCCTACGTGGTCGTGTGGGTTAAGGCGATACTCTATAGAGACGAGGGTTGTGGGTTCGCGCCGCGGTTGGAGCTAAAAAAAATTATTTATTTATTTCTATCCCTACAAATGTGGTCGCTATGGTAAACAACTGCATGACAACGGGTTCTGATCCGAACGTTGAGGTTTGTGGAAAAATAAATTTGCCAGTTACCATAAAGACTCGGTTATAATATGCAAACCGTAATTTGTCGCTATGGTAAAACAACGCATGACAACGGCGTCCGAGTCCGACCGTTCGAGGTTTGAAAAATACAAAAAAAAATTCAGATTGCCAGTTTACATACCACCGATAAGGAAAAATACACTCAAAGTACGACAACGGCGTTCCTATAAAACCGCTCGAGGTTGATGAAAAATAATTTCAGATAGCCCGTTTACATACCTTCGATAAGGAAAATACACTCGGCTATAAATTAATTAGTATTTTTTTTTTTTTTCAATAATAATTTTTCAATATCTTTATAAGCGATATCGTAGAAATGTACATTCGTAAACGAATCGTTGGGTTTTAAATTTTTTATATAATACACATTAGTTTCATATCCGATACGCATTATCCATCTTAATGTTTGTATTTGCCTCTTGTATAGTTGACATAATTGCCGGTATAATATTGTAAATGTAACGTTTTTATCGGAGCGTAATGGTATTTCATATATTCGATATCGCCTAGTGTTCTCATTTTATAGAATTTATATACAGGATTATAACCCCCGTAAGCTTCGTAAACTTCTTCAACAGTCATTAAAAAATTTCAATTCAAATTGTATTGTATTATCCATTTTCTCTAATAATATTGGTACTTGTTTTTTCTGTTCAATTGGATGTGAAAAAAACATGATGTATTTATGACACCAATATACATGGCTGAAAGTATGAAAATCTGTCAATACTGAAAAGTGCCAACGGCACGTAACGAGTGCCGTAGGCACGACCGGGGGGGAAGAGCACGAGAGGGGTTGCTAACCCCTTCTCGTAAGGGGGGTACGGGTGATCTCCCCCGAAAATTTTGAACATTCAGAGTTGCTTAGACAGCATTTGATGATATTTGTGACTTGTCAAATAGCAGGATATAGCAATTAAAACTGCTTTAAACCCAATAAAATTGAAGCCATATTCATAATTTTGCAGCGAGAAATATTCACTGGCATGCTCTATGTTACAATATTCATGGTGCATCTATATCAATTCAATATGGCTAAGTCAATGAAGCAGAAAAAGTAGGTCCAGGTCAAAAGTAGGTTACATGGATTATGTCATTATGCCTTTAGTACATATGGGAATTGATTTTGGACTGTAGGTGTAACAGGTAGTGCGAAATGGTTGAAGGTCGAAGTGTCACAGGGCCGAGTACCCGAGATGTCACGTTACCGTTTAAACAGATTTGGAAGAAAATAACCATGTCTATTTCCATTTAATTATAAGCATGTAGTACCCTCTACACCATTCTACCCAATTTATACTCTGTATTTACTAACTTAGCATGATTATATAGGCCACGGGTGTGAATTTCCATGTTTTGGAAAAAACGTTTGTTGTTGGGTCGTAAAGCGGCACATTTTACGACATATTAAATTACCAAAATAATTGTTGATCACAGTTCATATATTGAAAATATTGCTGGTAGCATGTACTAAATTTGAATAGTGGGCAGATGTGTGAAAATAAACTATATATCATCTAGACCAATTTATTCGGTAATTTCCGAGCGGCCGTCTCCGAGCTGTTGTTAGCTTCGGTACGGTGCGGTAAGGCGACTGATTGAATAATTGGTGCCCGGTTTCTAAGCGCCGCTCCAAAGTGGAAGGTGCATATTATCATATGAATATATATAGCAGGGACCAGACAAATTGCCGATGTGCGAAACGAAAGTGAACCTAATTTTGACATCAGTTGGCCGAATGAAAAATGAAACATCTGTGGACCGAATGAGACACCCTCACCCCCACCCCCACCTCCCCCCCCCAAATCTCAACGGATTTGCACGAATTGGAAAAATGGTCCCGGGAAATGTCTCCAATACGGAATTCCGTATCAATATGGAAAACTTTCAGCCATGCAATATATACTTTCAAAAGTCAATTACCAATATAATTGGGACTCCCTCTTTTCAAAATTATTTTCTCCAAAAATTCATAAATTTGCTGTCGGGAGACCCAATTTTCCTCGTTAACCAATTTTTTGATTTTCGGGGGTGGTGGGGGTATTATAGAGGGTTATAAATGATACCACGGTAGGTGGTATCATTTTGACTCCCTTACTACTACTTGTGTTACTTTCAACCAATGAAACAACATGAATAATTATTTTGTGCATTCGAGTACACACTTAGAATGACCAGGGCCTGTGCTTATAATTTATTGTGAGCATGTTCTCCTAATTCATACTCAAATTCAGGCAGTTTGATTGGCTGAGACAGTCTCAGCCAATCAAACTGCCTGAATTTGAGCACAAGAGCAAAGTACATGCATATTTATAGAAGGTTTATAATCATTGGCCTTGGGTTTCGTACGATAACTCACTTTGTGTCGCAGCTTCACCAACTCCTCGAGAATGGCGGTATTCTCCTTCACACACCTGTAATGGACATCGACAAATTACTCACTGTCACTGATGAGGCTTATGATTGCGATTTATTTATGAAAAATATTTACAGAAACTGTCATATTTTCTGTAAAATGAAGTCAAAAGTTGATGAAATTTTCATAGCAAATGCGGAATACTATTCCGCATTTGCTCTGAACATTTTGTCAACGTTCGACATCAGTTACGAAAAACATCATGAATTTTGTAAATGTTTTTCATAAAATAGGTACAAAATCACATGGCTCGTCTCATTTGTGGCTGTGTCTGTATAAATGGGGCTTATGGTGTTTGAGGCCAGCCCAGCTCCTGGCATAAAAGCCTTTCACAGTGGAGGTTGATCAGTGTCTACACAGCTTGCACATTCCCTGTATCCAGTCACAGCCACACATCTGACTATGGCTGCAGAAATGTGGCATATGAGATTTGTGGCATGTGTAAGGATCTACATTGTATGTGAGAACAAGCGTTTAATGGATGAAATGGCGAACATTGCAAACACTGATCAGATTGACCAAATGCATTTTTATATATTTGGGTCTCCAGTTGACCATTTGCCAAAATATATGATAATCCTGCTGTTCCCTGTCATATGATGATCTGCTGTCTGTTCCACATTTTGCTGCAGACAAACCTTTGGCAATTAAACACATTAAATCTAAAAAATGTTTAAAAGTAAGTATTTTTTCATGAATAACCAAAAAGTAATACTCCCAATTTTCTTTTATTGATTTTATTGCAAAAAAAGACAAGAAACGAGGCAAAGCCACGAAGGCCAGGTTTTTTCCAAGCATAGACACTTGGATAACATAATTATACCCACTTTTTGTAGACTAGATGGCCGTAGCCTGCATGTCGCGCCTTGGGGCGAGGCATGGACACTAAAAAAATAGATATAGTAGATGGAAAAACTTTAACCAAAAAACTTTAACCGGACACACGGACGAACGGACGACGATGCCAAAATGCTGACGATATCGCGCTTTCCGCAAGCAGGTGTGACAATGATGATAAACACCCATGTGAAGTATCAAGGTATTGGGATGAAGCAGTTGCAGAGATAGTACACGAAAAAACTTTAACAAAAAAATTCAAAGTAATTTGACCTTGACATTGGGCACAGGATCGCGCTTTCCGCAAGCAGGTGCAACAATGATGATAAACACCCATGTGAAGTATCAAGGTATTGGGTGAAGCAGTTGCAGAGATATAGTACACAAAAAAACTTTAACAAAAAAATTCAAAGTAATTTGACCTTGACATTGGGCACAGGATCGCGCTTTCCGCAAGCAGGGTGCGACAATGATGATAAGCACCCATGTGAAGTATCAAGGTATTGGGTGAAGCAGTTGCAGAGATATAGTACACGAAAAAACTTTAACAAAAAAATTCAAAGTAATTTGACCTTGACATTGGGCACAGGATCGCGCTTTCCGCAAGCAGGTGCGACAATGATGATAATGAGTGAGTGAATAGGGTTTAACGTCCGCTTTTCTGACATAGAGGTACAAGCCTCAGGGAGTCTACACGCAGACGGGTCAACGGGGTCGTGTCCCGTATCCACCTGTCCAAGGGGGGTAAATCCCAACTTCAGAACTCAATATTTACAATCAAAATATATATTCAGTCCTGAAATTAGAACAACCTGATCTGGTGCCAGGCCCTCGCCACACCAGCATCATTTATCCCATCCCCTAAAAGTAATAGGATTAGCGCTAATCTTACTTTTATATATGGGGCATAGCCCGACTCAACTCTCACGTACAAGAGAAAGCCAAAAATGTACATGAGGGCCAAATCCGGTATAGTGGGTTCCGGAAAGTATGAACCCAATCGTTAAGCCAGTTTTAGTCGCCCTTTTACGACAAGCAATGGCTACTGCAGCACTATTCTCAGGATCAGTTGATCCCGCCCCGGTGCCTGCACGGGCGACAATGATGATAAACACCCATGTGATGTATCAAGGTATTGGGTGAAGCAGTTGCAGAGATATAGTACAACGAAAAAAACTTTAACAAAAAAATTCAAAGTAATTTGACCTTGACATTGGGCACAGGATCGCGCTTTCGCAAGCAGGTGCGACAATGATGATAAACACCCATGTGAAGTATGAAGGTATTGGGTGAAGCAGTTGCAGAGATATAGTACACGAAAAAACTTTAACAAAAAAATTCAAAGTAATTTGACCTTGACATTGGGCACAGGGGCCGCACAGGTTGGGGGTTAGAATGAAAATATGGATGATGACTACACCCAGTGAAGTTCTAAGGTAATGGGCGAAGCAGTTGCAGAGATATAGTATAACGAAAAAGTTTTAACCAAAAACCTCTAACCAGACGTACGTTAAAAAGTTAACGTTGAAAATGGCTAAGTCAATTACGTAGAAATAATAGGTGAAGGTAAAAAAATGGTGGACACTGTTGGATAGTTGTATGTGGTAGGCACCCCTTGGTTATGAAGCTGTGAAAGTTTGGTGGTCCTAGGTGGTACAGTACCAAAGAAATGGACTTAAACACGAAAACTTAACATTGTAAACGCGAAAACTTAACATTGAAAATGGCTAAGTCGACTGCGCGGAAAAAATGGGTGAAGTTAAAAAAAAATTAACATGTTGGATAGTGATATGTGGTGGGTACCCCTTGATTATGAAGCTGTGAAAATTTGGTGGTCCTAGGTGGTACAGTACGAAAGAAATGGACTTAAACACGAAAACTTAACATTGTAAACGCGAAAACTTAACATTGAAAATGGCTAAGTCGACTACGCGGAAAAAATGGGTGAAGTTAAAAAAAAAAAGTAACATGTTGGATAGTGATATGTGGTGGGCACCCCTTGATTATGAAGCTGTGAAAGTTTGGTGGTCCTAGGTGGTACAGTAACAAAGAAATGGACTCAAACACCCGAAAACTTAACATTGATTGTGGACGCCCGCCCGCCGCCGCCGCCCGAGCCCCCCACCCCGCCCACGCTAACATTTCGCCAATCCAATAGCCATGGATTTTTTTTCAAAAAACCTGGCTAAAAATGTAGAAAAGTTAATTAACCAAAAGTGATAAGTATTCATAAGCACAGTTGTGATGGTCAAATGGTGAAGGTCATATTAAGGGCAGCATGATCATGTGACATTTGTGCACAAGTATGATGTATTTAAATATTAAAGTAATCTTTCAAGGGATATAGAAGACATGACAGAGTTGAAAAACTTTGGCAAACTTCTTAATGTGTGAACAATTTCAAGCTGTGAAGGTCAAAAGGTCATATTATGGGCAGCATGGATGTGTGACATTTATCCACAGGTTTGACGAATTGAAATATTAAAGTAATCCATCAAGGCATATAGAAGTTATGACAGAATTGAGAAACTCTGGCGACTTATTAATGTGTGAAAAAGTTCAATGTCGTCAAGGTCAAAACATCAAAGTCATATTAAGGGCCGCATGGACGTGTGCCATTTGTCCACAAGTATGATGTATTGAACTATTCAAGTATGACAGAATTGAGAAACTCCGGCAAACTTCTTAATGTGGGAAAAAGTTCAAAGTTGTGAAGGTAATATTAAGGGCAGCATGACTGTGTTGAAATGTTCAAGGGAAATAGAAAGTGAAAGTGAAAGGGTTTAACGTCCCACCAACAGCTAAGGTCATATAGAGACGGAAACACAATTTAAAGTCTCACCAACAGCTAAGGTCAAATAGAGACGGAAACACAATTTAAAGTCTCATCCGACAGACCAGTGGGATGGAAATACTATGAAAGTATTTTTGATGCCCAAGGCGAGGTTTGAACCCACAACCACAATCAGGTGTTCTAACCCCTAGGCCACAACACATCTCTACAAGGAAAATAGAATAATTGAGAAACTCTGGTGAACTACCGAGACCAGGGGCATAAAAATCCTATGGGAATTTTAAATTGGGGGAAAAGGAGGTGGAGGAACCCTTATATTCATGCACCATATTATTACCTGGAATTGAATGCGTTTTCCAGCATGCGTCTCGTTTCTGGATTCCTGGCTTTCTTCATACACGGGAAGTAGTGGGGGTACTTCAAGGTCACTTTACACTTGCCATCCTCCGTCTAATAGAAAAACTCAGTGGAATTTAATCAAATAACAACCCCAAGAATGTCACGTATTTTGACATAGAGATCAGAATGTGTTGTTCTTAACTGTTACAAGGGTGGAAACAAATATTATTATCTGCTGTCTTTTCATGTTTGTTTCTTAACAAAAACATGTCTGGGCAGCACATAAGAATTGTCTCCATTGGAGACGATTATCAGAAGCAGTCAAAATATTGCTGTCAACAAGAATAAGAGGGTCGAAGGTCACAGTATATATGCCCATCAGCAGACTAAGGTAGATAACTCACTAGTTCTTTGTTTTGCCATGATACACATAATGACCCAATGGAAAAGTGGAAACTATATACCATACAGCATATGTATGCAGGAGAATATACTAATAATATGTATTTTGTTAGTCACAGTATATATCATTGATGGATATTACACCCATAAGTACACACTCACCTTGTCCAGCGCTTTTATGAAGTCTTCAGGTAAGCCCACTGCAAAACACAACAGATAGAAGTCATGGACTGTGACACCTCTAGACATCTAGGAGCAGCTGCTCAAAACACATTACACAGAAGTCATGGACTGTGACACCTCTAGACATATAGGAGCAGCTGCTCAAACACACTACACAGAAGTCATGGACTGTGACACCTCTATACATATAGGAGCAGCTGCTCAAACACACTACACAGAAGTCATGGACTGTGACACCTCTAGACATCTAGGAGCAGCTGCTCAAACACACTACACAGAAGTCATGGACTGTGACACCTCTAGACATCTAGGAGCAGTTGCTCAAAACACATTACACAGAAGTCATGGACTGTGACACCTCTAGACATCTAGGAGCAGCTGCTCAAACACACTACACAGAAGTCATGGACTGTGACACCTCTAGACATATAGGAGTAGCTGCTCAAACACACTACACAGAAGTCATGGACTGTGACACCTCTAGACATATAGGAGCAGCTGCTCAAACACACTACACAGAAGTCATGGACTGTGACACCTCTAGACATCTAGGAGCAGCTGCTCAAACACACTACACAGAAGTCATGGACTGTGACACCTCTAGACATCTAGGAGCAGCTGCTCAAACACAATACACAGAAGTCATGGACTGTGACACCTCTAGACATCTAGGAGCAGCTGCTCAAACACACTACACAGAAGTCATGGACTGTGACACCTCTAGACATCTAGGAGCAGTTGCTCAAAACACAATACACGGAAGTCATGGACTGTGACACCTCTAGAAATCTAGGAGCAGTTGCTCAAAACACAATACACGGAAGTCATGGACTGTGACACCTCTAGACATCTAGGAGCAGTTGCTCAAAACACAATACACAGAAGTCATGGACTGTGACACCTCTAGACATCTAGGAGCAGCTGCTCAAACACAATACACGGAAGTCATGGACTGTGACACCTCTAGACATCTAGGAGCAGCTGCTCAAACACAATACACGGAAGTCATGGACTGTGACACCTCTAGACATCTAGGAGCAGCTGCTCAAACACAATACACGGTAAGTCATGGACTGTGACACCTCTAGACATTAGGAGCAGCTGTCAAAAACAATACACAGAAGTCATGGACTGTGACACCTCTAGACATTCTAGGAGCAGAATGCTCAAACAATACACAGAAGTCATGGACTGTGACACCTCTAGACATCTAGGAGCAGTTGCTCAAACACAATACACAGAAGTCATGGACTGTGACACCTCTAGACATCTAGGAGCAGTTGCTCAAAACACAATACACGGAAGTCATGGACTGTGACACCTCTAGACATCTAGGAGCAGCTGCTCAAACACAATACACAGAAGTCATGGACTGTGACACCTCTAGACATCTAGGAGCAGCTGCTCAAACACAATACACAGAAGTCATGGACTGTGACACCTCTAGACATCTAGGAGCAGTTGCTCAAACACAATACACAGAAGTCATGGACTGTGACACCTCTAGACATCTAGGAGCAGTTGCTCAAACACAATACACAGAAGTCATGGACTGTGACACCTCTAGACATCTAGGAGCAGTTGCTCAAAACACAATACACAGAAGTCATGGACTGTGACACCTCTAGACATCTAGGAGCAGTTGCTCAAAACCCAATAACAGAAGTCATTGACTGTGACACCTCTAGATATCTAGGAGCAGTTGCTCAAAACACAATACACGGAAGTCATGGACTGTGACACCTCTAGAAATCTAAGAGCAGTTGCTCAAAACACAACACATAGAAGTTACGGACTGTGGGACACCTCTGGAAATAAACTAAGAGCAGTTTGCTCAAAAACACACAGATTGAAGTCATGGACTGTGACACCGTCTAGAAATCTAGGAGCAGTTGCTCAAAAACAAAAAACAAAGATAGAAGTTACGGACTGTGACACCTGTAGGAAATCTAGGAGCAGTTGCTCAAAAACAAAACACTTGAATAGAACTTGTCACCAATCTTGGACTGTGACACTGTAGAAAATCTAAGGAGCAGTTGAAATCAAAACACAAACTCATAGAAGCTTAACAGATAGAAGTTTCGGACTGTGACACCTCTGGAAATCTAAGAGCAGTTGCTCAAAACACAACAGATAGAAGTCACGGACTGTGACACGTGTAGAAATCTAGGAGCAGTTGCTCAAAACACAACAGCATAGAAGTACAGACTGTGACACCTGGTAGATCTAGAGCAGTGCTCACACAACACATAGAAGTCACGACTGTGACACTGTAGAAATCTAGCAGTTGCTCACAACAGATAGAGTTCGGATGACACCTGTAGAAATCTAGGAGCTTGCTCAACACACATAGAAGTCACAGACTGTGACACCTGTAGAAATCTAGGAGCAGTTGATCAAAACACAAACATGAAGTCACGGACTGTGACACCTGTATCTAGGAGCAAGTCAAAACACAACACATAGAAGTCACAGACTGTAACACCTGTAGAAATCTAGACGCAGTTACTCAAAACACAACACATAGAAGTCACGGACTGTGACACCTGTAGAAATCTAGGAGCAGTTGCTCAAAACACAACACATAGAAGTCACAGACTGTGACACCTCTGGAAATCCAAGAGCAGTTACTCAAAACACAACACATAGAAGTCACGGACTGTGACACCTCTAGAAATCTAGGAGCAGTTGCTCAAAACACAACACATAGAAGTCACAGACTGTGACACCTCTGGAAATCTAGGAGCAGTTACTCAAAACACAACACATAGAAGAGAGGTTGCTCAAAGCACAACACATAGAAGTCACGGACTGTAACACCTCTAGAAATCTAAGAGCGGTTGCTCAAAGCACAACACATAGAAGTCACGGACTGTGACACCTCTAGAAATCTAAGAGCGGTTGCTCAAAACACAACAGATAGAAGTCACAGACTGTGACACCTCTAGAAATCTAAGAGTGGTTGCTCAAAACACAACACATAGAAGTCACAGACTGTGACACCTCTAGAAATCTAAGAGTGGAAAGCTCAACACATAGAAGTCACGGACTGTGACACCTCTAGAAATCTAAGAGCGGTTGCTCAAAGCTCAACACATAGAAGTCACGGACTGTGACACCTCTAGAAATCTAAGAGTGGTTGCTCAAAGCACAATACATAGAAGTCACGGACTGTGACACCTCTAGAAATCTAAGAGTGGTTGCTCAAAGCACAACACATATAAGTCACGGACTGTGACACCTCTAGAAATCTAAGAGTGGTTGCTCAAAGCACAACACATAGAAGTCACGGACTGTGACACCTCTAGAAATCTAAGAGTGGTTGCTCAAAGCACAACACATAGAAGTCACAGACTGCGACACCTCTAGAAATCTAAGAGCGGTTGCTCAAAGCACAACACATAGAAGTCACGGACTATGACACCTCTAGAAATCTAAGAGCGGTTGCTCAAAGCACAACACATAGAAGTCACGGACTGTGACACCTCTAGAAATCTAAGAGCGGTTGCTCAAAGCACAACACATAGAAGTCACAGACTGTGACACCTCTAGAAATCTAAGAGTGGTTGCTCAAAGCACAACACATAGAAGGACTGTGACACCTCTAGAAATCTAAGAGCGGTTGCTCAAAACACAACACATAGAAGTCATGGACTGTAACACAGATCTAGGAATGGCTGCTCAAACCTCTGTTAGCTTATGAGACTGTTAACCCTTACAGTGCTGAATTAAAACTTGTCGTCTGCTGTTTATTTTTTATCTTCCATTTTTCTTAATATCAAAAACAAGCTTTGACAGCACTTTAGAATCATTTCCAATGGAAATGATTCTAAAATGCTGCCAAACCATGTAGAGAAAATACAAATACGACAACAACTTTTGGTTCCTGCCAAAGGGTTAAATTAACAGTCTGTTAAGCTAAGAGAGGTTTTGAGCCACTCCCTAAAAGCAATACAATTAGCATTATTACCGAACTCCCTATATAAGTTAATATTACATAGTTTTGACTAATTCCCTGGATTTTGACGTGTCTTAGAAATAGATCTGCGTACCTGTGGAAAAGTAAAAACTATTTTCACCCCTAAAAATCAAGACGTCATGATTTTTGTTAGTCAATGCGCACCATCCCAAATTCACGTTCTTTGTATCACATACAGTGTCTTGCAGGTTGGGTAATAAAACAGTTATTTCATGATCCCCGAGGTGCTGTGGACGGCCTCAGGCAATAGTTTTGACTGTTCCCCGAACGACCATCACATAACTGTATATTAAATTATTAATCTATATATCTTACTACTTTTTTACTGGGTATAACCGGATTCAACTCTCAAAAGCAAGAATGCAAAAACGTGGCAAGAATGCCAAAGCAAGGGGCAAACATGGGATATCGGGATTCCGGTAAATTTACTCTTCACATGCTCGCAGCCAATCGCCTGCTTTTCAATGCGAAACATTTTATGGCAGTGCAAGTGCAGCATCAGTGATGTTAGTATACTGCTGGAGCCCATTTTATGCACTAAGGGTAATTACGGTACCCACCGAGTTCGTCAGCGGTGAACTCGAGGAAGGTGTTCTCCTCATTGAGATTCGTGCTGAAGTCGATGCCGAGGTCACTCATCCTCTTCTTGATGGCCTTCACTTTCGTCTGGGTCTCCGACGGCAGGTGTAGACCTACAACATATAAGATATTTAATATCACTAGAAATGTCCTCACTGGCAGCATATATCAGAGCTCCAGATAAGTTGCGTATTTTCTTAAATACCCAATTAAAATTGCCAAAAACCCAATTTAAATCACAGGTGACGTGATTTCACCAACGTGGTACTCCACACAGTATTGTATACCAACATGGTGAGAAGCAATGTAAGTTTTAGCAGGATCAATATTACATTTGTATTTCACTGAGTGGCCGGGGAATGGAGTTAAATGCACAAAGTAGTCCGAATAAGTAATTATGTAGCGCAGTAGCCTATTATTGTGTGCAAGTTTGGTAGCCGTAGGTTATAGTGACCAAGCAAAGTGGTCCGGATGGCTTAAGTCATTTAAGCAGAAAATGTAGGTCATGGTCATAAAAAATTATGAAGATCAAACATTAAATGCAGAAAGTGGTAAAAAAAGTGAAAGTGAATGGCTTTAATGTCACAGCAACAGCTAAGGTCATATAGAGACGGGACCACAGTTTAAAGTCTCATCTGACAGACCAATGGGATGGAAATACTATGAAATTATTTTTGATGCACAAGGCGAGGTTTGAACCCACAACCTCCCGATTGGAAGTCAGTTCTAAGCCACAACCCATCCCTACAAAGTGGTCCAAAGTGCTATGAACGGACAGATGGACGGAGGGACAGAATGACGGAAGTACAAGGTTACATTATAATGACCGCCAAATAAATTTGTAGGGAATAAATAATTATAGGGTTATTTTGAAATTTAAATCATCAAATATATGCAATCGTTAGTTTTATATGAAATAATGCATTTCGGGAAAAATAAATGATGACTCCCTTAAAGTACACTTTGCTAAATAAGTATACTTTGCAATTTTCATGTAATCGGCTACAGGTCCCTCAAATGACAGCATCACCTCTCACAAAACCTACTTACCATTTCTTTTGCCGACCTTTATTGTTCTCTCGAGATAGCGTTTCAGTTCTGGTGACAGGTCGTCAGTTCCTTTCTTTACAAACGTGACAACTGTGTCAAACACATCCTGCTTCATGCTGTAAGCAAATACAGTCTGTTTGTTTGTTTGTTTGTTGGGGTTTAACGGCCTATCAACAACTAAGGTCATTTAAGGCCGGGTCAATGGGTTTAGTACTAAATCCTATATATTACCTGTACAAATCGGGGAAAAATCCCCAAATCAGAACTGAATATTTACAAAAAGAAAACCATCCCCGGCCTTAAATAACCTTAGCAGTTGATTATAGGAATGAATGGCATTTTTGTGGAATTTATCGGGGTATAAACTTGGAAAAGTCGCGGGAATACTGGACGAAGGCCGGAAGGCCTCGTCCAGTATTCCCGCGACTTTTCCAAGTTTATATCCCCGATAAATTCCACAAAAATACCATTCATTCCTTATAATTCCAGCATTTGAAATAAATTCATCAAGAAAATGTGTTTATTTTCCGTTTTCTTAAGAATTATTTTAACTGCGCCTCACGGTTACGGAAAGTAGTTCGGCGTGGGAGTTTACTGGGATAAAAAATTTGGACAGAGACTTGCTACGGGCCAATCAAATGTTAGGGAATTGTGTAAATATTGTTGTGCTGGAATTATAGGCGTTAAACCCCAACAAACAATAACAAATCTATGCATTCAGCCCTGAAATCAGAATAATCCTGATCTGATATGACTGTGTATGTAGCCTATTTCACCAACATTGCAAAGTATACTTTTCTAGCAAAGTATACTTTGAGGGAATAATCATTTATTTTTCCCGAAATGCATAATTTCATATAGAACTAACGACTGTATATATTTGATGATTAAAAGTATGCAGAATAAAATATTATACTGATTTTTTTACATTATCACAGCCAAAATGGCTGTGATAATGTAATAAATTCAGCACAATAAAAAATAATAAATTTATCCTAAAATTGAAAATTTCTCCCTCAAAGTATACTTTGCTAGGAAAGTATACTTTGCAATGTTGGTGAAATAGGCTACTGGTCCTCGCCACACCAGAATCATTTTGCCTCCTCCTAAAAGCAATAGGACCAGTAATAATCTTACTACTTTTATAATGGGCAATAACCCAATTCAACTCACAGGTAACAAAAGAGCCAAAGATAAAAATGTACCCGAGGGCCAAACCAGGCAAATAGTGATTCCTATCAGGAAGAACCCCTACCGTTAATTTACGCCGTCGCGTTCGCCCGACCACCACCCTCAAGCAAATACAGGCATCTTGCTGATGGATTGATTAAAATGAATGTTTATGTCCGCTCAACAACAATGTCATAAGACAGTCGAATTATACTATAAATCATATGGAGCAGGTTCATATTCAAACATGATTCATAATCAAAGGACCAGGGGCCCGTTTCACTAAACTTCTTACGATTAAAATGTTTGTAAATCAGGCATGGTAGTGTTCCTGAAAATTTATTTGAGCAGGGATTGCGCTGCGATTTAATAGGGGGGTCTGGGGGCATGCCCACCCCCCCCCAGAATTTTTTTTCAATTCTAGATGCTCTGTGCTTCATTCTGAGATATATTCAGCAATAAATAGATCACATTTTCCCCTGAAAAAATATGCTATAATTAGGAAAAATTGGCAACATAATCCATTTCAATTTAAAATAATACTTGCAATAAGAAGTCAGTACATGTATAACCGGGATTCCGCTGGGGAAAATAAAAGAATCGCCACTTATAAATTATTATTTTTTTCTCGAAAATTGTAATTTTTTATCGCCATTCTCAACGGATTTACAAGATTCACAAAAGTCGTCCCTGGGACCTCAAATCCGGTAGTCCGGAAATTTCCCATGCCTGGTAAATGCAAATTTATGATAGTCTGTAAATTTCACATTAACAATATTTGCTTGTAAACAATTATTGTATTTACATTTATTGAGCATAGGCTGCATATGCAGCCTATGCTCAATACATGTAAATCCATCAATTGAAATTTACAGACGATCCTAAATTTACCCTTACGAATATTTTAGTCGTACAAAGTTTAGTGAAACGCACCCCAGTTATTGAACTATAGCAAATGAGCAGGGGCTCACAGATACCCCCGGCTGCCACCTGGACCGAAAAACAAAATCTTAAAACTATGTGCTACAGATGAACAAAGACAGAAAGGTGAAAAATATACACCCCAGAACTCCAGATAAGCTGCGTATTTGCGTAAATACTCAATCAGAAGTAGGGAGTATTAAAAAGCAATAACAATTTTGTGGTACCTTTATCATGCTGCAGAAAACAATAAACAGACCACAAATAATATAGCATATTGTCTTATTTTCCATGAAAACACATCTTGGTATTTCATTAGAATTGTCTCCAAGGAGACAATTCTAATGAAATGCCAAGATATGTTTTCAGTTTGAAGCAAACTAATTCAATACTTGCTGTCTGTTGATGTGTAAACAGTAGTGTGATTTTATTTTACCCAATTAAAATTTTGAAATACCCAATTCCTTCAGAAATGATGGAGTGAAAATACTCAATAACAAATTCCTTATCTGGAGCCCTGCACCCCTTGGTATACTTTGTAAGCCGGTGGTATAACGAAAAGGAGATAGATCACTACACATGATGCACCATTTGGACCCCATCTAACAAGGAACACAGTCTCGACCAACCAAACTTCCCATTTCCAAATTGAACTTGCTACACGTGTTCAAGGCACGAAAAGTGTTAAAATTTTCACTCGTCCTTACTTCGACAGAGATGGAAAAAATAAGAAATTAACATTACAAAACTCAGAATTTCTACTCGTCTTGCATGGATTCCCACTGGTCAGGACGAGTGGAATTTTCATGCCCTGGTGTTACTTGGACAGAGTACCTGATCTCGACATCAAATTCCGACAATTTCTTGTCTGCCTTAACACTCGCCTCCCTGAACACTTTATCTGCGAAGACATGCTGCACAAAGTCGATGTTGTTCCGCTCCACCGAGTAGTCACGATCACTGTCAGTCAGCACCTGCAAATATGAGACACGGCATGAGACAAAATTTACAATATTTTCCGTAAACGGCATGAAAAGTTGACACAATTTTCAGAGTACATGCAGATACAATGTACTCTGAAAATTTTGTCAACTTTTTAATCCACAATAAAATGAGAAAGCGTGAATTGATTGATGTCTTATTTCAAAAAGGCTTATCAGTTTCATACAGTTGTGTGCTTCAGCTATCGACTGGTCTTGCAAACGATGCCATTGATTCATTTGAAGCTGACGGTGTGGTTGTCCCTACCATACTGAGGACAAATGTATATACTACGGGCAATTTGGACAATATTGACCACAATCCGTCTGCCACATCTGCAAAAGGGACTTTTCACGGAACTGCAATATCCCTAACTCAACATGTATCCCAAGCAAATGTGGGAAATCCGCGAAATCAGTCATGTCGCATGTTCTGAGAACGAAAAGCAAAGGCAACTTAAACAATTGCCTGAAACAGATACGTCCGTGCCACCAGTTGCAATTCATTGTAACAATCCCGTTTCGCCTGTGACATCTGAAACTGCACAGCCAGATAGTAGTTTGTCTGATGCTGATAACACACAGACTGAATGGCTGACTAGAGTGAAAGAGCTTCTGCAGAAAGATGAGTTTGATGCGACTGAGGCGATTTCCTGGTCTGCTTTCTTTGCTTGTATGAAAGTGACCGACGTGCGACCTTCGGCAATCACAGCCCTTTTACCTTTGTTTCGCAATAATGCACACTCACTAGCCATGGTTAAACACGGCATGGATTTTATTCAGAAAGCAACACATCATGTTAACCTGACCAAATTCCTGTTTTGACAGTTGATCAACCATTATTTGCTCTCGCAAAAAAGATACAATGGACATGGCCTGATGTATACGGCGAGGACAAATTTGTTGTGATGATGGGAGGACTTCACATTGAGCTGTTGTTTCTGAAGGTACTAGGTGATTGGTTAGAGGGAAGTGGCTGGACGTCCATACTTGCAACATCGAATGTAACTACAGAGGGAAGAGCAGATAGTATTCTGAAAGGATCACACTCATCGCGGGCACAATGGGCTCATCAGGTGTCAGTTGCGGCACTGTACATTCTACAAACACTAGCGTATGAAATGTATAAAGCTAACACTGATACGAATCACATGCCCTTTGAGGAATGGCGAGTATCCATGGCACGGGAACACCCACAGTTCTACTATTGGAACAAGACTCTGCAGTTGAAACTGTTGTTTCTGCAGTTTTTGAAATCACAACGTGAAGCAAACTATCTGATGTATGTAGAATGCCTTGGTAAATTGTTACCATGGATATTCGCATTGGACCATATACATTATGCTCGGTGGATGACTGTGCATGGCCGCCAGCATTAGCTGAAAACAATAACATGGGCCAAGGTAACAAAGCTGCCCTAGTTGGTTGTTTGGAACAGTTGTCAACACCGCCAGTTGAGCGACCACAACCAGAAGTGAAAATCATAGATGGTGCTGCATTAGTACATACATTGGATCCTAAAGCATCTAATACAACGGTGAAAACATTTGGAGATTATTCTAGTAACATATTTCTCCCATACATACTAAGAGAGGTAGGTGCTTCACAAAGAGTTGACATTGTATGGGACACATACAAATCAGGTAGCCTAAAGGCATATATCCGGCAAACTCGTGGTAGCGGTGACATATTCAGAGTAGCGGCAAATACAGCTATTCCAACAAACTGGAAAACATTTTTGAGAGTAGACTCAAACAAGATGGGATTGTTCGATTTTCTGGCAAGTGGAGTAGAATCTGTTGTCCCCCCCAGATAACAAAATCATAGTTACCACAAAGGGGTCATCTGTGACATCAGTACCACCTTCAGATGTTTCAGACCTCCAGCCATGCACACATGAAGAAGCTGACTACAGGATGTGTTTGCACGCCGGTAATGCATATCAAAATGGTTACAGGAAAATCATGATACAAGCAATGGACACGGATGTAGTTGTGCTTGCAGTTGCAACAGCCAGTGTATTGCACGGTTGTGACATTTGGGTGGCATTCGGTCATGGAAAAACATTCCGGTTCATAGCAGCGCATGATATAGCTACACAATTGGGTACCGGACGCTCATGGGGCCTTCTATTCTTACATGCAATGTCAGGCTGTGATACGGTGTCAGCTTTTTCTGGCATTGGAAAGAAGTCTGCTTGGGACGTTTGGAGGTCGATGTCACACTTGACACCTTTATTTGTGAAGTTGTCTAGTGTACCACAGCAAGTGACTGATGATGACATGGAACAGCTAGAACGGTTTGTAATCCTCATATACAATCCCACATCACCGGTGTTGAAGGTAAACGAGGCCCGCAAGTACATGTTTGCGCATGGTAATCGCCAGATCGAAAATGTACCACCCACCAACACACACTCACGCAATATATCGCAGTTACTTTGATAGTATTATATAACATGCAGCAATCGCGAATTTGAAAAAAATGGTGACTACCATACACGAACACACATTCTGGCGTCATCTAAGTACACTTGTGGTGGCCATTTTGAATAAAGTCGATGAAAAAAATATTCTAAAAGTAAAACAAAAGTGTAAAAGGTAATACAATATATAATGTTTTTCACATATATGAAGTAGATGGCGGCCATTTTGATTTTTTACTGAAATTACAAAGGCTATTTTGCATTGAATGTTATCTAAATATAAATTTTAGTCAAATACTACCAAAAAAACACTTCCAAATGTCATACATATGTAAGCAGTGCACGTATATAGCACAGAACATTGCTTTTTGGCGGCCATCTTGAATTTATGCCGTTTTGAGCGGAAAGCATTGCTCAGATCGCTTGCTTCCTCGGAAAAATCGATTCAGCATACTCGAAAACCCCTATATACGAAGTTTCATGCTTTCCGCCGGAAGTGAACATCTCGATGGCTTATTTACTCCACTATAATAAGCATATGAAGTTTCAAGTCAATGTGACTTAGTACTGCAGAGATATAAGGTATTTAAAAACTTTAACACAGATTTCGGACGGCGGACGGACGGACGGACGGAGGACGTACTAACATTTTGGGTTTATGGGCTATTTGTTCTTTAAAAGATCAAAGGAATAGCCCCTAAACTACAATAGGTTTAGGGGCTAACGGAATAAATACATTGTATTCTATTGTCTTAGGCTCCCCCCCTAGGCCCTAAACCCCCAATGTTAGCCCGGATGGACGGACGCATGCACGGACGGACGCTCAGACACCCGGACGTCATTGTGATCACTATGTCTCGCTTTCCGCAAGCGGGCTCGACAATAAAATTATTTGTATACGCCCGTAAAAACAGGACTTGTTAATTTGATTCAATAAACATTATTTTTATACGCCCGTAAAAACGGGACTTGTTATTAACAAGTCCCGTTTTTACGGGCGTATACAAATAATTTTATTGAATCAAGTTCTTTGCTAGTTCCGAGTACATAACTCTAATTACATTACATTGCATGACATAAGCATTATGATAGCTAGGGGGGTCCGGGGGTATTCTGAAATCTACATCGCATTTCCTGCGTTCTGGCGCATTTTGGAGAAAAACTATTGACACTCACAGTATGTTTAGGCATGATTTTTTATTGAAAACATTTAAATTTTGAAACAACGACCGAAAAATGCATGGAATACAATGGCACATGGGTCCCCCCCCACTGAATCCGCCCATGTTCGCTATATTGTTGTCGCTGGCACCAGCGCTGTGACCCAGCTGTTATCCGGCATTACGTGCCGAAAACCGATATTCGGGAACCAGTCACTGACCATATCTAAATAATTTCACAGCTGACCTGCTGTCATAAATCGCGGCAATTAACAACATGTCGGTACCTTGTCACCTGCTGTGATGTACTATTTTGCAAACATCAATTAAGAAAAGAAATGAACAGTTAGCAACTAAATTTACATGTACAAGTGATTAAGGAACAGAGTAAGTAAATGATACATTGGAAAGTGTTGGTGTTGGCAAACATAAACTAATGGAGAACTTTTTTACATGAGTGTGAACATTGTAGATAAATAGATAAATAAAAAAATATCATAATCGTGAACAATTTAAATAATTATCGTGTAACATTGCCTCTGGGGCGAGTTCAGATTGGGACGAATCGTCATGTAAATATTTAAAGGGAAACCACTCTACATGTTTTTTTATTTTGTATTTTTATAAATTTTAGCATGTAAATTAAAACAAACTGTTTATTAAAATCTGTGTTTCTTTTCTATATGCACATGTTTGCGAATTGCTAACAATATAAAAGAAACAATTTTACAGATAATCCGGTATTCACCACGCGCGTCTACGTAATTACCAATTAACAAGAGGTTCGCCTGCAACCTTGATTTTGTCAAATACCGGATTAGCTTTGAATGTTGCTTGTTTCATTGATATAAATTTGTATACATATGCATTGCTTTATCAATGTGGTGACAAATAAGTATATATCTCGCCGATAATGACGAATTATGCTAATGTAAAATGACAGCAAATAGCGTCGCTACAATGCGTGGTTACCAATTACCGACAGGTTCCAATTACCGGAATTATCACACGGCCGTAGCGGACGCCACGGCAGCCACGGCCAGGCCGTGGCACTATTTTGGCCGTTTTTTTTTTTTTTTTTTTTTTTTTAAGCTGTTAAATGTTGTAGGTTGAGCTTCCAATAGTCTACAACCAAGCATGCCAAATCAGTTGTAGCGCATAACCACTGCCTAATTGATTGGCATGGTCTCGTCCATGCATCATTGGCATTGCATCTATTGCCATTTTGTCCGGCGAAAAGTAAACGCAGCGATTTCATTGAGCGAATCTAAGCAATAACAACAACAACCAAAATATGTCTGCTAAAAGTAAAAAGCGTAAAATTAGCGACTTTTTCAGGTGATTATGGTTTTTACAGTCGGAAGGGAATGCGTCCATCTACACATTTAAATTGTTTGAATAACTACTGTTTCGTCATCAAACTTGAAAAATGCCGATTTAATCTACAAACCCATGCATTGAATGAGTCGCTAGAATATAGGCTCATTTTCAATAAACATGTGCTATTGGTGTCGCCGTCATGCAATCAGGCCGGGAGCTCGAAATTAGCAGTAGCATATTCAGCTCGGACTACCAAATCCTTCCAGTCGGTAGTTCGGACTACTGAAAAAACCATGAAAAAATCAGTCGGAGAATCGCAAAACGAAAATTAGCATGAAGTACCCCACCCATCTTTGTTCCGTCTCAACATCCCCCCCCCCACCACCTCCACTTTATACATGCCTGGGTAAAGGGTTGGGGGAATATGAAATGGCTCCGCCCAAAGACGGGTCATGCCCATTTTTTTTGGCATTTAATATGACTTAGCCAATTTTGAGCCATTTCAGCAGGTGTCTCACCCCCCACCCCCCCCCCCACCCCCCACCTCCACTTTATACATGCATGGGTAAAGGGTGGGGGGAAATATGAAATGGCTCCGCCCAAAGACGGGTCATGCCCAATTTTATGCTTATGCATGTTCACCGAGACCGGTTAGATCAGATAGACGAGCAAGTAGTAATTTCAGAATTTGTAAGTTGTCACCCAAGGAGGAAAGAACAGATTAGAACGAGCTAAGTGAGAAACAGTTGTTGCAGGCAGTACGTGGGTGGATCAAAACGTGATGGCTCCCACCTCATTAACCCCAGACCGAAAATGTTTGGGGTTATAGCGATTGCCCTCAACGTCTGTCTGTCTGTCTGTCTGTCTGGCTGGCTGGCTGCCGGATCTAGACGAACACTTATACGTTTGCTAAACTCAGTATATTATACCTTTCGTACAACCTGTCTACATCCCTTGCAAGTTCACGAGTTACCTCAAATGACAAGGGATGTAGACTAGTTGTAAGACTACGCTCCCGCTTAAGTCAATACCTTTTCGGGCGGGAGTCTGCCACTCTCTGATTTATAGTTTCGGATCTCAGTAAATGTTATTTGATAAAGCACATTTTGCCAAATTTCCGTTTCTTCCATTGGTGTGTGTCCAAAATCTTGTGTCAATTAATTGCTCGAACGTTCACTTACAATGCAGGACATGCCATTTGGAGGGTCTAAGTTGAAGAAAGAAATCTGGGGGAGGACCCCCAGACCCCCTGTACAACATATGGCCATGGCACTATTTTAGCCCACTCTCTGATTTATAGTTTCGGGTCTCAGTAAATGTTATTTCATAAAGCACATTTGGCCAAATTTCTGTTTCTTCCATTAGTGTGTGTTCAAAATCTCATGTCAATTAATTGCTCGACCGTTTAGAGGGTCTAAGTTAAAAAAAATTTCAGGGTGAGGACCCCCAGACCCCCCGTCCGTGAATTGGCCGTGGCACTATTTTAGGCACCGCTACGGGCCTGTATCACGACAGTCTGATAGCAAGGAGAAACTCGCCGATTCTTTATACCGGCAGATTCATCTCTGACGAACTATGCCGTTGTAAGGAATTCTGACTGTATTAGCAAAAGTCTTACATGTAGGTCACTCTCCAAGAAGTATAAAGAACACTACAAACGCACATTTGGAAAGGCTACTCCTTCATAACTAATGTAATGCAGTGTAATGAAATGTAATTTGGGTTATGTACTCCGAATTACAGTGATGATCTACTTATTTCCAAGCTATCTCGCCAGGTTTCGGAGTCAATTTCCAAATCTTTTAATTTTTCAACACTCCTGGTCACAGGTGGTAGACTCGGACCTAAGACACAAAATAATGCCCATTACAAAAAATCCATTACCCCACCCACTTGGTCTCATACACTACTATTTTCTAATACATAGAAGATAGTACTGTATGAGACCAAGTGGGTGGGGTATCTCATACAGTACTATCTTCAATAATATATAGAAGATAGTACTGTATGAGACCAAGTGGGTGTGGTAATGTATTTTTGTAATGAGCATTTATTTTGTGTCACAGGTTCGAGTCTTCCGCCTGTGCTCCTGGTCACCATGCTCCTCCTTTTTGCCAAATGTTAAATTCCCATGGCATAGGAAAATATTTTTTTCGCAATAAAATCGTTTTGGACTATTATTCCACTTTGTGATATCACCCATTCAAATAGGTGATATCATCTAATTGAATGGGTTATATCACCTATTCAGATCCGAATGCACGATATCACCAATTCAAAAGGGTGATATCACAAGATTCGAATAGGCAATATCATGCATGCAAATGTGTGATATCACCAATTCAAATGAATCCATTCCAATATGTACTATAATCCTTTTGAATAAATGATATCACCTATTTGAATTGGTGATATCACATATTTGAATATAAATGGGTGATATCACCTATTTGAATAACTGACATCACCCATTCAAATAGGTGATATCATACTTTTGTGTTGAAGCAATGATATCACCCATTTGAATAATTGATATCACCTATTTGAATGAGTGATATCACCCTTTTGATTGGGTGATATCAGATTCAAAATGAAATGGTGATATCACTAATTCAAAAGAGTGATATCACACATTCAAATAGGTGATATCACCCATTTGTTTTGAATGGACTACAATGGACTTTTATGTTCAATTGGTGATATCACTCATTCAAAAGGATGATATCACCCATTCGAATAGATGATATTACTCTTTTGAATAGGTCATATCACTGATTTGACGTGAAAGGTTGATATCACCCATTCAAATAGGTGATATCATCCTTTTGAATATTAGAGCAAGGTATTCCATGGTTTCAATCCGCTTCCTGGGTCTTCGACACAAAATGGTGATATCACCCATTCGAATAAGAGTTATCACCTATTCAAATGGCTGATATCACTCTTTCAAATGGGTGATATCATTTATTCAAAACTAAAGCGTAATATCACCCATTCGAATAGATGATATAAGTGTAACTTATTAAAGTCCAAAACGGCGCCCCAAACAAATTGGAGGGCGACTTTTTTGTTGTTGATGAAAAAGTACAAGTACTTACATTTAAATATTTTTTAGATTCAATAAGCTTAGTCCGAAACGTCCGTGGTCCGAAAGGTGTCCAAAACAACTATTAGTACGGTCCAATATTTCTGAACCAATTTCTGACAAAACCAGAAGTCGACAGTTTATACGAATTTACACTCACTTGGCAAGTTGCTGCAATTACTAACCTTTACGACATTATCGTAAGTAATTTCTTCAGGCTTCAGTGAACCGACTTGATCATAAACTGCTTTCGTCTTCTTAATCAATGCATCAGTAGAAGACTTTATGGAATCCACTGTCAGATCCCAACTCAATCGGTTTCCTATGGCAGACATTGTCGTGGATTTCTGAACACCAGATTTGGGAACACCCGCAAAAGTAGTTAAATTTGATATTCTATAACTGTTTATAATATGTAAGATTTGACACCGTGGCTTGTCAATGCGAGTACGTGCAACACGACAGCAAAATATGCCGGTAACTCCCACTGTCGTCAACACTTCCATGCATGCATAACCAGGAGGCGATCCCTATAAGCTGGTACCGATACCAACCGGGACCGGTACCATCCGGTACCTATAAGTCAAGTGCCAATGCTAATGTAATTAATACGGCGATTAGAAACGGATAAGCATGAAGGACGGATGCGTGGAATAATATAAGAAGAAACTCGAGATGGTCCAGAGGAGGGCTGCAAGATGGGTTTCTAACCGTTATCACAACACATCTAGTGTAACCGATATGCTGCACAGTCTGGAGTGGAGATCACTTGAACAGAGGAGAGTCGATGCCAGACTGAGTATGCTGTACAAAATTAGGAACAATCTTGTAGCCATAAATGAGGATAACTACTTAACACGAGGCACTGGTAGACGCCAACACCAATACCGCCAGTTGCGTGCCGACAAAGACTACACTCGTTTCTCCTTTTCCCCCAGAACCGTTGTACAGTGGAACCAACTGCCCACTGACACCTGCCTGGCAGAGTCGCTGGATTCCTTTAAGGCTCAGGTCTTGAAGGTTCAGCACTCCAGACTCATTTAATTCTAAACCTTCTTCTTTTCTCTTTTTCTTTCTCTCTCTATGCTTCCTTCTACCGTTCCTTGGCCTACTGCTCTATCTAGTCTTTTTCGTTTTTCCTCTCATTTTCCCCTAGCACTCAACTGGTGATAACACTCATGTGTGAGGGTATACCAGTATACCGGCAAAAGGCAAAAGGTTTATGATAAACTTGATCTTATCTGTAGGTACAGCTTGTCGTATATATATGTGTAGCTGTTTTTTTACCAGTGTATGTCCAGCTCAGCCTGTGCATACACACAGTCTGTTATAATTAATCTGCACTGGTCGCCATCACATCAATGCAACACCCGTCATGCTATTAACACACATTATGGATCGCTATCAGCTAGTCTACAGAAGTTTGCTACTGTTCGGGAGCTATATAGCTACTGGTCGCCGCAAATTCCAATATCTCCATTTCTCCAGTCACAGCCAAATTTACTGATGAGTGTTTCGGACGAGTTCGACCTTGCGGGAATAGCATTTCACGTATAAAACCATTCCCAATGACAGAACATTCATACTGTACATTTGTGCCGTCTGAGTAAGTGACGTACTGTTAATCAAACAACCAGAAACATGTTAGAAATATCTGATATTCTGCTTTATCATGTCCGAGAATGTGGAGCAGTTATGCCACCGCCCGAAGAAAAAAAAGTGACCGACGACGTGTGTGACCAGGGTAGCGACACATATCAGCTTGCGTATCCGTGCCGTCTGATCAGGGCCTGCGGACGTCGCAAATCAGTCAGTTCAGTTCCCTAAGCAACACTTTTTTGCAATGTGTAGTTTTTATTTCCATATATAGTCATGTATACACAAATTAACTTCAATATGTAGGCATATATATAAAGATGCAATAACATTAGTATTGTCATGTACCTCAGGGACCTTGCCTACAAGTGACTGATAATTCATTTAATACGACTTTTATTGAATAAACTATTTTAGAACTATGACCAATGTGACCATAAAAAGTGTGTGATGATGTTCCTTAGCCAGCAATTGTCCTAAACATCGGAAACGTCTGTCCATTGGTATACTCGTTGCACGACTGACTGAAATTTGCATGTGGACACATTATGCGGTGATACGTCGTCATAAAATGGGCGGGAAGTCAGTATTACCCATGCAGTATATGGTAAACGTATATATTCATGGTCAGATCATCCATATTGCAATACTTAATAAATCAGACTGATGCAATCGCTATACATACGGTATCGTTTCATAGGAATAGGGGTGTTGTGTTACGTTATGTTACACTGATCACGCGTGTCGTAATAGCCTTTTGATCACCCAGCGACCCAATTGTAATTTTGTCTGGCATCTAACGCACTGCTGGCTGATAAAATATATATTTCAATATTAGTATATCAATTTGTCGGCACATTTACACGTTAAATGGGAAACATACATGTACGAATGACACACAGTCTGTATATAAATATGCACTGAAACAGACTTGTATGTAAACTCTTAAACCTTTATATACGCAGCAATGTTCGTCCTACAACTTGATAATACACCCAGTATTAAACATGTATGTAAGACACACCATGCAACACCCATGTACAAACGACATGCACCATATATGTACACTCTTCCTGTATGCGTGTGCGCATATACTACACAATGTATACACACGTCTTGCAATATGTCTTCATGTATGTATTATACTCAGGGATGCCTGTATACTATACTGCAAAATACACATGCAACCACTTCCGGACTGCGAAGGAGGGAATTGTATCTGATATGTGCACAATGTTCACACAATTTAGATGTAATTTTTCCCATTTGTACTCATCAAATCAACATTTTCCGTAAACACGTAATCAGTCAATTTAACATTCTGGCTGGTGATAACATGGCGTATGCAGTCGGTTAAAAAAAAATACTATTAAACAGTGGTACGTGACAGTATGACATCGTTTATCAGTCTATTTTTGGCCCATATATTCGAGCGAAAAGCTGTAGACGGGCACAAAATATTCGGCAACATAGGCCAGTTATTCTAATACCAAACCAATAGGCATATGTGAAATTACAGAATGATCAAAGGATCCGGAAAATAATAACATTACTACAGGATGGAACCTACTATGGAACGCCGTAGGTGTCTGAGGTCGTTAATTGCTATGTTGTCTCGTCAAAGAAACAACTGCACTTGTCGACGGAGTATGTTATTATGTTAAACTGCTATGTTGTCTTGTCAGAGTAACGTGCAAACTTGTCTACCGAACATGTTATTATGTTAAACTGTTATGTTGTCTTGTGACAGTAACGTGTGAACGTGTTTAATTAGCGTGTTAGTGTGCTAAAATTGTATGTGGTATTGTCTATGTAGCGTGTTATTATGTTAAACTGCTATGGTGTCTTGTCAGAGTAATGTGTGAACTTGTCTACGGAACGTGTTATTATGTTAAACTGGTATGTTGTCTTGTCAGAGTAACGTGTGAACTTAATATAATGTATTTGTATGTAATGCAATGTGTGCAATATGAAAGTATTATTTGTCCCAACAGCTAAGATCATATGGAGACGGGACTACAGTTTTAAAGTCGCATCAGACAGACCAGTGGGATGCAAATACTATGGAAGTATTTTGATGCACAATGCGAGGTATGAACCCACAACCTCCGGATTGGAAGTCAGGTGTTCTAACCCCTAGGCCACATTCCATCCCTAGCTGAAGACAACGGAACTTTTAGGTGATTTGCGAAATTCTTATAAAAACTTTAAAAAAAATAAACGGACAGAGAGACGGACAGGGCGAAAAAATAGGGCTGAATGATACATTAAGGACCCGTGGGGCCCTGATCATCTAATCATTCATGCATAATTACTTCATAAATGTGATGGGATATGTGCATAACATACATGCGAACATTATCTTCTTACAATGTCCTACATAGTGCATAGAGTTGCTATGTCAGCCATCTTAGTGTGTGTTAGCCATTAGCCAGTGTTACCTCTTATTGCGTTTGACATATAACACTAATAATATGACCAACACATGAATAAAATTTGGTGCAACATTATGGGGAGAGATCTGACTACAGCAAGCTATGCATTGTTTTCATCAAATTTATATACAAAGTCTGATATCTGAAGGGTTTGTTGACCATAAGTTAAAATGTTTGAGAATTCAGTAAAGTCTGTGTAACAGTTAGAACAATACACAATGATATAGATATATACCTGTATTACCATAACTACTGTATCGAATCCAGTGACTTGTAAGCAATTATCTGAGTGTATTGTCACTACTTTATACTTGCCTGCTATGCGAGTAAATACTGTTTTTACTTGTGGCAGATGCACTTCTAATAATAGACAGTGCATCACTTTGACATTTTGCACATTGAACAAGTGTCCATTGTATATGTTGTTAGTGATGGTAGAAATGCAGATGTCTAGCTTTTTATGTAGTCTGCTTAAATACTATTTATTGGACGTTGTCGTTCTTTCTATATGGGATGTATTGCACCAATTTGTTTTAGCTTTGCTGCCATAGTATTTGCTGTAGGTGTCAAACCCTCCAAGTGGTGAAACTTTCCGATAACATGTACAAACCAAAATGGCGGAGATGGCAACTCGATGCTCTGTATAATATATTCTAAGAAGAACAGGGTCAGATATACTTTATATAGATATATAGCCTGTAAAGTAGATTAGTACATCAATTGCCCGGTTTCTGCAAGACAAGAGTGTCTATGGAACAACGAATGTGGATTGTTTTTTTATTAACGTACTACACAGCGCCGCATGAATATCCGGATGATTTAATGTGGTTAAACCTATAGTGGCTTAGGAAGGAATTTCACACACCAAATGGTTACAATGGCTAAATCATTTAAGTAGGAAATGTAGGCCAATGTCACATGTTATATGTCCGTTCCTTATTTCATGCTCTGGTGGCAGTACTTTCAGTACTAATAGGTCATATATAGATACACTGTACTTCAAAGATAATTGCTTCACAAGAGTGATGTGATGTATGAATATAACATATGTGAATATTGTCTTGTTACTGTATACTATAATATATGTAGCATTGAGTTGCCATCTCCGCCATCTTTATATACATGCAAAAGCCATCGTACAGTTTCATCACTTCGTGCGTTTGACACATGTACAGCAAATAATACGACAGTAAACCAATAAACGTCTCAACCAGATGCACAGCCTATGTTACTGTACACATTATCCATATGTAAAGCCATATTTACTCGCATAGTATACGAGTGGACACCAGGGACAATAAATATACTCAAGTAACTTCTTACATGTCACTAGATTTGATAGCTAATAACAGAGTACACTAACGGGTGTAATTATATGGTATGTGATGTGTGGTTTGCCAGGTAAAAGCGATACACTGTGCGATTTTCTATGTATGAGGCTACTTATAATGCTGGTTCATGTTGTTAAAAACACAGGCACAAACCTGTCCAGAAAACTGACATATTTTACAGTTTGGTATAATATAATTTACAAGAGTCCGTTCTCCTGCATTTTCTATATGTGATTAGATACATTATATCATATGTTCTACTTCACATTTTGAGTTCTTTGTCAAACGACAGAACAGATGAAACTGGCTGATGGCTGGAACATACACATATGGCCGACTTGGCCACTCCATGTGCCGTATATGATACAGTAATGAGGCAGTATTCACATTCATATACACATATATTATATCACATTTGCGAAGCAATTATCTTTGAATCAAACGATGATCAGGTGTAGAACGGGTCCTTAAGATATTCATACAGCAAGTTCACTAAATTCCTAATTTGTGGTACATCTATCTGTACAGGCAACTATAACTAAATTCAGACATGCCTTTTGCAATGTGTATTTTGCATGTGGGAATACGTTCGATGGCCGGGCTTGGACAATAGCGACATGATCACTCATTGTTGCAGCACGGACCCGTAAGCAAGAATTAATTTAGGGGGTGGACGTTATCGACGGCACGAAGGGGTAAACATTTCTTTTGCACATCCACGGACAGACCTCGGTAGATTAACCATTTCATCCCTAATAGACCAGTCAATCTGAGATGTATATAGGGTCAACCCAGGACAAATTGAAACATTTTGTCACTGTGCATTTTCTGATAGTATACCTATGCAACTGTTACAGGAAAAAAAATCGGACAATGGGAAAAATCGGGAAAATACTTTTTTCGACATGTTTGTGCAGGCTGTAAAATATAAAAATGCCAAAATATGAAACTTTGCAAAACAGCGTATATTCCCATATATCCCGCCCATAATGTATGTTTTTGAACAAATGTAGTGTATTAAAGGCTATACAACTTCATACAACTATTGAAATGAAAGTTATGATCAAATAGCCAATATAATTTTTAAAAAATCGGTATCATTACCCCACCCACCTTTTTTTAGCATGTATATGGAATATCAATGACATATATATAACTACTGATTTTTATAGCACATATTTATTGTACATGTAATATATACATGCTGACTGCATTTAGAGCTGTTGATTATGCACATAAATATTCTTTTTATCTTTGGTTGCGAACTTGATGATGACCACATTTTCTGGGTATTTTTCTTTATTCTAGAACAACTTCGTCACTGACATCTAAACTGACAGCAGGAGAATTTAGACAGCTCACGCCTTTGCATTCCCCGCACATAACATAACACTCAATTTCATGTTTCTTGCATGAGCAACGATTAGTGTGGCAATCAGTTGACATTCAACAGGCTATCCGGAGCGGGAGGTTTGTCATTCTGGATTCCGAACATGCATGGACCCTCCTTTCATGGTCCATCCCCTTCTTCAGGTTGCATATCATGTCAGCCTTGCCATACTTGCACTTGATGATATACCCTATAACTGTGATATTTGGCAGCTGCCGCCGTTGGTGGAATATTTTCTGGTCCTACGAATTTACTGCTCGTTCCAACTTTCTGGAAAAAGCGAGTATGCTGTAGCATATCAAGTGTTTCGGATGCTCTTCCATTGTACACTATGACCAATACCAGTTCTCCGGTTTCTACAATACTGTCTTTCGGTGATGCCTTGTTATTAATAACGGATGCATGTTTACGAAAATCCGAGTCGTTCTCAAATCGTTTTAAAGACAATTAATGGCTTTCCTAGACCAAATATGCGCGAAGTGGTGTCACAACCTAATATGGCATGTATGAACAATATATTCTTACACACATCTTCACCTAGGCTTTCCTTTGTACGTGTTATGTTCCATACACGCTGAGTCTTTGTTCTGCTTGGTTTGATTTCTGACTTAAAAACAATTGTGTTATTCTACTTGTTGGCATGGTAGCAAAATAGGACCAACAAGTCTGTGTCTTCGCCCACAACCACCACTGCAGACATAACTGCAGCACTGACGGTAGTCTGTACAATTAGACAATCAGCATCTCCCTCTGCATGTTTTGCCGTCCTGCAGTCACCATCTTTTCACTAAGCATGGATATAAACCTTTGTTTGTTCATAGGGTTTTCAAGTTTTTGTTCAAGTTCATAATCATGCTACTCGTAAATTTCATCGTCTTTCCTATCTGTCCCTTTGACCGTCTAAGGTGGGTTGTGTCCTTAGTGGTAGGTTCATCTGTATATTCATCAAAAACAACAGTGGCATTGTCACCATATTTGTGCCTGATATGATTGATATAAATTCCACACAGTCCATCATATGAAGTGCCTTTTAGCCAGGGAATTCTTTGTAACAATGACCCGCCATGACTTACATATTTGACTGTGGGTGGTGGTTATGTGGGTATAGAATCGACGCTCTTTTCTATAGCATCTGCCAGTGGTGGCTTATTTGCTTCACGGAGTAGCCCGTCCATGGTAAACAAAGACGTGGGGGGGGGGGGGGGTACGTAGACAACACATATGTGAACAACCGCTCTAAGTCACCTCATGTCAAATTGTATCTAGCTGAAGATACAAGTCTCTGGAATAGTAGCTGTGGATCTACGTGGATTTCCTCATTGTCACACTTGATTGCCTCTTTGGTGAGTAGCGTGACCGCATTTTCTTTCTTTTTAAATGTAAACTCGTGTACGCGTTTTCCAGCGATTGACTGAATAACTGATTTTCCAACTGTCTTTACTTTCACAGAAACATCAGCTGTCACTCCATTGGTATTGCTGCATAGTGCATCATTGTCAGAAAATGGGTTACGTGGTTCAAGATATTGCAGGATCAGCATCATATCATATTCATCTCTGTTTCGGCGCGCTGTGGTACATCTGACATACCTCTACCTCTTGTGAGCCCCCACTTGTTTTCACGCTTCACATAAGAACTTGTTCAATGGCAAGATCTGTAGAAATGCCGGCCAAGTACCTATCCGTCCGTCTAATTACATGGAATCCATTTTGGAAGAACCTATGTACATCAGGATGTTCCTGCTCGAGCACCAAACTCTTTTGCAGGTACATATATGCTGATTTTGTATACAGATTATGGCCAGAAGCAGCGAAATATGGCAACATCTCAGCCACTGCTTGAAGATGAAGCGCCCAATTTCCAGTTCTGTCTGCTTTGATAAAACGCCTGAGTAGTTCAACCATGTCTAAGTACTGCAGCCAAAGCGTTGACGTTCGAGATGATACCAGTTGCGGCCATGTGTTGCCCCTCCTCATTATCCTGATCTACTTCCACTACCGGTTCCGTCTCTGGAGCACCGTCTGGTTTCTCTTCAGGCAATGGTATGGCACATAGTTTTGTCAGAAGCATGGCGTTGATCACTGCTTCTACAAGAATATGTCCCCGCGTTGCGCGTGCAATGGCTTTACCACTTAATATATGTCCGACTGCTGTTTCTGCATATATTGTTTCCAACACTTCACGGAGTCCTGACCCACCCATATTAGATGTCCAATGCAACCTAAATAACTCATTTCCGTATGGAGCCCACAAAGTCGGAGAACGATAGTATGTAGCTTACTGCCAGAGGGTGCATCATGTTGTATTTCCATGGCTTTCCATCACAGCGGCTGGTCAAATATTAAGATCGGTGTCACATCATATCGTCTTGATTGGTCACACACAAAATACATTGTTCAGTAAAGACATAATTCGTCATTTGATTTCATATCGATCATGGGCATAAACACAATGGATGATACGCCAGGGTGATTTCCACCATGCACTGTTTGCATAAACCCATTCCATGATGGTCTATGTGGATGCAACAACCACGACGTTTTCCAGAGGAAGTCAGTATTGCGATGCATGTGTCATCATCCGCAACAAATACGGGAAGAGACTTATATGCCAAATCAGACTTTTCTGCACAAGGTCTACGATAGAAAATGATGTTTAGTTTCCCGACAGCCACACTTTCCTCTGATGATACGGTTACTTTGGGCACGACTGTCTTTATACGTCACGCAGGTGTTACTGTAGATATGATACCCATTCCATCAAATGTATCGAACCCATCGAGGGTTCTAATGTTATGGTCAACATTATCAGCTACATGCATGATGTATGAAACTCCTGGGGAAAAGCTAGATATGTCAGTCCCTTGGTGTACTGTAGCGCTACGCTCATATTTCTGCACTTCTGAGTAAGACGAACAAAATCCATGACTATTAAGGGAATCCACAACAAATCTTGAGCCAAACTGCCGATTCATCTGTACGGCAAGTCCTAGTTGCAATGGGGCTATTATAACTCTAGGACGAACACATTGCATTATTGCTTGACCGATCTGTATATATCTTTGCCAACGAACAATTCACGAAGGAGAAGTTTGAGTGTATTCGGTAGATATTGGAGACACCGATCTACTGACTCCATTTCAGATACATTTGGGTATGATTCTTTGTTTGCTTCAAATGTCTTTATTTCACTTTTGATTATTCGTGCAGATGCTACAGTTATTCGTTTTTTCTCCGACTCATCATCTTCATTTTTATCGGCGGAAAAGTAATCACGAACAATCTGCGCAGCTGTTGTTCGTAACGTCACGACATTTGACTTACCGTTGATCTCTGTGATTAATATATTTTCCCCATAATGTTCCTATAATTTTCATATACTTGAAGCTATACGGTTCCTCTCCTGTACCTTCCAGCAGATTTTCCATATTTGATATCAAGTCCGTTAATTATTGTCGTTTGTTCCTCGTAATTATTTTCTAAGACAGTTGACATCCTGCAGAAATACGTCATCTCTATTTGTATTTGATCGTCTACCTCGTTTTCCAGTTCTATCGGCAACGCGAGGTCGGCCACTTTTTCTGCTAGTATGCAGCATTGATATTTGATTACCAGCACGAAAGCTTACACTACATGTTCTATGATAAACGGCATCGTTTGCATGAAGGTCCTGTGCGAATTGTATTCTTCCTGGAACTAAATTAGACCATTCACCATTTCGTTTATGACACGTATCTAACACCGTATTTTGAAGGTCGTACGTACGCACGTTAAAAACAACGTCTTCGACTCTCTTTTGTGTGGGTGTTACGTCCACAAAACAGACATATTTTCTTAAAGTCGAAGCGCGACTCTGATCTCAGTGAATGTGGTGTACTTTGGCCGTGCTCATCGTCCGATTTATGTTTCAATATTTCTATGGATTTCGCATTGGTATACTCTCTGCGACAGTTAGTGTGTCTCCTATACTTACCGATTTGTTGTCACCATGTGTATTAGATGCGATATTGATACCATCACACCCCTTGGCGCGCAATGTAACAACATCGCACCCATCTTCTATCATTGCATCACACAACACGCATGTTTCCATATTGTGCGCAACAAACCAGAATCCCAAAATGAAAAGTTGTACAGATTTTAATAACACTATATTGCGAGTATGCCGTGTCGTATTTATGCAATAGTTGGCGGTATATACAAATATTTACGCGCCAATTACTCACTACGCGCCCAATTGGCCCATTGTCGATTAACTACGCTAGGATTTTTATCGTTATATGCTTTATACGTGTTTGTGGCTCGCCATGAGAAAAAGTGAATTATTGAGGTGTTATGTGTAGATTCTACTCAACTATCCCACTCGTGTAGTCTGATACAGATATGATTTGATGGCCAACAGTGTAGGCGCGGATACGCAGTCTGATCTGGAGCTACACTGTTCGCAAACTTACCAATACCCACTTTCGTTTTGTTTAATGTTTCGACACATGTTAATTCAATATTATAAAATTAAAACGATTCAAAATAAAAGAATTACGGCTAAGAACTATGCGCTATATACTAGTATGTTCAGGAAAATATATCACGATTGAAACTCTGCTGAAAAAGCACCGACTCATGAGCATTGTCATACCGCAGATAAGTTTCTCGGCTTTTGATTGGCTAGCTTGCCTGGTCATATATATTATATGACCTGCCAAGGCCGTGGGATATACAGGAATTGCGATTCCCCTCCGGCGCCTCGCGTCCAATGAAGACACATTTTGCAAGCGTCTACCGATTGCGAATTGTATTCTTCACTAAACACAATAAAACCCCGAATTAATCAATAAAAGTAACAAATTGTACTCAAAACCAGTCTTTATTGTTTATTTTTCCATAAATATTCTTCGCTCATCAAAACATGAGCGAAAAATACCACAAACTGTCCCGTTTAGTGTTTTCAAATCTCAACACAATTGGCTTCGTGACACGGCTATATTTAGGTCACAAAATATGGGTTCCACGCACGAAACGCGACGTAGCAATGACAGCGAATATTTGGGAACCAGTCGCATTCTTCTAAAGGGAGAGCAGATCGATAGAGCAGTGGAATATAAATTAAATTACACGATATAAAAAACTGTCATAAAGTCGTTTTCGATGGATTTCTTACTCCATATTTAGTTTGTTTTCGTTTAATAAAAAAACAAAATGTTCATTTACGCCTTTATATTAAGACTGACGGTAGAAAATCGAATCTAGGATTATTTTTCTTCCTGAAAAAAAAAAACACCGCAAAGATCAAAACGGATCTGCGGTATGACAAATACGTTATTGTGATTCTACACTGTGTAGAATCACAATAACTTATAATGTCGTATTAGGCCCACAAATGTCACGTATATATCTATGTATATACATACATCGGTTATTCGACGATGGATATGCAATTGCATGGTATGTGTAAACAATATCATGAAACAAACCCAACAAGTGGCATATTCCACTCCGTTTGCTAAGTACACTATATATTACAATGGAAATCGGTGTGGGTGGGTTATTTGTTATGACGATTTCGGCGATATAATATCAAATGTAGTATATAGGATATTGTTTTAAAACATTTTAACGTACAATTCATTAAACTTTATCGCTAAAATATATTGATAACATAAAAATAAAGTACATGTTATGCAATTTAATGAAATATACTGAACTAAAGAAAATAGAATCACCCCCTACACGATATGATACAAAAAAAAAATCCCGATTTTTCCGGTTGTCCGATTGTTTTTTTCTGATATACAGTAATGCATATATAACTTCCCGGTAAGATACAAAATGTTTCAATTTGTCCTGGGTCGACTTGTATTTTGACTGGACTATAAGTAACTGGAATGGATTTTGATAAGTTAATTTTGCAATCCAATCCAATCCAATCATCACAAAATGATTTTCAGGACAGTCCATTTATGAACTTGTGGTATGTTTTTATTAAAATCACGAGCCGGCTCATCTGGATCTACATGTTTTGCCAATACCACAATACAGGCCTGTGGTGTTGAAAGGGTTAACGGGGTGCGCACGGGGCCTGCAGCACCATCAACTCGCGTTCCACGCAGATTTCCCCTACCAGCGAGGCGAACAATACTCTCTTAATGCCAGTGGTCATTTGACCCATCGATCTATATTTTTGTGCACGTGTGGTGATCACATGACCGTGTATTTTAGACATGGATTCCAGTTCCAATACACAAAGATTATACATTCACTTCACTTTTTTTTTCTATTTCAACCATGGAATACTAATTGTTTATTTTAAAGTGAATGGGTTTAACTAAGGTCATATATAGACGGGACCAGTTTAGTCTCATCCGACATACCATTTTATGTTTGTTTATTGGTGTTTAACCGCATATCAACAGCTAAGATCATGTAAGGCCGGGCAAACGGGTTCGACCCTGTTGCATTGGTGGGAAAATCCAGTACGGAATATTTACATCCAGAAAAACCCCGGTCGTTCAATTGGGAGCACGAGATGGGTAATTTAATGATCGGGGTTCATCCTTACCGCAATTCTGACTATTGTTTCACTAAACTTCTTGCGAGAAGAAATTATCGTACGATCTTCTTAGGCGCATTTTACCGTTTCACTAACGTCAATTTCGTGCGAACTTTCTTGTGAAGTTCGTAACTTTCCTCGTAAGTCTGCCATAGGTATTGGGCTGTCATACGAAGATTTTTTAGCGCAAGTGTCGCGGCCGCCATACATGTATTTCATGAATAACATCGCCATAAAATCGGCCGTGCATATTTCGCCCTATACTTTATTTTTGGCATTACTTAGTAATACATTACCCTCACTACTGATCGTACGTCCGTTCGTCTGTTTATTATTAGCCGATCTATTTATAGATCGGCTAATATATTGGTCATCCATCGAATTCTGAAAATGTTTGTAGCAACCCTTTTCTCCGCTATTCGGTAATCTACGAACGCGAATTTTGCTGTATCACTTCCAAATTGCATCAACCGATAAAGTTTGCATTTTTGGCAATTATCTCCGTTTAAAACATTAAATATAGCCAAATAACACAATTTTGAATACGTAATGAGCTGAACGCCGGAAGAGATTGAACCCAGAAGTTGTTGTTGTTGAAGTCCATAGTTGGCTCTAATGGCCATATACGCCAACATACGCCGATTATTGGGCTAATTTAAAGCTTTTATTTATTAAACAGAACAAGTTTCAGCCACGTATAATCGCGTAAAATGTGTTTATTCGGCTAATTTATAATCGACCTCTGCTCAAAATCTCCTCCGACTAGCAACCCCAGCATCTCGGGTTTATCCCATTGGATCGCGTATGCGCGTCATTTGACACTAGTTAATATTCACAAAATGTTCCACCAATCAAAACGAAGAATTGCCCTTCATAGCGAACTTTGATTTGTTACGTATCATGCAGGGATGCCAGGGATGCATCCAGCACGCGCGATTGCGGCAATCCCCCTTAATTATTGTCAATGCCGCAAATTATTGATTGTCTTGCGCCCGACATCGCGCAAAAAATCACGGATGGGCCCCTTTTTAAATGACCAGTGCGCACATTAAAAAAAAAGCGTAATTAACTATTTAAACGCGCTGCGTATTTAAATCATTTAAATCGAGTTTGTGCGGCCGTTGAACGTAAGCTTCGAGTCGATTTAAACCATTTAAATAGATAAACAAGGGATAAACAAGTGACAACGTTAACCTGTTATGCTCCATTAAGAAGTAATAAGCTTATGGCAAATCATATTACTTCGAGGCCGAGCTACTAAAGTGACTGGTGTGGCATCGAAATATTGAGTTCTGATTTTGGGAATTTTCCTCATCGTGGACCCGTTTAATGCGGGATAGTACAACCCGTTGGCCCGGCCTTAAATGACCTTAGCTGTTGATAGGCCGTTAAACACCAATACTCACTCGCTCATTCATTCCCCCCACCCCCCCACCCCCCCCCCCCCCCCCCCCCGAGACTCAGTAACTACTAAAATGCGGACATATATTGAACCCTGAATTGATCGGCTAATAACATCATGCTCTGCATGACTTTTCATTTTGTTTTTAAGTGTTGGTCTGTCCATCTGTCTGTTCGTGCGTTTATTTTTTGGAAGTTTTTGTAAGTTTCTCAAATCACTTATAGGGGCCCTAATGCGTAGACAGATGGGATTATCTAGCTTTAGCTGCTTATCAGTTAGCCAGCAAATGCAACCCAGATATAACGTGGCTTATAGAGTAGCGACTCACTATACTTGTAGCTGTTGATCAGTTAGTGCAGCAAATGCAGCCTGATAAAAGGTGGCTTATATAATAGTGACTCGCTATACTTGTACCTGCTGATCAGTTAGGCCAGCATATGCAGCCTTATATAACGTGGCTTATGGAGTAGTTACTCACTATAATGTTACCTTCTGATCAGTTAGCCAGCAAATGCAGCCCGATATAATGTGGTTTAAGGAGGAGTGATTCACTATAATTGTAGTGTGGTGTAGGGGTGAAATGGATGAAAACACAAATCAAATATTTTCAAAAGTAATATGTATGTAATGTGTTGTCATATCATTTTTTTTGTTACTGTATATTACTATATGGTACATCGAGTTGCGATCTCCGCCATCTTTGTATGTAGTCATCTTACAGTTTCATCACTTCGACCGTTTGACACATACAGCAAATAATATGACAGAGAAAGTATTACAATGTGGTGCAATACATTATAGACAGATGACAACATCGTGCTATAAATATTATGCCAGAAAGCTATACAACAGGTTAAGGTCGTATTCAACTGGCTGCTGGGGGGGGGGGGGGGGGGGGGGGTGGGGATCCCCAAGCAGGATTGGCAAAATTGACAATTAAAAAAAACAGGTATCCCGAAATGGTGAAAAAATCCGGAATAACTCGTCTCTGAGAAATATATTAAAAACAAGAGGGCCATGTTGGCCCTAATTCGCTCACCTGACTCCATGAACACCAGAGGAGAATATGACATCGAGTTCATATGTATTTTTCTGCTATTGTTAGATGGCGGTCATCTTGGATTAAACGACGACTCATTTTACCAAATCTGAAAATGCTTCACCCAAGGATGTTAACTTACTATGAAGTTTGGCCAGCATCGGCCATGTGGTTCCCGAGAAAAATACGTTCAAAATCTCGAATAAATGGACCTTTTGGCGGTCATCATGGATGACATAATCATCCGATTCCAACAAATATTGCACCAGAGCAATCGCCTCATTGATACCTTCAATTTGATATAGGACATAAGCAGATTTGGTAAAAAATAAAATTTGACCCCACGAGCCACGCCCATTTTTGACCCCGGGGTCACCATTTTAACACCTTTGAAAGAGCATTCTACGTCGATCATTCCTACCAAGTTTCGTCGAAATCCGGCTGGCTGTTCACTAGATTTTGTAAGAATTTGTGCTATTTTTAGATGGCGGCCATCTTGGATTAGCGACGACCTCCGTTTTATCAAATCTGAAAAGGCTTCACCCATGGACCATAACTGTGAAGTTTGGCAACCATGGGCCAAGCGGTTCGTGTGAAGAAGAATTTTGAAATCTCTAATAAAAGAACGACCTTTTGGCGGCCATCTTGGATGACAAGAACATCCAATTTTGACATTTTAACAACTTTGAAAGAGCATTGTACATCAATCATTCCTACCAAGTTTCGTCGAAATCCGGCAGGTGGTTCACGAGAAGATTTTTTTTAAAGAATTTCTGCTATTTTTAGATGGCGGCCATCTTTGATTAGCGACGACCTCCGTTTTAACAAATCTGAAAAGGCTTCACCCATGGACCATAACTGTGAAGTTTGGCTACCATGGGCCAAGCGGTTCATGTGAAGAAGAATTTTGAAATCTCTAATAACGACCGTTTGACCTTTCGGCGGCCATCTTGGATGACATAACCATTCAATTTCGACAAATAATGCACCAGAGTGATCGCCTCGTTGATACCTTCGATTTGATATATGACATGACCATATTCGGTCAAAAATAAAATGACCCCACGGACCACGCCCATTTTTGACCCCCGCGTCACCATTTTAACAACTTTGAAAAGGGCTTTGTACATCGATCATTCCTACCAAGTTTTGTCGAAATCCGGTTGGCGGTTCTTAAGAAGATTTTTTAAGAATTTGTGCTATTTGTAGACGGCGGCCATCTTGGATTACGTAATGACGTTATTTTAATAATTTTGTAATCCCCCTACCTAAGGACCATGACCATGAAGTTTGGTGACAATAGGCCCAATGGTTACCGAGGAGAAGACGTTTGAAAATGGTCACGGACGACGACGGACACATTGCGGTAACAATAGCTCCAGGTGAGGAGCTTCGCTCATGTGAGCTAAAAATATATATACCGGTGTCACAGGAAATTCTCCCCCCTGGAAATCTTGTCGAGCCTGGAAATATTCCCCTCCCCCCCCCGGGAAGGAAGGGGAATATTTCCAGGCGCGACCCTAGGAAATTCTCCCCCCCCCACCCAAATGTTTGTGTTTGAATCTCTTTGAAGCAGAATTATTTCCCACCAAACATGTGCACATAGGCACGCACAATGTATACCATTTGGTAGTATAAGAAAGGGGAACACAAGAAATCACCTCCATCACACCCCACCCCAATCTACCATATGCATAGTGCAAGTCCCTTCATAGACAAGAATATCACAAGATTGGGGGAAGATTTCTGATCAAGTGAAAATGTTTGTGTAGAACAGTTAGCATGTGAGGCGTATTGGCGTGGGGGGGGGGGGGGGGTGGGGGGGGGGGGGGGGGGGGGGGGAGAGGCGAGAGATTTTCCTAGGAAATATCCCCCCCCCCAACTACCATATGCATAGCGGATGTGGATGTCTCTTTGTAGACAAGAATAACAGACGATTGGGGGAGTATTTCTGATGAAATAATGTATGTTGGTGTAGAACAGATAGCATTTGGCATATATTGAGGGAGGGGGGGGGGGGGGGGGGGGGGGGGGGGGGGGGGGGGGGGGGGATTTTCCTAGGAAATATCCCCCCCCCAACCAACTACCATATGCATAGCGGATGTGGAGGTCTCTTTGTAGACAAGAATAACAGACGATTGGGGGAGTATTTCTGATGAAATAATGTATGTTGGTGTAGAACAGATAGCATTTGGCATATATTGAGGGAGGGTGGGGGGGGGGGGGATTTTCCTAGGAAATATCCCCCCCCCCAACCAACTACCATATGCATAGCGGATGTGGAGGTCTCTTTGTAGACAAGAATAACAGACGATTGGGGGAGTATTTCTGATGAAATAATGTATGTTGGTGTAGAACAGATAGCATTTGGCATGTATTGAGGGAGGGGGGGGGGGGGGGGGGGAGAGGGGCTTTCAGGGAGGATTTAAATATTAAACCCCCCCCCCCCATTCAACCAACTACCTTATGCATAGCGGATGTGGATGTCTCTTTGAAGACAAGAATAACCCACGATTGGGGGAGTATTTCTAATGAAATAATGTATGTTGGTTAGTAGAACAGATAGCATTTGGGCATATATTGAGGGAGGGGGGGGGGGGGGGGAATGGGGGGGGGGGGGGGGATTTTCCTAGGAAATATCCCCCCCCCCACCAACAACTACCATATGCATAGCGGATGTGGAGGTCTCTTTGTAGACAAGAATAACAGACGATTGGGGGAGTATTTCTGATGAAATAATGTATGTTGGTGTAGAATAGATAGCATTTGGCATGTATTGGGGGTGGGGGGGTAGATTTTCCTAGGAAAATATCCCCCCCCCCCAACCAACTACCATATGCATAGCGGATGTGGATGTCTCATGTGGGTGTGACTTTGTAGACAAGAATAACAAGACGATTGGGGGAGTATTTCTGATGAAATAATGTATGTTGGTGTAGAAACAGATAGCATGTGGCATGTATTGGTGGTGGGGGGGGGGGGGGGGGGGGGGGAGATTTTCCTAAGAAATATCCCCCCCAACTACCATATGCATAGCGGATGTGGAGGTCTCTTTGTAGACAAGAATAACCCACGATTGGGGGAGTATTTCTAATGAAATAATGTATGTTGGTGTAGAATAGATAGCATTTGGCATGTATTGAGGGGGGTAGAGGGGGGAGATTTTTCATAGACAAAATATCCCCCCCCCCCCCCCCCCCCCCCCCCCCCCACCCCCCCCCCCCCACCACCACCAATACCATATGCATAGCGGATGTGGATGTCTCTTTGAAGACTAAGAATAACCACGATTGGGGGAGTATTTCTAATGAATAATGTAAATACTCCCCCCCCCCCCCCCCCCCCCCCCCCCCCCCCCCACCCCCCCCCCCCCCCCCAACTACCATATGCACAGCGGATGTGGGTGTTCCCTTTCATAGCAAATATCCCCCACCATATGCATAGTGCAAGTATATTGGTAGAGAAGAATAACTGGATATTGGGGGAAGTATCTCTTTGATTAAATGAAGTAATATATGTCTGTTGGTGATGGGGGGGATTTTCAGTATACTAGCCCAAATTAATGGGGGGGGGGGGGGTGTGTGGCTTGTCCTAGTATAGGACGGGCTGCTATAAAGCATGTTTTATTAATTGAAATAAAGACAGTTTTCAAAATGAGCATTCTAAGAGTTAATGTACATTTCACAATTATGGTAGTGTATGGTGGTGGAGGGAGGGGGGGGGGGGGGGGGGGGGGGGGGGGAGGGGGTGGGTGGGGGGGGGGGGGAAAATATTCCCTAGGAAAATCCCCCCCCCCCCCCCCCCCCCCCCCCCACCAATACATGCCACATGCTGTCTGTTCTACACCAAACATACATTATTTCATTTCATCAGATAAACTCCCCCAATCGTGGGGTGTTTTTTTATACAAATAGACGTCCATATCCACTATGCATACGGTAGATGGTGTGGGGGGGGGAGAATATTTCCTAGGAAAATCTCCTCCCCACACCCCTAACCAATACATGCCACATGCTTGCTGTTCTACACCAGGTTATTTACCTGTTTTTTATTTTTTTCTTTTTTAAGACCCACCCCCACCATGTGCTATACATTTATACCACTCATATGCAGCAGCTATGGTAGAGAGATTTAACCTAGAGAACTCTCTACCAGCCAACATACATAATAGTTATGGTACGGTAATGGGGAATTATTGCATATACCGGTAAATAGAATCTCTACCGCCCCACCACCACTATATTGTCTATGAATAGATATTATACTAAATTGGAGAGCTCCTTTATAGAAAATATTGCCTCGCCTATTCACAGACTTCTCCACAAGCAGACATACATTATGACTGTTAGTTGGGTATACATGTAGGGATATTACGTCCTCTGTTACCAACAGACTGGTTCTAGCATGTGCATTTTGTATGCTCCCGAGCACAATATCAACAATGTATATGAAAATACATTAAAAGTTTTGTGGACAGTGTCTGTGAAGAGGGGGGGGGGGGGGGGGGGGAATTTCCTGTTACTGTAAGTAGAGGAAGATTTCCTGTTACTGTAAGTGCCAACATTGATATGGTTAACGATGTACAAATGTAGTAGTTATTTTGAAATATTAGGCAAATATTAATTTTCAGTCGGAAAATATTTAGTTCCATTTGCTTCCGGAAAAGTAGACAGATTCGACTTTATACAAGGTTTTAGAAGAACAGCGAAGATTTCCAAGATGTCTTGGTGTTTGAATTGTCAAGCAGCTCCTTTAAACGTGGGCGAGACAACTTTCCTCAATCCTGTATATGTGTACAAGCTACCAAACAGTGCAACTGTAGCACACAAATAAAGGAATTTTACAACCACTGCAATATATATCAGATGGGGAATGGGAAGAAAATGAGAAAACGAGAATTCCCTCAAAACAGCACCAATTTATTGGCCGTTAGATACATTCTACTTCTTCGACTTGAAGTATTCGTTTCTGTTACTGTTACTGTAAGTAGAGGAAGATTTCCTGTTACTGTAAGTGCCAACATTGATATGGTTAACGATGTACAAATGTAGTAGTTATTTTGAAATATTAGGCAAATATTAATTTTCAGTCGGAAAATATTTAGTTCCATTTGCTTCCGGAAAAGTAGACAGATTCGACTTTATACAAGGTTTTAGAAGAACAGCGAAGATTTCCAAGATGTCTTGGTGTTTGAATTGTCAAGCAGCTCCTTTAAACGTGGGCGAGACAACTTTCCTCAATCCTGTATATGTGTACAAGCTACCAAACAGTGCAACTGTAGCACACAAATAAAGGAATTTTACAACCACTGCAATATATATCAGATGGGGAATGGGAAGAAAATGAGAAAACGAGAATTCCCTCAAAACAGCACCAATTTATTGGCCGTTAGATACATTCTACTTCTTCGACTTGAAGTATTCGTTGAGGACATCAAGCGCTTGTGATTCTTTACCGTAATCCTGAAAAACACAACACAATATTCTCGTAACAATGAATGGTACGACCATAAAATATTATTTGCCTAAATCGAGTTGAATTGGAAATTAAAAGTTTACCGTTAACAGCCATACATGTATACTATTTATTTTGTTGGGGGATACAAATATGGTTCTTCATCTCAACGTGATAACATGTACATGTATACCGAATTTGGTTATGATCCGTCAAGTAGAACTCGAGTTCTTGTGTGGACATTAAACAAGAGGGCCATGATGGCCCTAATTCGCTCACCTGACTCCATGAACACCAGAGGAGAATGTGACATCGAGTTAATGTGTTTTAAAAAAATTGTGCTATTTTTAGATGGCGGTCATCTTGGATTAAGCGATGACTCATTTTACAAAATCTGAAAATGCTTCACCCAGCATCGGCCATGTGGTTCCTGAGAAAAAGACGTTAAAAATCTTGAATAAATGGACCTTTTGGTGGCCATCATGGATGACATAAGCATCTGATTCCGACAAATATTGCACCAGAGTGATCGCCTCATTGATACCTTCAATTTGATATATCACATGACCATATTCGGTCAAAAATAAAATTTGACCCCACGGGCCACGCCCATTTTTGACCCCGGGGTCACCATTTTAACAACTTTCAAAGAGCGATGTACGTCGATCATTCCTACCAAGTTTCGTCGAAATCCGGCTAGCGGTTCACGAGAAGATTTTTTAAGAATTTATGCTATTTTTAGACGGTGGCCATCTAGGATTAGCGATGACTTCCATTTTAACAAATCTGAAAAGGCTTCACCCATGGACCATAACTTTTAAGTTTGGCTACCATGGGCCAAGCGGTTCATGTGAAAAAGAATTTTGAAATCTCTAATAAAAGAACGACCTTTTTACATTTCGGCGGCCATCTTGGATGACATAACAATCCGATTTGGACAAAAAATGTACCACAGTGATCGCCTCATTGATACCTTCAATTTGATATATAACATGACCATATTCGGTCAAAAATAAAATTTGACCCCATGGGCCACGCCCATTTTTGACCCCGGGGTCACCATTTTAACAACTTTGAAAGAGCATTGTACATCGATCATTCCTACCAAGTTTCGTCGAAATCGGCTAGAGGTTCATGAGAGAGATTTTTTAAGAATTTATTGCTATAGAGCGGCGGCCATCTTGGATTAGCGATGACCTCCATTTTAACAAATCTGAAAAGGCTTCACACATGGACCATAACTTTTAAGTTTGGCTACCATGGGCCAAGCGGTTCATGTGAAGAAGAATTTTGAAATCTCTAATAAAAGAACGACCTTTTGACCTTTCGGCGGCCCATCTTGGATGACATAACAATCGATTTCGACAGAAAATGCACCAGAGTGATCGCCTCATTGATACCTTCAATTTGATATATGACATGACCATATTCGGTCAAAAATAAAATTTGACCCCACGGGCCACGCCCATTTTTGATCCCGGGGTCACCATTTTAACAACTTTGAAAGAGCAATATACATCGATCATTCCTACCAAGTTTCGTCGAAATCCGGCAAGCGGTTCATGAGAAGAAGATTTTTTTAAGAATTTATGCTATTTTTAGACGGCGGCCATCTTGGATTAGCGATGACCTCCATTTTAACAAATCTGAAAAGCCTTCACACATGGACCATAACTTTTAAGTTTGGCTACCATGGGCCAAGCGGTTCATGTGAAGAAGAATTTTGAAATCTCTAATAAAAGAACGACCTTTTGACCTTTCGGCGGCCATCTTGGATGACATAACAATCCGATTTCGACAAAAAATGCACCAGAGTGATCGCCTCATTGATACCTTCAATTTGATATATGAAATGACCATATTAAGTCAAAAATAAAATGTGACCCCACGGGCCACGCCCATTTTTGACCCCAGGGTCACCATTTTAACAACTTTGAAAGAGCAATGTACATCGATCATTCCTACCAAGTTTTGTCAAAATCCGGTTGGCGGTTCTTGAGAAGAAGATTTTTTAAGAATTTGTGCTATTTTTAAACGGCGGCCATCTTGGATTACGTAATGACGTCATTTTAACAATTTTGTAATCCCCCTACCTAAGGACCATGACCATGAAGTTTGGTGACTATAGACCCAATGGTTACCGAGGAGAAGACGACGACGACGGACGACGGACACATTGCGGTAACAATAGCTCACATGAGCTTTGCTCAGGTGAGCTAAAAAGAAGTAAGGAAACATAAATTATACAACCTTTACCCGAGCGTTAAGGTTTCGGGACAGACAGACACGGCCGCACGCCGGTAACACTATATGCCCTCCTCACCATTCGGTGGCGGGGCATAAAATGGCCGTCAAGAGGAGACAAGTCATCAGAAATTTTTGACAATAGGCTTCTTCGCCTTGCCATGATAAACATGTATACCAAATTAGTTGCTTGGACAAGTATACAGAGAATCAAGCCAAGGGGAGACAAGTTATCGGAAATTTGTTAAAATCAGCAGGCTTCTTAGTTTTGCTGTGTCAGATAAACATGTATACCCAATTTGGTTACCTTCCATCAAGTAGAACTCGAGTTATTAAGTGTGAAAATTAAAAATGGCCGCCATGGGAAGAAGACATTAGAAATGTTTGAAAATCAATAGGCTTCTTCGTCTTGCCGTGATAAACATGTGACCTAGTTTGGTTACGATCCGTCAAAGAGCACTCTAGTTATTGCGTGGACAAACTGCGGCCGCCCGTACAAGGTGAATAAATATGTCCCATTTTTTTCCCAAACGGATGTATAAAAATGCATTTGTGACATTGTAAAAACAAATCAGAGCAGTCCGACAATTGAGACCAGCCATGATTTTGTACACAAGATGTGCGACTTTTCATGAAAAATATACAAACATTTCATAAACAGTAGACATCATTTACGGAAAATATCAAATATTTTTTCACGAATCTCTTCTTAGGTACAAAATAACATGGCTGTCTCATTTGTCAAAGAAAGGCATAAACCTACGAGCAACATTGTGCAGATTAATACCAATTTTCATTGTCATACTGTTGCTCAGATATGCACACAAGTTGGCACTGCAAGAAATCTCAATTACCATACATGGTCAATTGCATTAATTATCCTGAACAAATCTTTTTGGAAGTGCCAAACCAATGGAGGATTGGCTGTTGGTTACCTTGACAACGACACAGCTGCAGCCAACGACCTTCCTGGCCTTTCCCTCCTTGTCAATCTTACAGAGGCCTGCCCACTCGCCCAGTTTCTTGTTGTCGTCCACCTAAAAGGTACAATCCCGGTTGTTAGATCTTATTTATTTAATTAATGGTGCTACGTCCGGTCAACAGCTACATGTATGGTCATTTTAGGCTGGGTTAACAGGGTCGACTGCCACATTTCACATGTATGGAAGCGAGGAAAATCACAGAATCAGAACTGAATCTTTACAGAAAAAGAATATATTTAGCCCTGAAATTACAATAACAAGTAGCCTACTTCACCATCATTGCAAAGTATACTTATCTAGCAAAGTACATGTATACTTTGAGGGAGTAATCATTTATTTTTCCTGAAATGCATTACATCATATAGAACTTAATGACTGCATATATTTGATAATTGTTTGTTTGTTGGGAGTTTAACGGCCTATCAACAGCTAAGGTCATTTAAGGCCGGGTCAATGGGCTTAGTACTAAATCCCATATATTACCTGTATAAGTACATGTACAAATGGGCGAGGGGGAATCACAAAATCAGAACTGAATATTTAAAATAACAAAACAATATATTCAGCCCTGAAATCAGAATAATCCTGATCTGATGCCAGGTCCTCACCACACCAGAATCACTTGGCTCCTCCCAAAAGCAACAAGATTGGGAATACATTAACATTTTAGAATTAAAAGTGGACCATGTGTAAACTAGAGGATTGTTTTTCAGACACAAACATATGTCTCCCCCAATACCAGTAACCACAACTGCATGTTATCAGGACTTGGAAAAGTAGAATTTAAGGCAGCAACAGCATATATGTAATGTAGCTACCTTGTATTTTCTGCATAAGTTAGCTGTATATGGCGAGATAATAAAACAAGAGGGCCATGACGGCCCTAATTCGCTCACCTGACTCCATGCACACCAGAGGAGAATGTGACATTGAGTTCATGTGTTTTAAAAAGAATTGTGCTATTTTTAGATGGCGGTCATCTTGGATTAAGCGATGACTCATTTTACCAAATCTGAAAATGCTTCACCCAAGGATCTGAACTTCCTATGAAGTTTGGCCAGCATCGGCCATGTGGTTCCTGAGAAAAAGACGTTCAAAATCTTGAATAAATGGACCTTTTGGTGGCCATCATGGATGACATAATCATCCGATTCCGACAAATACTACACCAGAGCAATGGCCTCATCGATACCTTCAATTTGATATCGGACATGAGCATATTCGGTCAAAAATAAAATTTGACCCCACGGGACACACCCATTTTTGACCCCGGGGTTACCATTTTAACAACTTTGAAAGAGCATTGTACATCGATCATTCCTACAAAGTTTCGTCGAAATCCGGCTAGCGGTTCATGAGAAGATATTTTTAAGAATTTATGCTATATTTAGACGGCGGCCATCTTGGATTAGCGATGATCTCCATTTTAACAAATCTGAAAAGGCTTCACCCATGGACCATAACTTTTAAGTTTGGCTACCATGGGCCAAGCGGTTCATGTGGAAAAAATTTGAAATCTTCAATAAAAGAAAGACCTTTTGACCTTTCGGCAGCCATCTTGGATGAGATAATCATCCGATTCCGACAAATACTGCACCAGAGCAATGGCCTCATCGATACCTTCAATTTGATATCGGACATGAGCATATTCGGTCAAACATAAAATTTGACCCCACAGGCAATGCCCATTTTTGACCCCGGGGTCACCATTTTAACAACTTTGAAACAGCATTGTACATCGATCATTCATACCAAGTTTTGTCGAAATCCGGTTGGCGGTTCTTGAGAAGATTTTTAAGAATTTGTGCTATTTTTAGATGGCGGCCATCTTGGATTACGTAATGACGTCATTTTAACAATTTTGTAATCCCCCTACCTAAGGACCATGACCATTAAATTTGGTGACTATAGGCCCAATGGTTACCGAGAAGACGTTTGAAAATGTTCACGGATACAACTAATAGTTGTTCACGGGCGATGGACACATTGCGGTAACAATCAGGTGAGCTAATAAAAATTGAGGAAATATGGAAGTTGAAACGTCAGGCATAAAAAGCCGAAAGTACAAGTTGAAAATCCCCACTTTTATCTAAGTCAAGGGCCAGAACTCTGTGAATACTGGATGAATCCGCATCTAAAACACCAGGTGCGCAACTTCACACGATGACCAGTATTCCTGTAAAGTTTCGCGACTAACTGAAATATTTTTTGGATATGTGTGACAAAAGTTGAAAATCCCCACTTTTCAATAAGTCAAGGGCCATAACTCCGTAAATACAGGATGAATCCGCATCTAAAACCCCAGGTGCGCAACTTCACACGATGACAAGTATTCCTGTCAAGTTTCACGACTATAATTCAAAAACTTTTGGAGATATGCACGACACAACTTTTGTGACGGACAGACGGACGGACAACCAAGCCAAAAACAATATGTCTCCCCATTGATGGGGGAGACATAATGATTAACTGAATTCTTCATTTCTTTCAATTGGAACATAATCGAATAACGGCTAACAATAGCCGAACAAAAACTGCCATCATCGTTTAATGCACAATTTGATTTAACATTCGAATAAAATAGAATTGCGCCTGTGCCAGGTCCAGATACAAAACAATACTGTATTATACAAGGCAGCCCGTTTTTGTGTAAAATTCAACATTGCATTATCATTTCCTCAGATAATGTTCAGAGAACAGCTTCCTCACTAATGTTGTCAGAAGAGGGAGCATGATATTTATCATCACCGGAATTGAATTAAATGGTGCTAAATGGCCCATCAACACAAAAGAGTGTCATTTAAAGCAATTTAAATGAAGAATACAATAGTAAAATAGTATACATGTTAGTTGTAGGTAATCAAATGATTAGGGTAAAAATAAAACTATGATGAACAAGGTAAATGAGCAACATGTATACAATGATAAAATCAGATTTTCGGATACAAGTTGGTTTCATGGAGAAAGCTAAGCAAAGCTTCAATGTTCTCCACATGGAATAACTCCGCAAGTGAAGTAACATCAATTGAAGTGTTGATACAGTCCAGTAGGATGTATTGCACGGTAAATGCGCTGCATATACGAATGCGTTGCGTGTATGTCCAATGTGTCCATGCCACAGCGCATTTATCGTGCAACACATCATACTGGACTGAATGGACTTTACCGATAACTGGACCGATTGAATGGTTGTAATTTTGCATCACTATAACGTGGTTAAAGGTACATGCCCACTCAGTAAATATAGGGAGACAGATAGTTTTGTATATTCTGTAGATAGAACATTTTCATTAACCCTTAGACCGCAATCTTATTTTTTTTGTCGTCTGCCGTTTATTTTCTATTTTCCATTTTTATCATCAAAAACATGCTTTGACAGCACTTGAGAATAATTTACAACATGCTTTGACAGCACTTCAGAAACTGTACCGTATATAGAATTGTATAGAATAATGTAGAAAAAATGGCAAAGTTAAAAAGGTGATATTTTTGCTAAAAAATATTTTTCGGCATAAAAACACCAAGGTGCACATCTTCAATATGTGTAGAAGACGTGTGTATAGTTTCAGAACGATTTCGGAGGAGTTGTGTACACAAACTCTGTACCCTATATAGAATTGTATAGAAAAATGTAGAAAAAAATGGCTATAAAGTTAAAAAAAAAATATTTTTTCGGCATAAAAACACCAAGGTGCACGTCTTCAATATGTGTAGAAGACGTGTGCATAGTTTCAGATCGATCGGTTTCGGAGGAATTGTGTACACAAACTCTGTACCGTATATAGAACTGTATAGAAAAATGTAGAAAAAATATTTTTTCTGCATAAAAACACCAAGGTGCACAACTTCAATATGTGTAGAAGACGTGTGTATAGCACTTTTTCTTCAGCCGCCCGCCCGCCCGCCATGCGGTAAAACATCTTTTTTTAAAAACGGTCGTATAAAAATGGCGAAAGTTTCAGGGCAAATGCGGCTTTTCTTTTAACAGTCGTCAAATAATCGCTAGATTAAAATTTAAACTTTCATACAGTCTAGGACGCTTTCACTAAAGTCGCCAAAAACATGCAGATTTTACCATGATTACCAGTACACGGTGACGCTAGGGTAATTTAACGGATCAAATCACAGCATGACATCACCGCTGCACGTGACCCGTGTCAATCTCAATAGAATACACATAATGTTTCACACGTTTAGATAAGAAAGCTGTGTTTGTAAATTGTGTCTCGCGTGTTGGGGATTATTGATTTATTCATTGGAAAACGTAGAGTTATAGACGGCGGATAGGGAAAATCCAGCGGAAACCCTGTTGTATTTGTATATTAGTGTTTAACGGCCTATCAACAGCAAAGGTCATGTAAGGCCGGGCAAACGGGTTTGATCCCGTTTTAACCTGCTGCACTGGGGGGAAAATTCCAAAATCAGAACTGAATATTTACATCGAAAAACAATATATTCAGCCCTGAAATTAGAATAACCTGACCTGGTGGCAGGTCCATACCACACCAAAGTCATTTGGCCCCTTCCCCTAAAATAGGATTACGAATAATCGTAATACTCACATAAGGGGTATAACCAGATTCAACTGTCACATACAAAATGCCAAAGACGTATGTGAGGGCCAAACCAGGTCTCCAGTCGGAATTCCGGTAAGGATGAACCCTGATCGTTAAATTACCCATCGCTTGCACCCACTGAAAAACCTGTTGTAGGCATAATTTTTGCGGGCAATACAGTGGGGTCAGCGTGCAAGTGCACACACAAACAAACACGACAGGTTGGTTCGTTCGTGTGTGCACTTACACCCTGCCCTGACCCCACTGAATGCGAGAGGTTAACACATTTTTTAAATACACTATGTAATAAAACAATTAACTCTTTCAACACCACAGGTCTGTATAGTGGTATTGGCAAATAGTGTAGATCCAGATGAGCCGGCTGGATTTACACTGGTCGCAAAACCCATAAGCCCACATTTCTCCAGTAACAAGCCATATATAATAAGCATTGAACGTGGTTAACTGGTCACAACTACAGGGTCTTCCTCAGATAATGTTCCGAGAACGGCTTCCTCACTGTTGCTCAGAAGAGGGAGCATGATAATTATCATCACAGGGACACCCTGACCCAGGGCTCCAGATAAGGAATTAGTAATGGAGTAAAGTTACTCCATCAATTCTGAAGCAATTGGGTATTTCAAAATTTTAATTGGGTAATATAAAATCACACTACTGTTTACACATCAACAGACCACACTTATTGAATAGTTTGCTTCGAAATGAAAACATGTCATTTCATTATAATTGTCTCTTAGGGAGACAATTCTAATGAAATACCAAGATGTGTTTTCATGGAAAATAAGAAAAATGTACCACAAATTTGTTATTGCTTTTTGACACTCGCTACTTCTGATTTCAATTGGGTATTTAAGCAAATACGCAGCTTATCTGGAGCCCTGCTGACCAATTTATAAGAATATTTCCAACAAATGTAGTTCCTAATCATTAGTGATATTCACACCAAGGCCCACTCATAAAACTTTCACAAGCACAGAATACAGTCTCGTACTCCAAATCACGTCTTTGTCGAGGCCGACCTATGCTCAGTCCGTCAATAAAACTGCATAATTTAGAGTTCAAATTCGGAGAAAATGCTACCAAGGTTTTATATTAAACACAAGCTCTGGATATTATTTATTGCCGAGGACAATATTGAATAAGAACACCTCAACAATTGAATGGACATAAAAGGGTGGGTCACATGTACCATTACAGAACAAAATCATGTACATTTCTAGAAGACACATGTATTTCCCAAATTTTCCTCAGATATTAATGTTCAGAGAACAGCTTCCTCATTGTTTTTGTCGGAAGAGGGAGCATGATAATTATCATCATTGGTGCCGATTCGTACAGAATATGGAGCTCTGAATTGTCCACAGACGAGACAAGTGTATTAAATTCCAGATTTCAAAGCGACCATAAACTAATCTACAGTACACTAGTCTCTCGATGCAAGTATTTCATGTGTTTATTCATTGTGTTTATTGTTTGAAAAAGATTAATATTGTGCATGCATTCCATCATATAATTACAGTTTGACAGCCTGTGACTAGACCAATCAAACTGTGACTTTGTCTTCCAAGTTTCATACACATGTTAAAGGTACATGCCCACTCAATAGGCACAAAATGTTCTTCATAGGGAATTAAATAAGTGAACAATTGTGTCGCTATTCCACCAGGTCTAAAATCTACGAGTGCCTGCAATACAGATATATTCATTTAGTAATATTTATTTTAGTGATAGTGACGCGCGGTGGTATCGGGCTATTTTCATATGCAAATGAAGCACGATATGTTTTAATTATTTATACTAATCAGGGCTCGAATTTGGCACTCGCATACTCGCAAAATGCGAGTGCTTTCTGAAAAATGCTAGTTAAAATCAAAGCCGCTCGCAAAAAACTGCGAGTGCCAATTTCAAAAAGGAAATCCAAATCTGCAAAGTTCATTCGCGATTATTTTGTTCTGAACAGCGATCTGGATCATGAAATGCTCTCGTCAAAGCGCCTCGATGATAGGAACATTGGAGGTCGTAAATGAGGACGTTGTTGCCCGGCTATATATCAATTGCGACATCCCTCTAGTGCGACATTGAAATACTACGTCACAGGTCGTAAATGAGGACGTTTTTGCCTGGGCTATTTATCAATTGCGACATCCCTCTAGGCCACATTGAAATACTACGGCGCATTAATATTATTACATCAATAGCGACCGTTTTTTACACAATCTGAACTAATTTCTCTCTACTTTAAAGAGGCATACCTACACTTTACGGAAATCAAACGGATGCCTAATTTTGTAATCATTCCACACATACATTACATCTTTAGGTTGTTCCACTTGCTATGTCGCCACAGCTAGCATTGTCCAACAAATTCAATACTACAACATTGTACAAGTGTTCATGAAGAAGGTTCAGCTCTGTAAATAACTAATAAATCCAAATTTTATTGTAGAAATATGACAATATATTTACTTGTTTACATGTTTTATTCTAAGATACATTTATAAGGAGGTTGGTACAATGAACGAGATAGCTTGACTGTCTGTGTCCTCTTCTCTTGTAGAAGTTGTGGTGAAACCTTGGGATGGGTTCCTCGGAAAAAAACTGGTGTTGTCATACATACTTAGTAATTTTGATCTTATTTCTCCACCAATGTATTTAATTTGAAGTCAGAACATTGGTTAAATTGTCTTGGTGTTCAACTATTTAAATGAGGATCAAATTAAATATAGTTTTATGGAGAAATAAGAAAAAAAGATCTGCGAATTGCAATTTGTGAATCAGATAATTACAGCATTGTCATTTTGTATTTAGCCCAGATAGATGAATGATCAGAATGTGACAGAAATATGTGGCTACCTGGTATTGTCATGATAATCATGTCATTAATAAATAATTGTTACAAGTTAATTTGTTCCACAATATATGTCTGAAGAAATCCAATGAAAAATCCAGCTAAAAAAACAAACGTTCCATAATGCAAGAAATAATCAATATGCTTTTGCATTTTTGTTATATTATACTTTAGTGATTATTCTGCTAGCATGGAACTTGCTGTAGCTAGGAAATAATAAGCACATGCAGTTGTGGATACAATTTTTCCCACCACACACACGACGGGTAGACTAGGAATGTACATGTTTGATCATGTCTTTTCCAAACTGTGTCAATTATTCACAAATTACTAAGGCTGGCAATATAATCACATGAAGAAACTGAACAAGTTGATATTGAATATTTGTGTAGGTAACTGTAGATTTTTTAGCTACGTTTTTCCATCGGCTACATGAGTGCAACAACCTTCATGTACTCTGAAACCATATACTAGGATACATGTACATGCTTATTGCATAATCCAACTAAACATAGAAATTGCTAGTGAAAATCCAGTTTTGCTAGTAGAAAAAAAATCCACTAGCGAAAAAATGCTAGTGTGTTAAAAAGTTAAATTCGACCCCTGCTAATTAAATGCGTCACCTGCAAACATAATATTTTCGACAGATTATTAAGTATGATCATTGTACAGCAAAAAATAGATACGGAGAAAACATAGTAAATAGAGGATATTCCATCGTACATTTTGAATAGCAGCAAATAATACACGGGTGTGCGTCGGCTTCCGCGTAAGCAACGAGTGAGCGTAGCGAACGAGTTGCTTGCACGGACGCCGACCCGTGTATTATTTCCGCTATTCAAACATGTATGATGGAATATCCTATTTATTACACTTCCATGGCATATATATGCATGCAAATTTAGTCTATTTTTGAGATTATAATTAATGAATTGTGATCTGCGCAGGGAATAGTGTTTTCCCGCCACGTTGTGTTACGTTGTGCGACGTCATGTTAACTTTTTGAAATCCAAATTACGCTGCTGTTTCTATGAGCCAGACATATTTGAGTGCATGTTTGGAATGTGTTCAATCACATTAACATTATAGATTAGTCGAGACCCTTTCCAAATTTTCAAATAACTATTTTGACTGAAATAAAAAGTAAACATTTTGCATGGTAGCTCGTGGTTTCCAAGAAAACGGGTGCGCAATTACGGGTGTTCTCACAATGTATTATTTGTAAGGAGTTGATTACGGGTTTTCTCTCGCAGCGAAAACTGTAATAATGTCTTAACATTTTAAGGAAACACGGTTATCACCCCCGATATCAGTGTGGAAATTTGCGTCGATATAAAATGAATAATAATGCCAATCAATACGTATTGGTGAATGTTAAATTTGCCAGAAAATATCTCAAGATCGTGTCTCTGATATAAAGAACATTCTGTGCCTACTGAGTGTGCATGCACCTTTAATGCATTATATGGGCCATTATGCGACAAAAATTAGCTTAATTACCGTTGTAGGTGTACTGTACACCCACGATCATAATACATATGTCAATAGGTTGAAAAGAATTATAAGCTTGTCCGATACTGAACAGTTTTGTACAGAGTAAATGCACTAATATTAGAGAAAGTTGAACATGCAAGCACTGATAACGGTTCGCACTGTTCACTTGATATTTAATTTCAGACTTATTGGCAGAACTTGAGCAATGTGTGCAGATGTGTATGCATGGAATAAGTTTTTAATTTTTGGCCACATATTCTGCAGCATGGAAATTTTGCAATTTTTGCATTATGTTAATACATGTACAAGTACATTAGGTGGCCATAACTAGAGAAATGGGGCTTATATCAACGTAGCTCCTAATCACACTTCTGCAGCATGATGACCATTTATATTGCTTACAAGAAATGTGACGTGCGTTTGATCAATGAAATGGCGAACAGTGCAGATCCTTATACGACTGCAAATGCACAGGCTGAACTGGATTTACACTGGTCGCAAAACCCATAAGCCCACATTTCTCCAGTAACAGCCATGTATAATAAGCATTTAACGTGGTTAACTGGTCACAACTACAGGGTCTTCCTCAGATAATGTTCCGAGAACGGCTTCCTCACTGTTGCTCAGAAGAGGGAGCATGATAATTATCATCACAGGGACACCCTGACCCAGGGCTCCAGATAAGGAATTAGTAATGGAGTAAAGTTACTCCATCAATTCTGAAGCAATTGGGTATTTCAAAATTTTAATTGGGTAATATAAAATCACACTACTGTTTACACATCAACAGACCACAATTATTGAATAGTTTGCTTCGAAATGAAAACATGTCATGGCATTTCATTATAATTGTCTCTTAGGGAGACAATTCTAATGAAATACCAAGATGTGTTTTCATGGAAAATAAGAAAAATGTACCACAAATTTGTTATTGCTTTTTGACAATTTAGAGTTCAAATTCGGAGAAAATGCTACCAAGGTTTTATATTAAACACAAGCCCTGGATATTATTTATTGCCGAGGACAATAAGAACACCTCAACAATGGACATAAAATGGTGGGTCACATGTACCATTACAGAACAAAATCATGTACATTTCTAGAAGACACATGTATTTCCCAAATTTTCCTCAGATAATGTTCAGAGAACAGCTTCCTCATTGTTTTTGTCAGAAGAGGGAGCATGATAATTATCATCATTGGTGCCGATTCGTTTGTTTATTGGTGTTTAACGGCCTATCAACAGCTAAGGTCATGTAAGGCCGGGCAAACAGGTTCGATCCCGTTTTAACCTGCTGCATTGGAGGGAAAATCCCAAAATCAGAACGGAATATTTACATCGAGATACAACATATTCAGCCCTGAAATTAGAATAACCTGACCTGGTGCCAGGTCCATACCGCACCAAAGTCACTTGGCCCCTTCCCCTATTTAAAAGTAATACCGGTAGGATTACTCTTATAAGGGGTATAACCAGATTCAACTGTCACATACAAAATGCCAAAGACGTATGTGAGGGCCAAACCAGGTCTCCAGTCGGGATTCCGGTAAGGATGAAACCCGATCGTTAAATTACCCATCGCGTGCTCCCACCTGCCACCCACGGTGCCGATTCGTATAGAATATGGAGCTCTGAATTGTCCACAGACGAGACATGCGTTTTAAATTCCAGATTTCAAAGCGACCATAAACTAATCTACAGTACACTGGAGTCTCTCGATGCAAGTATTTCATGTGCTTATTCATTGTGTTTATTGTTTGAAAAAGATTAATTTTGTGCATGCATTCCATCATATAATTACAGTTTGACAGCCTGTGACTAGACCAATCAAACTGTGACTTTGTCTTCCAAGTTTCATACACATGTTAAATGTACATGCCCACTCAATAGGCACAAAATGTTCTTTATAGGAATTAAATAATTTGTGAACAATTGTGTCGCTATTCCACCAGGTCTAAAATCTACGAGTGCCCGCAATACAGATATATTAATTTAGTAATATTTATTTTAGTGATAGCGACGCGCGGTGGTATCGGGCTATTTTCATATGCAAATGAAGCACAATATGTTTTAATTATTTATACTAATTAAATGCGTCACCTGCAAAAATAATATTTTCGACAGATTATTTAAGTATGATCATTGTACAGCAAAAAATAGATACAGAGAAAACATAGTAAATAGAGGATATTCCATCGTACATTTTGAATAGCAGCAAATAATACACAGGTGTGCGTCGGCTTCCGCGTAAGCAACGTTGCTTGCACGGACGCCGACCAGTGTATTAGTTCCGCTATTCAAACATGTATGATGGAATATCCTATTTATTACACTTCCATGACGTGTGTATATATATATATATATATATGCAAATTTAGTCTATTTTTGAGATTATAATTAATGAATTGTGATGTGCGCAGGAATAGTGTTTTCACCGCTAACGTTGTGTTACATTGTGCGACGTCATGTTAACTTTTTGAAATCCAAATTACGCTGCTGTTTCTATGAGCCAGACATATTTGAGTGCATGTTTGGAATGTGTTCAATCACATTAACATTATTAACTATTTTGACTGAAATAAAAAGTAAACATTTTGCATGGTAGCTCGTGGTTTCCAAGAAAACGGGTGCGCAATTACGGGTGTTCTCACAATGTATTATTTGTAAGGAGTTGATTACGGGTTTTCTCTCGCAGCGAAAACAGTGTAATAATGTCCGTTAACATTTTAAGGAAACACGGTTATCACCCTCGATATTAGTGTGGAAATTTGCGTCGATATAAAATGAATAATAATGGTATTGGTGAATGTTGAATTTGCCAGAAAATGTCTCCGATATAAGGAACATTCTGTGCCTACTGAGTGTGCATGCACCTTTAATGTATTATATGGGCCATTATGCGACAAAAATTAGCTTAATTACCGTTGTACACCCACGATCATAATACATACGACTGGTGAGTTGTCAATACTGAATAAGTAGAAGTGCTTAACGGCCCATCAACACAAAACAGTATCATTTAGGGCCAAGTCAATAGGTTGAAAAGAATTATAAGCTTGTCCGATACGGAAAGGTTTTGTACAGAGTAAATGCACTAATATTAGAGAAAGTTGAACATGCAAGCACTGATAACGGTTCGCACTGTTCACTAGATATTTAATTTCGGACCTATTGGCAGAACTTGAGCAATGTGTGCAGATGTGTATGCATGGAATAAGTTTTTAATTTTTGGCCACATATTCTGCAGCATGGAAATTTTTGCATTATGCTGCATGGGATTTTCTTGAAAGTTCAGACATTCTTCCTTCATAAGACACGTTTTCAACATACTGTAAAATAAAATAGGATATCCATGCTGCAGAATTCCTGGCCAAAACTTTGGAAGTCAAACCCTGGAATGACATGTAAATTAGCTAATACCTTTAGCAAATTGATGCCGTGTTCATGGCAGAGCGCTTCTACCAACTTCACATACATCGTCTCATCACAGTTGTTTGCCAGTATACACAGATGGGCCTGTCGCCTGCAATGGTGATCACAAGTTATTAAAATTGGTGAAAACTCGATTCTTGACCTTTCGCATGACAAGAGCAGTCTTTCCAAATGTGCATTTGAAGTGTTCTTTGTTTACTTTCTACTTCGTGGAGAGTGACCTCAGAAGTTTGCTAATACACACTTTATTAGGTAAGTTTGAATTAATATTTTTGCGTCATATTGTAGAATTGTCTCTCAATAAATATTCTTGATCACAAAATCAATTTTGTTTTTATAACTTCGCTGTAGAATCATTGAGAGACAATTCTACAACATGACACAAATTTCGTCATAACTCTTATGTAATGCAGTGTAATGAACTGTAATTAGAGTTATGTACTCAGAAGAACTATAGTGCAACCTGTTGTCTATAAAGTGCAAAACATGCAGCTAGTCATCTACAAATGTAAATTTATGTCACAATTACTGGTATATATTATTTTCATAATGTCGACTCATTTCAGTTAAAAATTCTTTCAAAATGAACGGCTAAAGTGTAAATCAGATTACCATAGGAGCCAACGATTGTCTGGAAAGTGGAACATGCAGCTAATAAATGGTTCATCTCTAACTCACTTGTCGAGACCTTTGGTACATTCATGGAGGCCGCGAGCAAGCCCGTCGTGGATCAGTGATGTCTTGAGGACTTCCTGCAGGGCGGTAAAGATGTCCATGGACCCTGTCCCTGCTGGAACATCATCTCTGTAACGACACCACAACCCATGCAAACGAACAGTTAGTCGAGAACATCACCGACCCAATCAAGGTTGTGATGGCTGCTATTTGTTTATTGGCATTTTATATATACAGCATGTATTAACTGTATAAACACTTGGATTGAACATGTGTTTACATTTACAAACATACACCAGCATGATATTGTTCATTGCAATACATTTTTACCCTGAAAAATGTGTATTTTTTATAAACAATAAAAGTTCAAAATATCTGACAACTACTATTTACATGCATATTGAAATAAGTTATATAATTTAAAAATATGCAAATTTGATACTGTATCCAGGGCCTGAAAATAGCAGCTTTTACCAGTAGGTCCGGGACCTAAGAATGAAAAAAGTGAAAGGTACGAGGATTTTTTTTTGGAAGGTCTGAGAGGATAATCGCTAGAAAAATGCATCTAATTTATGCAAAATTACAAAAATGAGTCGCTATAAATTCTCTTATAAGACGATAATCAGAATGGATTAACATCGCCACTGAATGATGATAGTAATTTCAATTTTATCACAGTCCGGCGGACTTTTTGCTTGTAAAATACAAAGGTCCGACTTAAATTCACTTATTTGAACAGCGTTTGCTTTTTGCAGCTCAAATAATTGAATGTTTAAATTTGTTATATATTTGTTATCATTTGTTCACTTAACTTCCCTATTTAGTAATGAAGAAAATCAATAATCCATTTGTAAAAGTAAAATACGCAATGATTTTGAAACCAGAGGGTGTCGTACGCTTTAGACAAAGCTTATCTGGAGCTCTGGAGTAAGCTATCAGGACTTGGATTGTATATAGTTGCGAACGTTAACTTGCAATCTACTCCTGTACCGTCCGTAGCCAGAGTTACGATTCCACTGCAGAATTTAGCAGTTAAGTGCGACATTTTTTAGATATTTTCCATATGAAAAAATTATTAGTATTATAAAATACAAACTAATAATTCCGAAACAAATTACACTTTTTAGGTTTACAAAATTATTTTTTGCCTTTACAGAAAATGGACCCCATCATAAATGTTACATGTTCAATTTGGCTGCCACTGACTGGGGTCACTTGTTGATTCTAGCTTAAATTTACTTTATCAGGTCATCTACATCTGATATGTAAATGTATGTCAAATGACTCAGAAACCTGGCTAGTTAGCTTGGAAATGATGTAACTAAGAAAACAAGTTAGATTTTGAAAATCGGTCCACAAATAACAAATTATTAAAAAACCAGATGGCCGTGGCCCGCATGTCCAGCCCGCCGAGGCATTTGATGGTATTTTTAAAAAAAAAAAACTTTAACGCAGATTTCGGACAGACGGACGTCATTGTGATCACTATATCTTGCTTTCCGCAAGCGGGCTCGACAAAAATCTATTTTTAGTTCCCCATGTTAAATTCCCATAGGAAAATAAGTTTTTTTTCGCAATAAAATCAATATTGGACGGAATTTCATCAAATAATTTTTTTTGGGAGGGCGACTTTTTAGTTATTGATGAAAAAGAACTTGCATTTAGATCGTCGGCAGTAAAACGTGGAACAGACATTAGCTACGAACGGTACGCGAGTGAATTGCAAGTTACCGTTCGCAACTAGAATTTGTATATCAAGACTGTTATGAAGTCACGACCAAGATAGGTATTTAAAAACATAACGCAGATTTCGGACAGACGGACAATCGGACGTCATTGTGATCACTTTTCTCGCTTTTCCGCAAGCGGGCTCGACAAAAACAGTCATGGGTGAGAAAGATGCATATCCTACCCAAGGTTCGATCCGCGGACCTATGGTTTACCGTACCATCGCTCTAACCGACTGAGCTAGCCGGGCACAAATACACACATCTACCCCACAGTTTGTTCCGAGTACATAACTCTTAATTACATTTCATTACATTGCACTACATAAGAGTTATGACGTAGTTCTATTTGTAAATGTGCGTTTTAACGCAAATCGAAATAATGGTGATTTTTATACGTATGATGCTCAAATTACATGTACATAGTGAAGTATGTTATACTTTATAAACCATATATGCATGTGACACGAGTAATACTTCATAAAAATGGTTCTACACATTTCATGGATAAACTGAGATGTTTACTCTGGATCGCCAGTTCTTCTTATATTGCCCGGTGTCAGTATAGTTTCCTTCCTGCTGATCTATATATAACTTCGAGGGCGTTTCGGACCGTAACAGATTCGTTATATATGTTTGATTTTTTTGTCCCAAGTTTAAACTTAATGATATATTAACAGTGCGCATGCGAAAGGTTCATATATCATATGTGATACAGAACTTTTGCGTATATGTTGATTACGCATAGTAAAAAATGGCAAGGTTGTCCCGAAACGATTTTGGTCCGAGCTTGCTAGCGTCCGAATCGTTAAAATACTATAAATTACTGATTGAGGCCTTGGTATGTCAAAAAAATAGAACAAAAAAAAACACGTACCACTTATATTTTCAATGCATTTTAAATCTTAATTACATACTTGTAATGTTATTAAATGTAGTGATTAACATTTATATATACAAGTTTACTTATTATACCACCACAAAGTTTGAGGGGGTATATAGGAGTCAGCTTGTCGGTCGGTCTGTTGGAAATTCCCTTCCGCTCTATATCTTCTACACCGATGCCTGGATTATCACACACTATGCCCAGGGTCAAGGTCACAGACTTGATGCGTTTGAAACCTTAACGCTCGGTTAAATGGCTTATAATCAAAAATGCCTCGCTTTCTTTGGCTGCCAGTGGGGGTATTCGTGTGCCGACAGGCCACATTTCTAGTTTTATTTTAAATGAGAATAATACATGAATTAATGTAGTTTTACACCGAATATAGCACTCATCAACGCATTATAATTTGAAGAGTTGCCCGTGCAATCATTTGTATTATAAGAAGACACATACAAATCAGCAGAAACAACAACAATGGATGTAAACAACGTTTTTGACATTGTTAAAACAAAGTTCAATTTTACATTTGGTAGTCTAAAAGTTGAACAAGAAAGGGGTTTACGGAAGTTGTTGGCCGCGAAGAACGTGTGCTGCGTTCTACCAACATTATATGGAAAAAGTGTGCTATTTTATTTGCCACCACTATGTTGAATGAGATACACGGGGTCGACACTTACAGAACAATAGTTCTGTCGCCATTGAGGAGTTTAATGGCCCAACAATCAGATTCCTTAAATAAAATGGGAGTGGCGAGTGCCATTTTGTGCTCCAACAGAGAAATGTCTGCTGAAAACTATGAAGGTATTATTTTCATACACCACATGTAAATTTATCACATGTTACTACATGAATAGTTACATATGACATTGACACACTGTTTTTCTATGTGCATACTGTGGCCGAAATTTGAGGGAGGATACTATATAGACAAGGGACAAGTGTAGTGAGTATGCACCATAGACCAGAGTGTGATGTACTGCATAGTGAGTAGACCGGGCCGTGCTACACTGCATATGTCACGGTATGAATCTAGTAACTCGGGAGAGAAGATGTGTGTCTGTGCTAGGTTAGCTCAGTCGGTGTAGCGACCGCGTTGTAAGCGACAGGTGCCGGGTGCGAGTCCCGGGTCGGGTGCATATTTTCTCTTCCAGTCTACTTGTCACACATGTTATAAAGGCAGTTTCAATAATTTACCCTCGTAACAGTAAACTCTGTAGTTGTAGCAACTCTTCCCCTTTTTGCTACAACCGAGGGCGGAGGTGACGTGGCCGTCCTCTTCTTCACTGCTGCATCTATGCGTACTGATGATGCACATTGTTTCTTTTTTATATATTTTGTTAGCTCAATTTCTGCTTGCGACAAGGATTTTTTTTAATCTATTATTTTTTGAAACTTTTCTGAAACAAGGTGTACATATAAAATCATTGTTACTTTGAACATGTTGAATGTGGTCTATATAGGTAAGAGCTTCAGAAATTTTAACACCTGCTCTTATGGTGGCCGTCAATTTTCTCTTTGTTTCCCCTTTTTTACAACTATTGAATATTACAGAACACAAGACATAATGAATAAACACAGACACTCCAAACACATTGTTTATGTCGCCATTTTTAACACGTAGCACGGGAAGTGAAAGGGCCAAAATTATGTATAGACTTCGGGAAGATAAATATGTCGATACAGATAGGGTAACGTCCAGAATTATGTCCCATTTCCCATCCAGTTCATTGACATTGACGCATATTCATATTTATCAATAAAAACATATTTTAAAAGTGTATACACCGAGTTATTTGATTGCTTAAAACTTATTGACCCATCTCCCGCCATATTGAAGATGCTCTGTTTACTTTCTGCTTCGTGTGAGAGTAGCGATGCTCAGCCATTTTTTTTAAATTGCTTAAAATAGCATAATTTCTTGTTGGTGTTGAGCTATAGTCTTTGAGATTGAAAAAAACACAAGACATGTCAAAATATCTTGTTTCAAACCTAAGATATCTTACTTTAAAGTAAGGTACTATAGACGGACTTGTAAAATTTCTTGTCCAGAAAGTAGGAAAAAGCAGCCCAAGATATTCAGATACAATAAATTGATCATACAATACAATTTATAGCATCCAGAGTCATGGCAACATATATGGAACCAAACATCAAAGCATTTGATAAACTTGCTGTCAATAGAAATCATGCAGTTGCGCCCCAGTTACCATGTGCAAGAAATGTGTAGACTATTATAAGAAATACCATGACTATAGACAAGTATAGTACTTAGCGTGACATCCAACAATTAGCATAACTAATTGCATTGACAGTGGGATTGTAGTTATATTAGTTAAAGCTATTTAATAGTTTCAATGATTATCCATAAGCTTTTATATTAAAAATATTTATAACATCAACAATGTTTCAAACTTTGAAACACAGTAATTTAATTTTTATAACATAATAATGCATTTAACTTAATATTTACATAGCAAGTACAAATGGTCAAGAGTAGTGATTTCTAAGCCTACTTATTAGACCATATAATTTAAACTCACCTTAAATATGACAAAATCCAAACATATTCAAAACATTACCCCACCCACATTGTATACATTGTGAACTCGACGAAACAGTCCCATAACTTACTAATTAAATAAAAATCAATATAATATTTATATACACATAATGTAATTTGTATCATAATACATTTCAATATTCATGATTTTGACTTACAAAGCCTCCAGTGTTAAAAAATACATGTTTTTTCTATCCTGCTCAGCACTGAATTGCCAAGTCCGCCATCTTGGATTTCAACTTCCGGTGTATGAATGGCTTGATAGCGAGGTAAAACACATCGTTTTAAAGCATGAATCCGATTGAATGTGTCAATAAAGTTTACTAGTATCAAATATATACATATGTCTGTATCAGTCTATATTAAAAAATGAAGTGAAATCGTCTGCAATACCTATTATTTCTGCAATAATGTTTTTCAAAGTCTTCGTAATCGTATATAGCGATCTCATGTGGGATTTCCCAGTTTCCTTGACCTTACATCACTTCTCTTCAACACGCTTGCAATTTTGGTTCCCTGTTCCACCGTCAATATACTATATCTGACCGAAATAAAACGGGAGTAAATCTGGGCTGTAAATTTCCAGTTATGAATATTCATGAGATACCGGTCAAGTGACACCCTTGAGCGTCGCTAGTGAGAGTGACCTTAGAATTTTGCTAATCAACAATTCATCAGGTGAGTTTGTGATATGTTTGTATCATATTGGAATATAGTCTATCAATAACAATATAGCGAAGTATGAATGTCAACGCACTGCAGGTTTTTTCTATATTTTAGTGCGCGAATTGTAAATGCTATTACGCACATTTTTACTATGCAGCGTGGTGTAGCGAATAGGACAACCTGTTGCCTATAAAGCGGAATATGTGCAGTTACCCCAGTGAGTTACCTACCGCGACATATACAGCGTTTGATCATCATGCTCATATAAACATTCGATGAGGGAAAAATGATAAGACGGTTCACCTACTAGTATGCCACCGTAACTGCTTGGGCCAGTGGCAGTTGGGGTCGATACAACTTACAAGTTGTGCGGTCTCGCCACTTGGCTATTGTTGCCCATAATTGCCGGGATAAAAGTTTCCATCCTCCAATTCAGATGGTATTATTAGGTTTGAGGAATTTGATTCCTCAAACCTTTTGTTTTCGTTGGTTTTTTTTTTCTTTTTCTTATTATTCAGCCGTTCAGGCTACAGCACAAACCGCTGGTCGGATCGACTTCAAATTTTGCATGCCGATTCGGATCAAGTGTGCGCAGAGACTCAGAGATTTTCAGAAATATCTTAATGCCACTTTCCACGAAACCGGAAGTGACGTCATATTTTCTATAACTTTCTATAACTTCCTTATTTTCCAACCGATTTCAAAAATTCTTTTTGCATTGGAAAGCTGACAACATTCTCTATCTCGGCCTCGCTGACAGTTCTCGGCTATCTGGTCAAATAAGAGAGCTATAGGGATTTGAAGTTGAAATATGTACATACTTTTCAACGATTTTGCCGATTTTTTGCCGAATTTCGGCTGATAACGGGTGGTCTTTGCAAACGTTTTCCAATTTGTACAGTAATGTCAGCAACATAATTTCTTGCCAGTGTGATAGGGGAATGTCAGGCGCATAAAAGATGATAATTTTCAGAGCTCTATCTTGACTACTTCCGGTTCTATTGGATGTCAAAGATGAACGTCTTTTTTTCAAGTTTTCAAAATAGAGCAAACGGATGTGACGTCAGCTTCGTTATTTATCAATAGATTTCAAAATTTCTTGCTGCGGTCCTTTAGCTAAAACTTTCCCGCTTTGTGCCAGGCCTATGGTGAAAAACAAACGAAAACTTCACTGGCGGAATATTGCACATATTTAATTTTATTAGGTGTATTTACAAATGGCGTAAACTGCAATTTAAGGGCGATAACTATCGAAAAATAATCATCCGCTGACTTACGGGCTCCCTCCATCTACACCAAACCGCTGGTCGGATCGACTTCAAATTTTGCATGCCGATTCAGATCAAGTGTGAGCAGAGACTCGGAGAGTTTCAGATATCTTTTAATGCTAATTTCCACGAAAACGGAAGTGACGTCATACTTCCTATAACTTCCTTATTTTCCAACCGATTTCAAGAATTCATTTTGCATTGGAAAGCTGACAAAATTCTCTATCTCACATTCGCTGACAGTTTTCGGCTTTCTGCTCAAATAAAAGAGCTATATGCATTTGAAGTTGAAAAATGTACATACTTTTCAACGATTTTGCCGAATTTCGGCTGATAACGGGTGGTCTTTACAAACGTTTTCCAATTTGTACAGTACTGTCAGCAACATAATTTCTTGCCAGGGTGATAGGGGAGTGTCAGCCGCATGAAAGATGATAATTTTCAGAGCTATATCTTGACTACTTACGGCTCTATTCGATGTCAAAATGAACGTATTTTTTCAAGTTTTCAAAATAGAGCAAACGGATGTGACGTCAGCTTCGTTATTTATCATTCGATTTCAATTGTTTTTGATGTAGTCGATATTTCAATCCTTTAGCTAAAACTTTGGCCGAGGATCGAACCCGGTATCCCTCGCTCCGAGTCCATCGCTCTACCTCTAAGCTAACCGGCCCCACATCGGTGTGATGATGCGAACACAATAATGTTGGACTGTTCATTCTAAAACTTCAGAAATTCTTTTTGCAACCGATAGTTTACACCTTGGGCTAAAGCTTAGTTACACATGAAATCAATGTTTGAGGCTCAAACCGTTGATGCAGCTCAAGCTGCTCTAGTTGTATACTGTATTTCTTCTAAAATAGTAAAATACAATGAATGCTTCGCAGAAGAAAAACGTGCTTCACGTCTTTACTTACCCTTCCGTATCCGAGCCTGCCATGTCGAGAAACGGACGTCCTTCTGCAATAGAAGTGTGTCACAACTTCAAATAACATTATTGAATACATTAAACAGTTTGTAGAGTAAGATGTCAAGTTATAAAGACAATATAAACAGATAATGTATCAGCAACTTACAATGATATTCCTTTCCGGATAAAGCTTGTGGAGAAAGAGGAAGCGGAAGTTAGGTGTCACGAGAAGTGTGGGAAATTTCGTCAATTCGCACATATACCATTTCGGCTTTAGTGACGTCTCGGCCCTAAACAATCTCGGCCCCACGACATCTCGGCCCCACGACACCTCGGCCCCAGACACCTCGGCCCCACGACATCTCGGCCCCATATTATTTTTTATTTTTATTTTTTTTAATAAAAAAAGGAGTTTGATGGGCAGAAATATATAAAAGTTATTTATAATGAATAATTACACCAAAGTCGATAAGTGGATGGTTGAGTTGAACAAATATTACCTATGATAACATGTCTATGTGATTGAACGGGGAAAATTAAGCATGTCAAAATATAAAGTATGTACGACTTATTGTTAAAATGTATATTTTTGGGGGAATTACCATTTACCATTATAAAATTAGCATGTTAATACTCTATTTTCCAACTATTTTATTATTCTTACCTGCTGAGCGATTTTAACTCTCTTCAACATCAGTGGATCGGGAGGATGACAGTGGGTATTCTTGCCGGGTACATAGTCGGGCTTCGTACCGTCGGGCTGATTCACAGAGGCCCCGCAGTTCGTGCGTGAGTTCCGGATGCTACATCGCCACTGGACGCGCGCTGATCGGTTGCCTTTACGACTCTGAAACAAATATTGCCTTCATGTTATTATTCCCCCCCAAATTTTTTTAAAATTATAATTTCAAAATTTAACATGCATATCCATGTTTAATTTGTTACACTTTTTTTATAAAATGTACCTTCGCAGTGTATGAATATCCATCAGACGAAACCAGTTTCCGGCAGAGTCGAATTGTCCCCGATTCAACAATCTCGTAAGTGACGGGCTGTGGTTCGAGAATCGTGTCGGTTATCTCTGGGTCCGTCAACGATCTGAAAATAAAAATTATTTACTGACGATTCTCCGCGACGTGTCGTGTACACGTGCTATAAATAAATCAATCGAATAATAAATATGGCATTCAGTGACATTGTTTTAGTTTACCCACTTACCTTTCAAGAATGATTGTAGGGTCAAGTTCGTTGTTGGCCCGGGTGACGTCGAACGTTACGTCAAACGAGTCGACATGCTCGTCCGCGACATCGGGTACCTCGGAAATGGCAGTGTCATTTGATCTGTAACAATTATAGAGATTGGTATATATGCATACCGTTATAACATGTATTGCCGTAATATATATATGTCACAATGTCATTCATTACGATGAGGGTATATACTATTCAATATAGGGTTAACTGTATTGTAATTTTGAGATTTGCGGTGTATATCAGAAAATGATAGGTCGGAAAATCTGTTTAATGGCGACGCGCCAGCGGAGCCATTAAACATATTTTCCGACCTATCATTTTCTGATATACGCCGCAAATCTCAAAATTACAATGCGGTTAACCTATTTCTAATGCACAAATTGAACATTTTGCAAATTTTACCGATTCTACTTGTGAAAGTCGTACAGAGTGCAAGGTGTTTGCGCATGGCATACCGGACGAATCACACAAATAATGTTCCGCCAAGCAAAAGATAGTTCCAATTGAATTATACAATGTTTTAACGAATGTGTATAAAGTTAAGTTCATGCTTTCAAAATATTTCAATAATAAACTCAATAAACACATCGTCAGAATTATAGTTGCTACATATAATATTTTAAGATTTAATTTTTAACTTTCCCTCCGGTGCGATCTCTTAATTTTCTCTTAGCAACAATGTCGATGGCCGCAGCCTGTAAAACTCTCGGACTTTGTCAATTTGTGATGACTTGTCTAATCATTTGTCACATACTACATTTGAGCTGCAACATTACATAATTTATGTGTGTGTGAACGATCTTTCTAATGCACTAATGACGTAATGCACTAATGACGTAACCAAGTCGTCTATGTCAGATTCGGTCAGCGTGGGGAATCGGCAATCGCCCGCCCTCAAATTCCATTGTCGGCGGCGGCGACGGCTCCTTTTCGATTTATAATAATGCCGTAGTCAGAAACTCGTCATCTTCGTCCATCCTTTCTTCCATTTTCAGTCTTACTTGTGAGTTAACGTAAAATTTTTCGAAAATCAGATTTTCGATCGATGACATATTCGCGTCTCCAAAGTAAACAAATTTGGCGTAGGAATATATTCATCGCGCGTGGGTAAAGTGCCCCAGGGTATATATTGTAAACACTTTGCGACCGTTCATCAACAATAATATACCTGTAATGTGTGGTCTTTAGCCAATCAGATTGCCTGATATTTATAGAGTGCATTAGAATATCGTAATATATAGCTGACGTCGAAACTATCGTCGTTGACGGGTATCTCGTCTTCTACGGTGACGTGGGAGGCTTCTACGGTGACGTGGGAGGCTTCTACGGTTACGTGGGAGGCTTCGTCTGTGGTGGTCGATAATGAAAAACTGTGGCCCAAATTGAATGTAACTATTGGCAGGCTCGCTGTTCTGGAGACCTGTAACATAGTTCCCAAATACATGATATTCTAAGAAAGTATAATTAATTTCCGTGATACATTTTAAATTTCATTTCATTATTTATTATTTCGTTAAAACGATTATTCATTCATATATACCTCAACAAGGATCGAGTGTAGTTGGGACGGTTCCGCGCAATTATCGCAAGTGAATTCCATGATTCCCGTTTTCTTTGCGAGGAAGTATTCCTTCTGTTTGATCGCTGAAACAAAACATATTTATTTTAAAATAAAAATGTACAACGTATCTGGAACATTTTTCAATAACGAGCTTACCTGGAGCGGTGTACACTAATTAGATTAAACTGGACACGTGCCGAGACACCTTGGGGTCAGTTACTGGACAATTAATGGTCATTTAGTGGAAACGTTATACCCCCAGTGGATTAAATTATGTCCCCTATGTTACTAACGGACGTGTGCCAATTACGCCAATACACAATGTAAATCGCCCAATATAATTAGAGAAATCGGCAAATTACAACCGAAGAAAACATTCTTATCGCGGTAAATAAATTTTTAAACAACTATTTAAAAGCCGGATAATAGAAGATTGGAGATTATTCGAGAATAAGACAAAAAAAGAAAGAAGAATGAAAAAAAATAATAGATAAAGTTACCCGTTCCACATATCCTGTGCTGCCATCTGTCGCAAACGTCGCATGTTACGGCGTGTTGCAGAGGTCGTACCTCAAGATCACATCCGATACACAGATCCATAGTGTTATGACCATGCTACTTTTGGTAAGGGTTATATATTGGTCGTGAGATGTACCAATTATTCAATCAAGACCCAAACACATCCTTTGACGGTACCGGTGGTATTTAAAATACATAAATAATTACCAATCAACTATTAGGCAATGTCAAATACGCCAATTACGCCAATTACTCTTAGCTACTTGTAAGGACGCTACTGGTATGACAAACTATCAATTAAGTAGAGAGCTTACTTTATACGACTTCAATTGGATTATCAACTAATTACTAATTGGTTGTTGTCACATTACCAGATCAAAGTTACATGGACATTCTATTACATGTACGGACTATCATGCCATTATCGTTCTCTATATCGTATTTGTATCTACCATGTTCGCCATGCTGTCTAATCTGAAATGAAGCAAATAACGTTCTGATCGTCAATATCAGATCGGCAATATACTTTATTAAATCTCCATATAATAGTGATCAAATACATTAACACGGGTGATTGATAGGGAGAAAGGGCCATAGACACGGTTTTCTGCAGATATATTGTATTTATTTAACAGCAACTCTTCTTTCTTTCTTGTTTCTTTTACTATGTGACGCTCATCGTATCTGATAATCTTGTCTCCGAGTCGGCACCTGAAACAGAGTATTAACATGTTATATTCGCCATATAACTTTATATTATAATGTTATATGGTGAATAAACTTATAAATAATGTTTTTTAGAATAAATATCTATGTCTAAAACCATTTTTAAATTTGGGGCCGAGGTGTCGAAGGTATATGGGGCCGAGATGTCGTAGGGCCGAGGTGTCTGGGGCCGAGGTGTCTGGGGCCGAGATGTCGTAGGGCCGAGATGACGCTTTACCCCATTTCGTACCCATACTTCTGCTTCTTCTGTCGGATGATATAGGCCACTAAATATCAACAATGATGTATTTGACCATTTTGTGAGAGTGCTCATGAAATGGAAATGAAAGAAATGGTGTAAAATTATGTAGCACCATATTGATAAGATTTATAGAATATACACATAGTGTAGAAAACATAAAATTTATCCCACCGAGTTGCCGAGTTCACTAAAGCGAAACATATTTCACTCGAATGGGATAATTTTCATAGAACGCCTATATTCTCGTGAATAGTTACAGGTGTTCTATAATTACAATGGGTCCAGGGGCCGAATGGGGTTCGCTGCGGGAACTTCGTAAAATGAAAGTGTGCCAATAAGCTCTATATGTTCGTTCAATATTGAAACATGCTAACACCTGTAAACATTCGATAAGTTATATTAAAATAATAATACGCATGTAATTCGCAAAAAAATAGCTTCCCAATGAAATTTAGGTTAAATAGATTATCCCGTATGGAGCCTCATTTAGAACGCCTCGTAGCCATATAGTCAATATTTGAACCTTTTTACTAAGAGCCATAGTGTCATGTGTCCAATTTATTTTAACAAATTTAAGTTTAAAAAGTAAGCTATTTATTATGAAATGCGATTTTATTTACATGTGTGACGTCATACCATATTCCGTGTAAATTATGGTTAATTATATATATATATATATAGTTACGCTATGAAAAGTAATTCCGAAAATAAAATATTTTAAAAGGTAGATACGTTTGCTATATCCAGAATTCAATCAACTATATATATATAATAACATACATGTATAATATAAGGAAGTGAGTTTTGTCATTATCTATTTGTTGCTTGCTTTATTTCTTTTTAACTGCCAAACGCGTAATAATACAATGCTTGGTTATATTGGCGATTACACAGTTCAAAGCTATCACTTGCTGTCTTCATTGTTGATAAGATCTAACTACGGAAATACAGATACTCAATGTGTACTCAACGATTTGTGAATGGTACAGACATACATTTCTGCAAATTTCCTAAAGTTGAGAGGAAAATACGACGACAAGCGACTCACAAGACGCATCAATAATTGAACTACATTTTACATAAGTCATAACGAGAACTGAGTCTGGGTGCCAGCCAGTCTAACTAAACAGCGACGCGAAACAGTTCGTTTCAGGTAGGACTTATTTCTTTATTACTGTTGACCAATATTTGAATCGTGCTGAATTCGACAGCACTTTTAACAATCATTAATGTGTCCAAAAAAACACACACTTTATTGAACAGTTTTGCTTCTGTTCTGAACATGTGCCGAGTCATTGGTTTTCGCGACCAATTTTGTTTCCACAATTGTTGTTTAAATTATGGTGCATCTCGGACTCTATGTGTTTGTGACACCTCGATACTTGTAGATTCACTTTGAATATATGTTTTCAGTCCAACAATTCAATACAAAAAATCTCTTTTTTCAACTCCCATTGACAATGTCTATTTAGGCTTTTAGATACTTTTAAAAAAAAGACACAACTTTCACCCCCACCCACACACCACAAGCGTCCTCTGCCCCCACCCGCCCCCCAACACCCACCTCTTTCAGCGGTCATTTTTGTATTGGAAAATCCTCTTGATGCCAATACTATTGGACCTATTATAGTATTAGTACTGTCATTTCGGCTAATTCTGCGCATCGGCTAATGCGCCATCCACGTCAAATTTAGTCTTTCGTACATCACAATAAAATATGTGTTTCACGTTTAATACCAATTTTCCTATGCTGATCCAGTATGCTGTTCGCCATTTTGTTTACAGTACACTAGCATATGTGACGTTGCAAACACGCATGTGGTGTCATACATCACACAATTTACATCACTTACACAGGCGTCTTTGAACTGCGTTGAATATTCAGGACGTTTTGACTGAATATGGGAAAATTAATGACTTATCAGAATTAGCCGACACCATTGTATTCTAGAATCTTCTTTTTTTCCACAAATGGCGGTGGTGGGTGGGGATGGAGTATTTCTGTTAAAGTAAGTGTATACGGCTGCGCACAGTGTATGTGGCTTTGCACACACCAATATTTTGTAATAAACATGTCAGATTATTCATGCAGTTTTCTTAAGACAAGTGTTTTCAGAAAGTTAAACGTGTTTAGAAAACTGTAACACCAGTGATCAAATAAGTAAAAAATCGAGGTGTCCAAATCCAGGTACACTGTGAATTTACGCAGCGGTGACTTTTCCCCGAAACATCATGAATATAGGCCGGTGCAGTATTTCTATTAAGTAAGTGTACCCGGCTTCGCACCGTGTATGTGGCTTTGCACACACCAATATTTTACATGTCTGATTATTCATGTTGTTTTCTTAAGACAAGTGTTTTCAGAAAGTCACGTGTTTACACGATTTAGAAAACTATAACAACAGTGATCAAACAAGTAAAACAATTGAAGTGCAGTGTTTCTATTAAGTATTTGTATTGCGGTGACTGGTGGGCTTCCTAAAAATCATTTGTACACGGGGTACCCATGTTTGGTCTGGGGTGGTGATGAGGGACTTCTTTGCTTCTTTTGGCCTTGAGTTTTGCGAATAATACGGGAATAAAATGATAATCAATGTCGGTATATTTTCATGCGTATTATTGGTTTATGAAGCTTTTTTTAACAGGTATGTTGTTGATCTATTAATTTAGTAAGCAGGACCACTAATCATTTTGACCATGTTCTGAATAACCTTTTACCAAACTATCGGAATGGGATAAAATTGTATACCGTTAATCAGCTGGTTTATTCCAAAAACACCATGATTTATTCTGACGTAAGCTGAGCAAAACATTACGTGAATTCTGCATTAGCCGGTGCACAGAATTAGCCGAAATGACATTTTTTATATGCATGTCACGGTACGTATCTCACTATGGGGAGCAAATGTGTATTCGTGCCCGGCTAGCTCAGTCCGTTAGAGCGATGGTACGGTAAACCAGAGGTCCCGGGTTCGAGCCCCGGGCTGGTGCACATCTTTCTCGTCCTGTGACATTTGGCGCCCAACGAGGGACCGTGACTGATAAATACTGCCCAAAATGTACCAAAAATATGGATTTCAGATACGAATTTAATATAGAATTCGGGGACGAATTCCAATTTGGCGGGGAAGTATGTCACGGTTCGTGCCGGCTAGCTCAGTCCGTTAGAGCGATCGTACGGTAAACCAGAGGACCCGGGTTCGAGCCCCGGGCCGGTGCAAAATTTCCTCTCGCCCTGTAGATTTTCTTCTTTCTTTTTTTTTTTTTTTTTTTTGCCGGGAGAAGGGGGGTGGGGGGTGGGGGGGGGGGGTCCGGACCCCTGGACCCCCCCCCCCCCCCACCCTGTATCCGCGCCTGAGAATATCAGTTTTCAATGGTTTGATACATGTACAGATATGTATGTCTCATTATTATTGAACCATGTTATTGTAGTTGCGAACAATAACTCTTGCAATCTACTCCTGTACCGTCTGTCGCAGAGTTACGATTCGATTCATGCATGTAGGATTCCTCTACATAATAGCCAATCAGATCTGATTTACACTTTAGTTCACTTAATTGTGACATAATTTGTATATTTTCCATCTGAAAACGACTATTATAAAAGTAATACATATGAATCACGGTTTGCCTGGTTTGGCCATCAGATGTAGTACTAAACCCATTGACCCGGCCTTAAACGACCTTAGCTGTTGATAGGCCGTTAACCCCCAACAAACAAACCAAAACAAACGTTTACATGTTCAATTTGGCTGTCGTTGACTGGGTCACTTGTTGAATTCAGCTTAAATTTACTTTTATCAGGTCATTTACATGTCTGCATATGTAAGTTTATGTCATCTTTACTGGAATATGTTATTTTCATAATGTTAACAATCATTTTAATCAAACATTTATAAAATATTTCACAATTAAACATAGAGTCCCACATGCCAGGTTATAATATTGGGAGACGTATGTATTGTCCATTCTTTAGATATAACATTTTTCGGGCAAAATAAACATTCATTCACCATTACCCGACATATTAATTGGAATTATTTTTCTTTTTATTTGAAACGTGAATTTCGTCACTGATATCAGGGGCGATAACCGTGTTTCCATAAAAGGGTTAATGGAAACTATATTCTCTCTACTTAGTTTCTGTATGTGTCGATACAAATATTTGTTCGGGCGACACATATAATTGGTATAAATAATTTAAAAAATGTCCTGTCTCATTTGCATACCACCGCGAGTCACTATCAGTAAAATAAAGATTACTAAATGATTATATCTGTATAGTGGGCCGGCACTCGTAATTTTTAAAACTGGCCGAATACATGTACCGTATAGTTACACAATTATAGACTTATTTAATTCTTATAGACAAAATGTTATGCCTACTAGATGGGACCACAGGTTGAAATAACGGACCGAGGTCTATAAATACATTAAATGTGCCTAAAAGCATCCATAAACGGAACAAAGAAGCTAAACAAAGTTTTGTTGCTCCATCTATAACACACATATATATATACATCGGTCCGTTACTTCAACCTGTGGATGGGACCCCAACTTTAACTGCTACATGTAATTTACGAATCAGATCTCTTATTCACTATTCTGCAGAGGACGACTATGAATGGAAACGTAACTCTGCTACGGACAGTACGGTTGTAGATTTCAAGAGTTACTGTTCACAACTATGAACAATGTGGCTTACTCGCTTACCACATTTATTTAAGTGTTGTGAGTTTGATGCCCGGGTGGGATGTAGATCTCTAAGCACTGTTTCATGTTGGAAAGTTGTGGAGTCATTTGAGAAATGGTTAATATTGGTAAGAAATTCAATAAAAGGCATACCATGTACATACTAGTGTATGGTTGTTTGTTTCAGGGAAGCCGTCTACAGATCTTAGCCATCTGGATTATTCGTCGAGCCCCTTCAACTTCACCCTGCAGTCGAGGCAGACACCAGCAGGGCTATTGAGATATTATATGAGCGGTCCCAGAATATGGCAGATAAGGTGAAAATTGGTTCTCATTCTGCTGTTGAAGGACAAAGGCCACCAGAAGAATCGCAGCCCGAAGACACTACTCCACCTGGGCAACAAGTTGCCAAACATTCGCGAAATGGGAACTGATCCAGTTCCTGACCTACACCAAGCAAAATATAGTGTCGCCATGATAGACTGTCATCTTAAGATGAGCGACTGTCATCGGAAAATATAACCCTCAAGGAACAGCTTGAGAAAGACAAGTTCAGTTACAAAAAAATAACCATTTAACCGGAGTACCATCCATGCCAGCGGCAGTGTTTGTGTGGTTCTTAACTCTGATTTCTGCTCTAATCAACCTGTTGAAAGGATGTGTCGAGAAGACATGTTACTCCTTGTGTTGATGGAATTGAGAATGAATCTTATCCACACAAATCTGACCCATGCAGTTTTAACATTTGTCAATTTGTTTTCAATCGGTGACTCATTCTTGTGGTGGAAAGAATTACATGTGTACATTTCTAATTATGTGACACTCGAAGGACTAGATATTGAAATGGTCAGAAATATATTCAGGCGCGGATGCAGGATTTCGGGTTAGGGGGCGGGGGGGGGGGGGGCGTTACTATTTTGCAATACTTGACTGTATTATCGAACGAGCGTATTCTGGCTCATTTTGGAGTAAAAACGTGCCTTGTAACTTGTAAAAAATCTTTACTCGGCGAATTTTAGGGGGGGGGGGGGGGGGGGGGGGTGGGGGGGGGGGGGGGGGGGGGGGGGGGGGGGGGGGGCGCGCCGGTCCGCACCCCCCTGAATCCGCCCATGATATTTACTATGCTTTTAAACATATGTGGCTGTGACCACAGATTGAAGTAACGGACCATGGCATATAAATACATTAAATATACCTAAAAGTATCAATAAGTGAGAAAAAAATAAGCTATGCAAAATGTATTTACTCCATGTGTGATATAAGGTAGTAAATATTCTTTTTAGCCTAGTTTCTTTCACTTATTCACTTTTATGTATATATGAATTTAATGTATTTATAGGTATTGGTCCGTTACTTTAACCGGTGGCTGGGACTGGAGAATGCGGTTTATGGGATTTGTGACCAGTGTAGCTCCTGATTAAATAGTACACTCCTGTAGCCTGATAATGATGTGGCTTGTTAGAAGCATGATGGAGGTTTCATTGATCAATGGTGAACAGTGCAGATCCTGAGCGGATACTCAGGCTGATGTGTATCTACACTGGTCGCAAATCCCATAAGCCCCATGTCTCCAGTCACAGACACACATTTTAGCAAATTTAAAAATCCTACCGCAAACCTAGAGTGATTAGCATTTAAGGTATTGCATTCAATCTTTGATTCATACATTTCCGTTTAATGTCCACAGTCTATAAAGTCCGTATTTGGTTGGTGTCATATGGTTTCGATTATCTTCACAATAAAGGATTTTAATAGAATCATCCGGAATTACATGTTTACAATACATTTTAACTTCGAATGAAATGGTGCAATTGGTTGATATTGGTCATGATGTGAGAAACAACATATTGAGGCACCGTCTGTAACACAGTGCCTTCAATCATGATTCATACCCAGGCATACAAAGTATGTCGAGGTGTATATAGTTTTTGTATTTTCGTCCATCCGTAAGATTTGCGTTAAAGGTTTTTCGGTACCAATTATATCTGCAACCGTAAGTCGCATTGAGTTGAATCTTCATATACATGTACTTCTTTATCGTCATCCATATTTTTATACTGTAGCCCACCGATGTGGCTTTCCTGCACAAGGTCAAATTACTTAAAGTTTTGAAATATTTGCGTCAAACATGTCAAAGTTTTTTAAGTACACAATGTCTCTGCAACCGCAAGTCGTGTTGACTTGAAACTTCATACATATGCTTTAGACCTTGAGCCACCAATAACTCCCCCTCCCCCCCCCCGTGGGATTTTTGGTCAGTATGATTTTCGGATTCAGTAACCTATTGTCTATCAAACCTGATTGTCTGCGCCTACAAAGCCGATGGATGAACAAATGGCGGCCATTTTCCAAAATGGCCGCCATACAAAACTGGGTGGTTTTAGAACAGGCCGATATGTATCATTTAAATCACGTTCTTCCAAGTTAAGCGATATCATTATTTTCACCAATTGAGTATAAAATGACTTACAATAAGTTTTATATTGGATACCATCCTCAAATAGCCACAATTATCAAAATGGCCGCCAAAATACTTAATTGTTTATGCTTGCAACATTTATTTATTTTCACCACACGATGAGCTACCTACAATTTAATCATGTCAGTAGCAACATATTCACATGGTAGATCCTTTTTCACATCGATTTGCATTATTTCTGGTGTGCTATCAACGGTAATTATTTTCAAAATGGCCGCCAAACAGGTATTATATAATGGCCCTTTCGGGTATTTTTGGAGATTATTGGAGTTCATGACAAATGACAAATGCATGAAAGCATTGTCATCATACTCGGAGTTTCGAGACAGGGTTAGTGAAGGGAAACTTGGGAAAACGGCACAGTATTGGCTGGGATACATGGATTCGGTGCATACGGTGTTGCAGTTTCTCCGAGCCACCAAAGAAAACAACTTAGAACTTCACATAGCATGTCTTCAGAAGATGTGTCCATTGTTCTTCAGTATTGACCATCCAACTACGCACGGTATACTACAGTATATCTGCTGAGTTTGTTAAACTTAGAGCAGTTATATCCTGGGATGGAAGATCTGTTGAGGAACAATGGATTCAGCGTGAACTGATCTAGTGTTCCGTCATCCAGAAATGGCGTGGATATCACAATAGAGCAAACCATCAATCGCCATGCTAAGTCACATGGAGGTATAATAGGTTTCAGCCGCAATTATGCAGCATACTACAGATTGTGTATGACGAGACACTTCCGAGCTAGCTACATGGATGCTACGCTTGAACTGGCTGATATGAACGCACATGAACAGTCTTCACACAAGGACACACGAACTTCGGAAATATCCAGAAGTGAAACAGACGTCAAGAAAATTATCAATGCAATAGGAAATTTTATAGATCCGTTTGAAGCATCAGATGAATCGCTCTATTGCATATATTCAGGGGCGTCAGCTCCTAAAGATGTCGTGACGATCTTGCTGTCTGCAGAAACGAAATGACAGGAAAACAAAGGTTTGCGCGGTTTGTCCAGGAGCGGTTTGTTGAAAAGTCAGTCAGCTTTCATGCACCAATAAAACAGTTGCGCCTGAAAACATTTGCATCACTCGCTAAAGCTGTGAAGCTCACTGGTACGCAGATAAAGATAAAGGAGTTAGTAGCTGAACGAAATATATTTGGGCAGCTAATTTCACTTGCTCTCAAACACAACATTGACATGGAAAAGGTGCTTAGCTACCCATTGGGACCTGTGCCATGGTCGCTCGCCACTGCGGATGGCTCGCCAGCAAAAACTGATAAAGCTAAACTCATGCACCAGCTTGAAGGACAATCACATAGTGTTGATGTACCTCCGACGGGTCAAGTGAGCTATATTATTGACGGCAATGCACTGTTACACATGCAGACCGCTTTGCCAAACACATTCGCGGATCTTGCAGATAACATATATAATCAGCTCCCGAAAGTTGAGCGTGTAGATTTTGTGACAGATACATACCACGACTTGACAATTAAAAGCATCTGAGCGAATACGCAGGGGTACATCAAAGACTTACATTATAAAAGGACCTCTCACAAAAGTTCCACGAGATTGGAAACTGTTCTTGTCAAACAATTCAAACAAAACACAACTAATTAGACTTCTCATGTCTGAATGGATGCAAGATAAGTACGCTCCAAAGCTGATCGGCAAGACTATTCAGTTTGTAAGCGGGGAGCAATGTATGCAGCTAACTAGCACTGATGGTAAGACTACACAAACTGTTGAGATAGAGGAGTTGCACTCATCGCAAGAGGAGGCGGATACACGGCTAATCCTGCATTGTGCGTACCATGCACTGCATACACCAGAGAACAGCACCATTATTGTGAGATCCCCAGACACGGATGTGTTTGTTTTGATGTTGAAATTCGGACAGAAGCTGAAACAACAACTGCTGTTAGATACCGGAGTTGGGAACAAGAGGCGGCTGGTTGACATACATGGTGTCATTGGAGACATAGGAACTGAACTGTGTTTCGCATTGCCTGCACTCCATGCTTTTACAGGCTGTGATAGCACAAGTGCTTTCGTTCGGCGTGGTAAAGTTACTCCTTTGAAAACACTCCAGCGGCATCCAGAGTTTATTGAAGCCTTCTAGAAGTTGGGAATGTCTCAGTCAGTTGATGAAAAGCTATTTCAAACGCTTGAACACTTTGTATGCTTGCTGTACAACAAATCAGACATTACAGATATCAACAAGCTACGAATGGAGCTATTTCTACAAAAGTGTAGCCCCAGGTCTGGCGATCTTCTTTTGACGTAGAATGGGGCTGACCTGAGCCTTTTACCACCATACAGATCGTCAATGAAAATGCATGCAGCAAGAGCCAACTATCAAACGCTCATTTGGAACAATGCTGACCGGCGTGATGCAGACATACCGCCACCAGATGAACATGGATGGGAAGTTAACAATGGCTTGTTAGAATGCAAGTGGACAGAAGGAGATCACCTGCCAAGTGAAATGGTTGATCTGTTAATAGAGGAACGGGATGACGTACCTGATACTGATGAAACAGAAGATCATGAAGCAGAGAGCCTACGTGATGCCATGTTTGACACTGATGACGCGTATGACTAGTCTGGATTTATCTTAACCTACTCTCACAATTAGAACTTCACATAACTTGCCTGATGTTGTGACGATCGTAATTTGAATATTGTAAACCATGATGTATTTTGCCTCTTGAATTGTATTATATGTGGCTGGAACGTTTGCACATTGTGTTTCATCTTGCCTGATGCTGTGATGATTGCCTCGCCATAGATGCAATGTTTTGACATTAACAACATGTATGCTTTTTTTTTGCAAGTTGAATGCTGTAACCTACCATGATTTATGTTGCCTCTTGAATTGTATTATATGTGGATCAAGCTGTTGCCTATTGTGTGTTTCATCTTGCCTGCTGCTGTGAGGATTACCTCGCCACAGGTGCGATGTTTTGACTTGAACAACATGTAGAATATTTTGTATTGCAAGTTGATTACTGTAAACCATGACATGTGTTTCCTCTTGAATTGTATTATATGTGGATTACGTTTTTGTCTATTGTGTTTCATCTTGCCTGATGCTGTGAGGATTGCCTCGCCACAGGTGCGATGTTTTGACTTGAACAACATGTGGAATATTTTGTATTGCAAGTTGATTACTGTAAACCATGACATGTGTTTCCTCTTGAATTGTATTATATGTGGATTACGTTTTTGTCTATTGTGTTTCATCTTGCCTGATGCTGTGAGGATTGCCTCGCCACAGGTGCGATGTTTTGACTTGAACAACATGTATTTTGTATTGCAAGTTGAATACTGTAAACCATGATGTATGTTGCCTCTTGAATTGTATTATATGTGGATTCAGTTTTTGCCTATTGTGTTTCATCTTGCCTGATGCTGTGAGGATTGTCTCGCCACTATAACGAGATTATTAATGTTGTAGATCAACTACTTTTGCCGATAATGATCTAGTGCCCCGAATGTTTGAATATTCGGATATATTTCAAAATCGGTACCGTCAATTTTTATTTGAGAAATGTCCGTACAGACGGACGAAAACACGGACTCATAGTATATTTAGTAAGTATGGACAATAATGTTACATATTTGAGTTGTTTTCAATCCATAGTAAGCGGTTATAATGTTGTTAAATTGCATAATATTACATACCTGTTAAATTGCCATTGTAAAATGAGTGGGTGGGGAATGGTCTAAAATACGTTATTTTTCACTTTGTATATTTTGTGGTAGATACTAAATAGTCGACGTATATACATTGGATATGTTCAATTGGCCCTACTAGACTACATTGACATTGATAAAATGAAAAAACGCCAACTTTTCATAAAGTTATTAACATGTATATTTTACCATTGAAATTGGGTGGGTGGGGTAATACAACCTGTAAAATATGACTTCTAGATTGTCAAATTTATTTAAATTGTATATTATTCTATTACATGGTGTTCAAAATCTCGGAAAACGTACGAAAATACAATCTTATTCGAACAAAAGGATATAAGTTAGGCAATATTTATTAAAAAATGCGATTTTTCAAGATACTAAAAATACCGAGGGTGACATACTTGAAAATGGCGCCATATGTTCATCCATCGGGTTACAGAGCGCAGACAACGGATTAACACTCATAATTGAATGTAGTTTCAGGAAATATATGTCTGCAAAAATCCCACAGGGGGGGGGGGGGGGGGGGGGAAGGGTTTCGGTTATTGGCTCACGGGATACTTCTTTATGAAGTCAGAAGATCAATATTTTCCTTCTATAGCCCTGGTGGGTGCATGTGATGGGTAATTTAACAATCGCGATTCATCCTTACCGGAATTCCGACTGGAGACCTGGTTTGGCCCTCACAGACGTCTTTGGCATTTTGTATCCGACAGTTATATATGCCTTATGTGAGTATTAGACCATAGCTGTTGATAGGCCGTTAATCACCAATAAACAAACATTATATAGCCCACTCATGCGGCTTTCGTGCCCACGATGAAGGTGAAATTACTTTGAAACTTGCGTTAAATGTTTTTGAAATATATGCGTTAAAGTTTAAAGTAAACAATTTCTCTGCAACCGTAAGTCAGATTGAATTGAAACTTCACATAGTTCTCTATCAACATCCATATTTTCATTTTATAGCCCACTAGTGCGGCTTTCATGCACAAGGTCAAGGTCAAATTGTGTTAAATGTTTTGAAATATTTGCATTACAATTTTAAGTACACAATTTCTCTGCAACTACATGTCGGATTGACTGGAAACGTCACATACTTTATACATACTCAACAGCCATATTTTCATTCTATATCTCACCTATGCGGCTTACATGCCAAAGATCAAGGCCAAATGACTTGGCGGCGGCTGGGGGTATGTGTGAGACCCTGCTCACTTGCTCTAGTCCTTAAAAGCAAGAATAACATCTCTTACCATACTGATTACCAAGCTTATTTAAATCCTCTCCCTTACATGTGACTAGATATCATAGGATGCCGAAACCAAGACATTCCTGCCATCAGTTTTAGAACAGTTTATATTATGTGATAATTGATATTTTCTGGATTATAAGTTATTCTGGTTTCAGCATCGTCTGATACACGGCAATTACATTAAAGCAATTAAATTTAAAATTTCCGAAAAATATAGTATTGACACAAATGTACAGGCAATAGGTTCTATATAATCAATTACTTGATACATGAAATGGAAAAAAAATAAGGAAAGAAGCAAGCCACACTAGGAGTTGGAGTCTTGTTCCCACACCAAGCCATGCCCAGTTATCGCCACCCCAAGTCAGTTAGTGATAATGCATTGTGCACACGCATGGCATCATTATATGGTGCATTAAAAACGACCGGTGTTTTGTATGAATAGTCTAACTGATGCGAAAATGGCTTCATTGGAGTTATTGTCAAGTTGTCTGTTGCCATAGAGTATAGTGTGGAGGGTGGGTTGGCAAAACGTGTATATGTCGTCTATTAGTTGAGCTCTATGTACTCCATATTGAGTGCAGTGGAAAAAGAAATGGGTGGCATCTTCAACTAGTCCACAGTTACAGTTGGGCGAGTCAATAATGTTCTTACGATATAAATCATGATTGAGAGAACTGCATTTCGTTCTAAGACGTGTGTGTAATACCTGGACATACCTAGTACCACTGTAGTAGTAGGTTGGGACCTCTCCGGTATTTGTTTTTATTTTGGTTTTAAAACAATTAAGTGATGGGGCGTTCCGTGTGTCATCTGGAAGAGAGTTCCACTCCCGGATTGTGGATGGTAGAAACGAGTTATAATAAAGGGTGGTTCTGGACCGTAAACTCTGTATATTCTCAGGGTTTCGTAAATTGTAACGGGACGTATCTATTTCCGGTGGAAGCATATCGACCAAGTAACCGGGTGAGATGCCATTTTTCATTTTGTAAAATAAGGACAATTTATGGGAGTGACGTCTATTTCCTAATGTTTCCCAGCAGGTTTCTATATATAAGGACTCGATTGAAACAATCCGAGTGGCACCTGCAGCGATTCGTGCTGTTTCAATCTGATTTTTTTCGACGGCATCTTTCTCATACTGGGTACAATTATCCCAGACGACATCCGCATATTCTAATACCGGTCTAATAAAAGTAAGATAAATTATTTCAAGGCATTTTCTATCTAGAATATATTTTAATTTTCTCATAGCATTGATCCTACGCCATGCCTTTCCGATTATGTAGTCTATGTGTTGGTGCCATGTTCCCTCGTTATTAAAATACAAACCTAGATGCTTGTGACTATCAACTTCTGAGACATTAACATTATTCATGAGGATTGGGGGATGTACTTCTCTATTACGCTTACGTGTTATAAGTAGTGATTCAGTTTTCCTTGGATTAAATGATACAAGCCAGGTATTAGACCAGTTAGTAATTATATCGAGATCGTTGTTTATAGACCTGGATGCTGTTGCTGGCGAATCAACAATAAGATATAAACTGGTGTCGTCTGCGAAAAGTCGAATATTAGAATTTATGTCCGCAACAATATCGTTTATATATAATAGAACTAACAAAGGGCCGTGAATAGATCATTGCGGGACGCCAGCCTTCATTTGGTTCCAGTTAGAATAAACACCTGGTAATACAACCCTTTGCTTGCGATTATTAAGATAACTTTTAAGCCAGTCGTGAATATTATTAGTAACACCTGCGGCTCTCAGCTTCAAAAGAAGACCTGTATGCCAAACTCTATCAAATGCTTTGCTTATGTCGCAGAATACCACCCTCACCTCTTTTCCATCGTCTAATGCACGACAGAATGTATTGTAAAGGAATGTCAGTTGGTTTACAGTTGAGTCGCCAGGTACAAACCCGGACTGTAATGGTGTTAATATATTATTGTCATTAAAATGATTGTACAAATACTTGAAAACCGCCCTCTCAAGAACTTTACTAACAGTGTTAAGAAGGGAGATGGGACGATAATTCGAAGTGAGAGAAGAATCTCCAGCTTTAAATATCGGGCACACATTGGCCTCTTTCCATATGTCTGGAAATAGTCCACATTCAATTGATTTGTTAAAGAGGTCTTTTAGGGGAGTTGCTAATTCGTACTTTGTTTCTTTAAGTATACGATTATTCACGCCATCTGGTCCAGAGGCTTTACCTATGGGCAAATTAGAAAGGATTGTTTGTATTTCTGTTTCGTTAAGGGTGATAGTTTCAAGTCTACTGGCTATTACATAAGGCGTTACTATGGGTGAAGGAACAGGAGGTTCTTGTAAAAGAGTTTGATCACGGAAAAAGTTATTTAAAATGTTAGCTTTCCCGGTGTTATCGTCGATTATTGATCCATTATGTTGAAGTGGTGGGATTGTTTTATTTTCATTCTCGCATATAAAATGTTTCAAAGTAGACCACCAATCTTTTGAACGGAGTTGACCTGATTTTAATTTGTTATTTATCCCAGTGTGGTAATCTTTCTTTGATTCCCGAATTGCTGAAATAACGTCATTCCTGAAACTTCGAAATTTTAACCAATGTGAATGGTTATTTGATTGTTTTGCTTTATGATATAATCGTTTCCGCTTCCTGATCATTCTCTTAATAGTAGTGGTTATCCATGGTAAATCAGATTGTCGAACAAGTATTTCTTTGTTAGGTATATATTCTTGGGCAAGAGACATGACTTTATTAATTACATTATGGGCGTATTCATTTATATTTTCAGATTTTAGGTTGTCCCAGTTTGTGGTTGATATTTCTCTGCGTAACACATTACGCAAACACGTCTTATTTGGAATTAATAAATCACTGAACTACTTTCGGCAAGGGAGATAATCAATATCACGCGAACTATTTTCATACGAGCCAAGCGGATTGTTCTGTTTATGATTAGTATACATGTATATAGTTTTAAGCTATCTCCTGTGATATATAATGATACATTACTTTGTTATGTTATGGGTACTAATACATGTTGTTTCAATAGCGTATCTCTGTAACGGTATCGTTGTAGATGGAGTTGCAAATAATTTAATAATTATTACGTTCAAATGGTTGCGTAATACTGATAGTACTTCTGTGTAACTGAAATTGTCGTAAATGGCGCAATAGTCGTGAGGTTAAGGTCGCCGACTTAAATGATTTAATTACCGATTCCCGAAAGGGTCGGGGGTTCAAACCTCGACGTGGTATTTTTTTTTCTCCATATATATTATTTTCGTGATTTTAATATTTTCACAATTTTATGATTTTAATAAAAATACCTATGAATTGATAGAAACTTACCAACAATGAAAGTGTCTGTCTTTAAGTAATATATACACAGACAGTTTGTTACTGTTTTTTTTAAGTTTAAGTAATATATACACAGACAGTTTGTTACTGTTTTTTTAAGTTTAAGTAATATATACACAGACAGTTTGTTACTGTTTATTTAAGTTTGAGGTACTGTCTATACCATATATTGTTTTACTGTCCCAAAATGTATGTTTTTGGCTGTCACAATTAATTAATTTTCGGACAGCAAACATTTTGTTTATGAATTTGAAATACTTATTGTCCTCCATCTGCTCACAACACTGTTCGAACTGTGCATGTGGCTACCACGACCAGAATTCACTGGCCGCAAACACAGTAGCCATCGGCGTCTATTTATTAAATTATTATTTTTTATTTTATTTGCATTCCGCGTGAACGCTGCATTTTGTGTCAACACCATTTACAGAAAATATTGGTGATTTTCTAAACGAATATCAGAGAAATGCGGCTATATATTTTGTTAATTTTCAACACCATTTACGGAAAAAAATTACTGATTTTTTAAAACAATATCGGCACAACTAAATACGGTGATAGAATTTGTGTCAACTTTTCAACACCATTTACTGAAAATATTACTGATTTTCTAAAAACAATATCGGCGAAGGTGTACTGAACTACTCTTTATTTTAAATAACCAGCCGTCTAATAGATCTCTGTATAATCGAGAGTATATCGTTAATTGTCATGTTGTCTCCGACAGTGAGGTGTTGCGGCACACATCAAAACGACACGTCAATTTCAAAACATTGCCTAAGGGTCACAGCTGTGTGGTGTCATCAGATCAACACCTCGTCACACACAACTACGCATTATCGATTTTCCCCCCACACAAAGCGACGTGTATTTACAACTAGATCTGTGTAATGTGTCGGGTGTAGCCAAAGACCATACATAAATTCGTAATTAGTCACAGATGTAGCCTTAAAATATAATCGATTTCCTTAAATTACGTCCGCAAGTTGACAGATATTTCAGAGCAGACGTCATCGTAATTTGCCTTTATTTATTTCCAAAATTAGCCATATATTCTGTAAATGGCGTTGAAAGTTGACAATAAATTAAGACCAGATCAGTACGTTAAATCGCTATCGACGACAACTGACGATCCGATGAGAGAGTAATACCGTTTACGCGTATCCAATGTTAAATATACATCGTTATTTTGTATGACTTTCGTAGTTTTTACCGAGAAATTCAAACCATGATTAGCACACCGTTTCACTAAGCAGCGGCTACTCAGGGAATGGGATCACACGGTCTATTGTTTACACTGGATTAATGGCGGCCCCATGAGGTCTCAGGTAAATCTTATTTTTAAATAATACGACTGTGGTTTCTTCCTTTTAGTGATGACCATGTTTTCAGCCGTTAACACTTATATAGCAGCATTATTTATGTAGTTAGTCTGAAGATTCTGCAGAGAAATTTTAATAGGACGGAATCGAGCGTTGTTTAAACTTAGTCCTGTTCATATGCACAGGTCAAAATATGAACTGAAAATGGCGCTTTGTGTGACAGGAATCCGTACGCGGACGAATACAAAAAATATTTTGTTATAAATATCACATATAGCGAAACAGCGCTAGCATCTACTGTTTTAATAATATGCACACATATTGTAATTAATGTTTAATAGTGATATACTTATGAATAATATACGATACTATGGTTTATACTCCAGCACTATGTTTTAAAGCTGTGTGATTTGCCTCAATATAAGCTGGATTAAATAATACTTATATTCATGCGCTTCATGAGAACATCAATACATTTAAAATATACAAATATTACTTAAAGGGGTATCGATATGATACATTTTAATAATATACATATTGAAAATACACATTACAATCGCTTACAACATAAGTTATTGATCGAAAATAGTCATTGCATCGTGACCTATTTGAACGCATTACCTATTGTGCGGGTACCTCATCATACCCCTGTTTACATAGGTAACTGGGTGTATAGTGAGGTATGCTCGCTAATACAATGTTTGCGTAATGCATGTCGTAGTCTCCAAGCTCATATTGCCATATTTTGCGCTTAAACGGTTTAAATTTATGCTTCGAAAATTTTAGGAAGCCATATATAGGACAATGAAAACATGTATCTTGTGGCAAAAATGGATCTCCTACTCCGCTGCTAACGATGTTGTCTCTATTTGATACAAACAATAAGTCGATGATTGACTCAGAATGCTCGGTGAAGTGAGTTGGAGAGGAAATACACTGCCACAGTGAAAACTGAGTACAAATTGAAGTCACCTTTCTATTGGATTGTGAGTTCAAAGTATTATAGTTAAAATCGCCAACAATTACAATATCTCTATGGCCAGTATCTATCGCCATATGAATTGAGTCTTCGATACTATTACCATATACAGCATTAACATTCGGGGGCCTGTAAAAGACGCTAAATAAGAAAGATTTCTTATCTGACACAACTTCAATCCAAATTGATTCAATGTTAGGGAGCTCGAGGTCTCGCCTACGCTTATGGAATAGTGTGTCTCTAACATATAGAATTACACCTCCGTGCCTATCGCCTTGTCTATCTTTCCTTTCTGGAGATTTAAAATTGTAAAACAGCATATCATCTGTTTTATTTTCGTCGCCAAGCCATGTCTCTGTAAAAGCTATTAGATCAAAGTCTTTGAGCTCAGTGCGTAATATATCTAGTTTTGAGTACATGCTTTGAACGTTACAATGTACGAATGACAAGTGGTGAGATAGATTATCTGATAAAATTAGTTCGGACACTGATTCTTGGGTGAATGACGTAGACGGAATGGAACTAAATGAGAAATCCAGCAAATCGTCGCTATCTATGGGACCGGGGTTCGGATGGACGTCTCCCGAGAGAATAATAAGTAACCATGTTGTCCATATTATGCTGAAAATCGTTAAGCACAAGATGTTAGAGAACTGTCTGTTACATTCCATTGTTAATGTGGATGGTGTATACCGACGGTACTGAAGGGACTTGGCCAAATATGGAAGATTTGCATTGATTCGGACTGAATATAGTACGCTGTATGTCAATGCATACTCGGACAATAGATACGATACAAATAGAAAATGGACTGCTAGTGGAAACCTGCTGCGCACACGATAAGTGCATCTGTTTAATATGGTCGAACGATGTCTAGCTAAGGTCACGTGACTGAGGAAATCATCATTATGAACATCGCTACGATCATACCGGACAGATTAAAACAAGACTTACAAGAAATGAAGATAGCGGGCCCCGGACGCAGCGGTGTGCGAAAGATTCCCCAAATTCCCCCACTGTGGCTAGCAGAGTTGCACAAGAAACATAAAAGGGACATGCATGTGACGTATGTTTGATACTATACTATCCGGACATATTTTGAAGTAACAGGACATGATTAACAAGTGTACAGTTCAGTAAGGAAACAGTGGTGCTGGTGTCATTTGAGCTACCCAGGGCTTTACCTTCGGCCAAAATACTGATTTTGTGTCCAGAGCATAACTTGAATTCCTTTTTGTATATTTATCACAACTCATGCCTCACTAATATTCCAGTGTTCTCCCTTTGTTTCTTCACGCATTGATTTTGTATCTGGCACATGGCAGTATTTCAAATTTGACAAAATATGGTCCTGATATATATCAAATCGAAGGTATCGTGGAGACAATCACTCTGGATAATATTTTGTCAAAATCGGATGATACATCATACAAGATCGCCGCCGACAGGTCATCCTTTAATTGTAGATTTCTTCTTCTTCTCATGTACCGTTTGGCCGACGCTGGTCAGACTTCACAGTTGTGGTGCGTGGGTGAAGCATTTTCATATTTGTTAAAATGGAGGTTGTCGCATAATCCAAGATGGCTGTCGTAGAAAATTGGGTAAAATTCTTAAAAACATCATATCAACCATGTTAATTTTACATTATTATTATTTTTACATCAAGCTTGAATTGCCACTTTGATATCAAGGGCGATAACCATGACTCCTTAAAATGTTAATGGAAACAACTATTTATTATCTCTATTTTATCTTTTGATGTGCAATGATCATATTGTTTAACAAGTCAATACAAATATTTATTCAGGTGACACATTTAGTTTACCTCATTTACAATCAAAATAGCACGATGATACAACCGCGTGTCTCTATCAGTAAACTTAAGATTACTAAGTGAATATTTCTGTGTAGCGGGCACTCGTAATTTTTAAAACTGTTTTAATAGTTACACAATTATACTTATTTAATAGTTAATTCATATAAAGAACACTTTGTGCCAAACAGACGGAACCCCAACTTCAAATCATGATTTGCAACTTTTCTGAAGGATGTCTGGCACCCAGTCATTAAGTGCAAAGGCACGACACTTGTCTTATTATCTCATTCACAAACACCACATCATACACAGCACTTGTCACATTGATTCCCCAGTGGGTGTACAGTACAAAGTCCAGTGACTTGGTTTGTAATGGATGTGATTGCATCCCATAACATTTGGTCAAGTGTACATAGCTTTACTTTTGGTTTATTAAAATACCATCATAACTAAATGTAAACTATTTTGGTCTACTTTTGAAATTCTTCTACCAATATATCTTCCAATAATTTCAAACTCCAGTAGCCTATTTCACCAACATTGCAATGTATACTTTCCTAGCAAAGTATACTTTCAGGGAGAAATTTTCAATTTAAGGATACATTTATTAATTTTTATTATACTGAATTTATTACATTATCACTGCCATTTTGGCTGTGGTAATGTAATAAATTAAGTATAATAATTCTGCATACTTTTAATCATCAAATATATGCAGTCGTTAACTTAGTTTTATATGAAATATTGTCATACCGCAGATAAGTTTCTCGACTTTTGATTGGCTAGCTTGCCTGGTCATATATATTATATGACCTGTCAAGGCCGTCGGACATACAGGAATTGCGATTCCCCTCCGGCGCCTCGCTTCCAATGAAGACACATTTTACAAGCGTCTACCGATTGTGAATTGCATTCCTCACTAAACACAATAAAACCCCGAATTGATCAATACAAGTAACAAATTGTACACTCAAAACCAGTCTTTATTGTTTATTTTTCCATAAATATTCTTCGCTCATCAAAATATGAGCGAAATATTAGCCAAAATAACGAAAATTGCTTTTCAAATCTCAACACGCTTGCCTTCGTGACACGGCTATATTTAGGTCACAAACTATGGGTTCCACGCACGAAACCGCGGCGTAGCAATGACAGCGAATGTTTGGGAACCAGTCACATTATTCTAGAGGCGCCAAAGGGAGAGCAGATCGATAGAGCAGTGGAATATAAATTAAATTACACGATATAAAAAAACTGTCATAGAGTCGTTTTCGATGGATTTCTTACTCCATATTTAGTTTGTTTTCGTTTAATAAAAAAACAAAATTTTCATTTACGCCTTTATATTAAGACTGACGGTAGAAAATCGAATCTCGGATTATTTTTCTTCCTGAAAAAAATGCAAAGATAAAAAGAAGAGATATGTTTATACGGCCAAATACAGGATCTGCGGTATGACAAATACGTTATTGTGATTCTACACAGGCTATATGGTGTAATATTGCCCGTCTGGAGGTATGTTCACCCGAGGCGATAGCCGAGGGTGAACATACCTTCAGACGGGCAATATAAGTTATAAGTTATTGTTATTCTACACAGGCTATATGGTGTAATATTGCCCCGTCTGGAGGTATGTACATACCTTCAGACGGGCAATATAAGTTATAAGTTATTGTTATTCTACACAGGCTATATGGTGTAATATTGCCCGTCTGGAGGTATGTACATACCTTCAGACGGGCAATATAAGTTATAAGTTATTGTTATTCTACACAGGCTATATGGTGTAATATTGCCCGTCTGGAGGTATGTTCACTCGAGGCGATAGCCGAGGGTGAACATACCTTCAGACGGGCAATATTACACCATATAGCCTGTGTAGAATCACAATAACTTATAATACATTTCGGGAAAAGTAAATGATTACTCCCTCAAAGTATACTTTGCTGGATAAGTATACTTTGTAATGTGAAATCGGCTACTGCTGGGGTCTTAGAGATGTGTGAGTCTTTATGATACGGAGGTTAGTAGGAATAAAAGTTACAGTAAAGGCCTTATGCAGTATATATGCAGAAAATTAAGTTTGTTATGGAGTTAAAAGTAAAAACTAAGCTGGGATTGAGGCAGCGGTTTCATGTTCAAGCTGGCTGATTTCCAGGTTGACTCTTGGTAACGCTGTAATCCCTATTGGTAGGAAATTCCAAATCTATACTGCATGAGAGAAAAAATAGTATTTATAATTGTCGGTACCGGCTGGTATGAGACTATATTGTGGTGGGTGCGAGTGCCATTTGGATCTGGGGTTGTGTGTAAGGTATTGATCAGCTGGGATTACACCACTATCATCTTTGATCTTGCATGACATGCATATTTTGCTGTCTACCCTCCGGAGTTCTAAGCGACGTCCTCCGAGTGATTTCAGCATATCTGACATGCAGGATGTGCGCTGGTAAATGTGGGTTGTCCATCTACCAGCCCTGCGTTGGAAAATTTCTATTTCGTATGTGGGCAGATGAGCAGTATCCGGGTTGGGGTCTAATCAGTGTTTTGCACGCTGTGGACTTGAGTTGTGTTGAGTGTACTTTGATTTTCAATCTTAAGAACCTAGTGTTGTATTTGCCTGCTTTACGATTCTGTTAAAATTCGTTTTGCATGACACTTAGATGTGATCTATACCCCCAGGTATTTAACTGAAAGTACTGACTCTAGTGTTGTGTTATGTAGTTGGTATATTGTGAGAATATGGTGAGTTGGTTTGGTGATATGTAAAACTTGGCATCTTGAAGGGTGGAATTCCATATCCCACAGATGGTCCGATTTTCGAGGTTATCAATGTCGTTTTGCATGGCTTTGGATTTACCTCCATTGTCTAAAGTTATGTAGATGACAGTGTCGTCAGCAAAAAGCGGAACAGTGGAGTGTACATCTTCAGGAAGATCACTTATGTAAGCCAACCAATAAGATCGGCTAGAGAACAGAGGAGGACACTGGTATAGCACCAAATGTCTTTCCATTTACAACTATATGTACTGACGGAGTACGGTTGTTCATAAATGCTTGTATCAACTTTACGGTTTCCTCCTAATTCCATACTGGTGTAATTTATATAATACTGTTTCATTACTTACTTTATCAACAGCTTTATTAAAATATAATAGGATCAAATCTAGTTGTATTTCATTGTATACAGAGCTTAGAAAGTTATGGGTGAGAATCAGTTGTTGTGTCTCACATGAGCGCATTTCGCGGAAACTAGGTTGCATGCCATGTAGTATGTTTTGGTTGGTGAAATAGTGAAATGCTTAGTCACACTAAATGTTCCATTATTTTGCAAATAACACAAATGAGAGAGATTAACCTATAATTGGCATGATAGACCGGTCCCTTTCTTGCATACGGGCGCTAAATTGACATTCTTCCAGATACTTGGCATTGTTCCACTGTTAAATGACATTTGGAAATTGATTTGTAGGATGTATGCGATTTCAGAGTGGAGTTTTTTTATGACGACTGGTGTAAGCTGATCTGGGTCTGGTCCTTTCTATAGGCTTCGTAGTAGTTTGTTTATGCCCTCGATTGGTATCTTGCTGTGTTGTCCGTGATCAGCAGACCTCTGTTGGCCTTTGTCAAGAGAGTGGTGTATGTTCATCTGGCAGAGTGAGTTTAGTGATTGTGGGTACTTAGGGCTGAATACGGACTCGAACTGTTTATTAAATATTGTGGCTTTTACATTGTCATTCTCATAAGGGATATATACATTTGTGATGGTTGCCTCACCATGTGCGTTTTGTTAGGAACGTTTTAGTTATGGCTATACCTGTTTTGCTACTTGACATATTCCGTGCTGTTTCATGTGATGTGGTTTAAAATTCCGATTAATTATAATATGATGTTTTTATATGAGGCTTTGTGTCGAAAGCGGTGCTTTGTAGGTGCTTTGTAGGTGCTTTGTGTTAGGGAAATGTTTTCAGTCATCAGGAAGTCCCGCTGACCTCTGTTTTCTGTAGAGTCTGTCTCGTATTCTGGAGAGCCGATTTATGGTCTGATTGACATATGTGAGTTTAATTATATACATGTGTATAGTGCTTGCTTGTATTGTGGGTATATATATGTCTTAGATGCGTTATGGAGCTCAGTCGTAAAGTTCATCAATATCTCTTCTACACCAAGACAATTGTATCGACCTCAGTTTGTCATGTATTTGGGATATTTGCTCATAGACTGTTTTCCACCAGGACACAGGACAATTTGCTTTTTTTTGTACATATATATGCAGATGGTTTGTACATACAAAGATGGCGGAGCTGACAACTCCATGCACCATACAGTATACAGTAACAAGACAATATTCCCAGAGGTTATATTCATATATCACATCACGCTTATGAAGCAATTATCATTGAAGCCTAGTGTATCTATATATGGCCATACTTACACAAATTAACATGTAGCAGATATCGGCAAATGATTGGGTTCTCAAAGTAAGATATATACTGATTGGTTGATGGAGAACAGGCGTTAACGTTATTGTACGAAATTTTATACGAGATTCGTTCAAGAGTGGTCGACGCTTCAAAATTGAAAGCGAAAGTTCTTTAAATTAAGGGCCTAATTTATACAGATTTTTCTACATCCTTGCAAAATAGTAGGTTGCGCTCAGGTAGACTAGTCGCGAACGGTAACTTGCAATCTACTCCCGTACCGTCCGTAGCCATAGTTAAGAGTCCACTCATAAGATTCCTCTGCAGAATAGTGAATCAGATCTGATTGGCAATTTAGCAGTTAATAATGACATATTTGAGATATTTTTCATCTGAAAAACCTATTAGTATTATAAAAGTAATACAAACAAATAATTCTGAAACAATTTTTACCACTGTAGAATGTTTAGAAAATTATGTTTTGCCTTTACAGAAAATGGACCCCATCTTAACTTTTACTATAGACCTTGGGTTTTGCTATCTGATGGACCCGAGTAATATTCAATCAGAAATAACACATGAACAAGAATTGAATATATACGTTTTATGTTATAGAATTAAACTGTTACATGTTTAATTTGACTGCCACTGACTGGGTCACTTGTTGATTCTAGCTTACATTTACTTCATCAGGTCATCTATATATGTACATTTATGTCATATTTACTTGAAGATTTTATTTTCATTTCCGTTAAAAAATGTATAAAATCTTTCCCAATTAACTGCTAATGTGCGAAGCAGATATGTAGTCAGTCATCAATTGTTCTCCCGTGGGAAATTTGTGAACATTTTGTTTTGAGTACAGAATCGTTGTCTATATAATATTTGAAAAATATTAAGCCACCGCGCCAATTTTTCCGAGCTTGATTGTGCATATGGCGGCCATTTTTCAAAATGGCTGCCAAATGTCCACTTGTTGTCTACAATAACAGCTGATAGCACGATATTAACACAAGTAAGCGTGCATCCTCATGTGTAATACTTTGTCCAATCATGATACCAATGTTCACAGCCAGTTTTGAATTCAAAATGGCTCCCGAAACTGCTACATGTTCACTTTCTGTCCGCAATAAAAGCTGATATTAGGGTATTAACTTGATTAATTATGCATGATAGTGTGTAATACTTTGTCCAATCATGATACCAATGTTCCCAGCCAATTTTGAATTCAAAATGGCCACCAAAACTGCTACATTTTCACTTTCTGTCCGCATTATCAGCTGACAGCAGGGTATTAACATGATTAATTGTGCATTCTGGTGTTTAATACCTTCTCCAATCACGGTACCAATGTTCGCAGCGAACTTTGACTTGCAAAAAAATGAATTGAAATTCTGATGTTTCAGCTCTTTTCCTTGTTCAATTTCAATATACGTACGAGTTGGAAACAAAAGCGAAAGTTTTGTACGCTATATCGGTCGTGCTTTCTTGTTCATACATAACATATATCATTTTCCAAGCAACATACATTACTATTTCATACAAAATGTGCAGTAATCCTGATAACACGCAGTATGTTAAGAACATAATATATATCGGTTATCAGGGAACTATATAATACCACAACCCCATACCCCTTCCGGTAATAGTTTAATGGTATCTGCATGTACATTTCTGTAATGGCTGCAAGCCATTTCGTAGGACTTTTATGCATGTCTCCGTATAATAGTTAACAAGGCCATATGTAATGCAAGGAACAATTTTTGGATAGACGGTTTCCAATTCCAACTAATAGTAACGTTCATATGTCATGCAACGTTTCAACATTGCGAAATAAACACATAATCTATTATGTATTATATGTATTTAAAGCTGATATTTTTACCCTTAATTTCTGTAATTTATGTAATTACGTAATCACATATTATTTCCGGCAACAAAATAAGCAACAAACAACACCATAAGCCGTGTGCTTTATATCACACATTTTGCTGCAATTAAAGTAAGCAAACTTTCACTATTATATGCGAAATGCGAATACGAGAATATTGCCAATTACAGTGTTTTTCTGGTTACCATTTGAAACAGTTCTTCGAATTGTGGAATCTGAAATATATAACTCTTCGATAATTTGAGATCTTTTTATTTTTTTAATTATATATTTTTTTATTTTCACACAAAAACATGTACAAACAAGACATATTACTAGTAACATGCATGTGCATAATTACATCACATTCCATATTTCTACATTACTAAGTAAATATATATTACACATGTTATTACCCGTTTGTATATGTATATGTTTGAAAAACATATATAAAGAATAGAAAAAAATAGTCATCAATTAAAAATAGAGAGAAAAAATAAATAGAGTAACACATTTAAAAATACACCCATAAACAGAAATTCAGGCAAATAAAAGAGTTTAATTATATAAGTACGATAAGTACGAGCAGCATGATCATATGTTTGCATTATTTTTGTGTCTGATTAAGTATTTTAAGGGAAATAATGCTAAAAGAAAATAAGTTACTCTAGCGGTAAACCATTCCATTTTCTATTGTGCATTTCAGCTTTGTTTCTATTTACTGCTATTCGATGTTCAAGCTCTCTAGTGTTTTTAAATTGTTCTTAAAGGCTGTGAAAGTCGGTTCAGTATTTCTTAATTTACATCCATAAATAAAGTACTTTCCTAGTATAGTACAGAAGTTGTCTGTTTCATACTGCCCTAAAACTTATTGATTGCCAATCCAATGTAACATTTCTACCGTTATCATGTAAAAACTAGCTGACTTTTTTGGCATTCCCAAAATAAGTGCTTGTTTGTTTCTGGTGCCATACTGCATAAATCGCATAAATTAGAATTTACAATTCCGCATTTATATAAATAATCGTTCGTGACAATAATTTTCATCAAGCTCTGTATTTTATTCCCCGTTCATTCCAATCTTTGTAATACAATGTATTGCCATTACTTTTTAATTTATAGAATTGTTCCACATGATTTGCTTCGAAATGTTCTATGCATTTTCAGAATAATTAAGTTTGGCCCATGCTTCAAGTATATTTGATAAAAAAAAAAAATTTATTAATATTTTTGCATGGAATTCGTTGAAGTTTCCTTCAAATATATTCGTACCACCAACTTTATGTAAATAATTAGTATACACTATTTTCCATTGCCCATCGTTTGTACCATTTGTAATACGTTTAACCCAACTTGCTTTTAAAGAATTTATGAAAAATACTAGATCGATCATTTTAGGACCGCCATTTCATAATTTTGAACAATGATTTTTCTGCTGATTTTATCTGGTTTGGAATCCCATAGAAAGTCATGTGTATCATGTCATGTGTGTAATTAGTTTTATAACATCATCTCCAGGAGTATCTAACACCGTCAATGGAAATATTAGTTTTGGAAATGCGAAGCTTTTCAGAACAGTTATTTTACCCATAGTTGTTTGTTTTCCACGTTTCCATCTGTCTAAAGATTGTCTAAATTAATTTACTTTTGGTAATAAGTTTATATTATGTATTCTATTTTTGTCATTACAAAAGATTATACATAATGTTTTTGCTACGTCGGCAGTCCATAAAAACTGTTTGTCTTCACAGAAAGCGGGGGTAGTGTTTTTTAAAGAACCTGTCTTAAAAAGTATCGATTTTGAATAGTTTAATCGCAAGCCTTAAATATGTCCAAAATTATCAATGGTAGAAATTAGGGTTTGAGATCTCACCAGGTATATGCATAGCAAGAACAGGGATACTTGCAGGTTCAATGCCTTTTGAAATATTTTCTCAAATCGTACATTCAAGTTGGTTACCAGTTATCAATATTTGGCTAACAGATTGTGTTATTTTTATTAATTTTAGAAAATTTTATACTCGTAACTGATATTTCAATTCGCGTACACATAAATTTCATGCATGCTTTATTTGATGCTCACATATTAATTATCCAATATGTGACTTCTAAAGAGACATAGGCAGCAGTATATATAATGGAGGTTCTGGACCACTACTACTGCAAGCGGTCGGATAGGAACGCCGTTGCTAAGGTAAACAACAGCATGACAACGGCGGTCGGATAGGAACGCCTTTTAACTGCGCCAGAAATCAGCCGATATAACATTAGCATGCCTTAAATTTCCGCCCGCTTTTTCGGAGCACCCATGTCGCTTGCTAATTATTTTGTCGGAACGACAGCCACGAAACGAGCCCAAAGGGACGGCCCACACCCCTGGCCGGCCAAAGGGGTCGCAAGTCGAACACTCTACACTTGTTGGAGTAAAAAAACCAAAAAACTCGCAAGTCGAATCAATCATTTAGAGAGATGTGTACCTGAGGTATTTATATTACATGATGAAGGGTCACAACCTCTATGCTTTGATTAAGGTGGCCGAAACAATTATCTGCGGAAAGTCATGCATATTAACCTACTGCAAGGTGCACCTGGCGAATATCAGGAAGGGCAGCCCGATTCCCGTGCCTTGCCGTTATTGTTGCAATGGGGTACAGAGCCGGGTCTTCCTGTGCCGGAATTGTGGTAGAGAAACTATTCGTACTAGACTGATTGCTGTAGAGAAGAGGGCCATGAGACAGTTTGTACTGGTTATGAACGAATTTATTACGGTTCGAACACCCAATTAGAGATAGTATTGTACTTTTCATACCCCATTCAGCAGGGCTACTTTTAAAGAAAAAATAGAACAGCTACTTGCAGAAATGCAGGCACCCGAGCCACTCCATGAGCCCATTCCAGGCAGCTACAGGCTTCCCCCAAAACCTCGGTTAAGCGTTCAGAGGAAACGGAAGGCCATTCAGAAGGAGTTTGACCCTATACCCCCTCAGAAATCAATCCGAAGAACGTAAGACTACCAGAAGGAGATTCCTACGGTTTCAGAGCAACACAAATACGGATGGGCTAGTCTTCAGGCAGACCCACTGGGTCTAAGGGAAGTTTCTGAAGGGCTGATATATGTATGTGTCCCAGGAGCACCCCCTTACCGCAGACCCAAGAGCCTTCGTGGAGGGAGAGCGCCCCCAGATCCACCAGAAACTCATCGAAAAGATTCAGGCTCTCAACGGAGTCAAGTTTCAGCTTGAATTCAAGCTGCAGCTTCGAAAAGACAAGCCAGATGGTAGTGAAGAGTACACAGACCCTGTGCTCCGCCATAATCATCCTGCTTGTGGCGGAGCACAGGATATGTGTACTCCTCAATACCATCTGGCTTGTCATTTCTTAGCTGCAGCTTTAAAGGTCACATTAGAAACTATCACTTATTTTCTTCAAAATGCTCTAAAAACAAAACAACAAAGGCAACCCTAATAACCGACTTCCGGTTCGTAGGTATTTTTCGTGATATTGAGATTTCTCATATCGCACCTTATCTGACACCCATACAGAGCCATGCAATGCATTGGTCATCACCGTTACTGCGACCTAATGCCGCGAGGTGGCGCTGTAAAAATAACCGATATGACGTAGCAGTAGAACATCTTACCTGATTGGTGGATGAAGGTTTCTTATACAATATCGTTTGGATTTACAGACATCATGTATTTGTTGCATACTTTATTCGGTTTTGTCGTTTAATATATACGTTAATCGTTATTCTTTCCTTAGCCTAGTTATACTTGGATTATTTATACGTTGGTTGCAATCGTCGGCGACGACTATCTGTGCGGAGATCGGTTGCAATTGACGGTCTAACAGACAGCAGAGCCAGAATCATAACAAATGTGAAATTAAATGTTATATTTCAATTTGTTTGACAAAATTCTGACATAATCTCCGACATTTCGTAAATATTACTTCAGCATACTTGTGCTTTGACAATTTCGAGTTGAAATAATCAATGCCACGCCTGTGTAGCTATGTTCAAACGGATGCCGCCGGAGGTCATTAATGGTTCGGCATATCAAACAACTTATCCGATGATTTTACCGTAGGCAATTGCAAATATGGAAGTGGATCTTGGGACAGGTGTATTCTGAATTCAATGAAGCCACACCTATTATATGCTGATTGGTTGAATCCATTTTGTTTATCTGTCTTAGTCAGTGACAGACGTGTGAAGCTACGTTCAAACGGATTTCAACAATAATGGCAGGTGTATATTGAATCCGCTAGGCCACACCTATGCCAAGCTGATTGGTTGAGTCCAATTTGACAGACATGGTAGAATATATACACTGTGCACATCAGGGTGCTTTCTACAGTTCCGAAAATCCAATCTTGATATGTTTGTTTTTACACATGGATGAATTTTATATTGCAGGACTAAAATTAAAATTGTGTAAATTGAATGTCCACTCGTTAATTTTTCTGTAAATATTGTTTTCGAATACTAAAATATAACTAAATCACATATTGTGTTCGTTGACAGATAAAAATAATTAAAAGTATATACTCAATTTTCACATGTACAGTAAATTCTTTACTATTTCTAATCTATTTTCCTACTGACATGTTTCAAATAAATAGAAAATGTTTGGACTTGATGTTAAAAACTAAAGATGTTTTCCAGAAGAAAATCGTTGTTTTGCCAAATGGGGGTTACATCGTCGAAGCTTGGTCCTATATGTGGATGTGACTGGATAAATGGGGTTTGTGTGATTTGTGATCAGTAGTGTAGGTCCTAATCAAATATAACACTCCTCTAGTCTAAATACGATCTAGATTGCATGTTAGTGTGCTTTATTGAAGGAATGCCGAAATTTGCAGATCCTGTTCAGACTGTGCGGATGTACATACTGAACTGCATATACACTGGTCGCAAACGCCATATGAGCCTCGTGTTGTGTTTGGCTTATTGCACCTTCTCAGTCGCAGTGTAAAGCTAATGTTGACACAAACTGCAAACAACACCCCACCCCCGTGGCAATTAGAGCCACTAATTTTCCAACTGCTGTCACTCCGGGCTTTCCTTAATTGACCCCATGTACAGCATTGTTTCCTTGTAAGTGGACAATGACCTACAAGAATAACGTTATGACAGTTTGACCAGCATAGCACCAGATCAATATATGCACCTGACAGCTCTGATAAGTGTCTACTCTGTTGCCCGTCTGATTATATATAAGTACTATCGGTGAACAATAGATTGTAACCTGACGATGTAAATATACATAAATAAAGACTGGTATCCTACAGCTGTGAAAAATTGCACAGTATGTCTATTTTGTCACCCACTGTCGCATTTCAGTATGTATTTTGTAACTATGTCATTCTTATATGTTTACACTACAGTACAATCCCATATATTTATATTAGCGGTCTAATAAACTGGAGTTCTAAGTAGTCTGTTGAACTATTACGTGTAATAATCGTATTGTGCATACATTTCGGAAGTACTACTGATACGTCATATACCCACGTGACCGCAAAGGGAAATAACCGTGGTAAGCAAAATAAGGGGAAGTTAGTCATGCAGTGACGGCTGGAAAAACTGGCTGTCGGGAATATGAAATCCGTAAAAGAACGGCACATACTGGTCGGATTACTCTAATATTTGTTTTATTTGATATATAAATGATGAATACATAAGCGCATCGCGAAAACAGAAGCTTGTTATATCTCCTGTAAGGCAAGCTGAAACTTGACTCTCCTACATGTTGGTGAGACCAACGAGGAGATAGACAAGGCATTCTACCGCCTCCTGGAGATGCTCGAAAAATGGAAATAGAGAGGCTCAGTATGGGTTGTTGATAGAGTCACCACTCTATGGCTGAATATCGCCAGGTATCAGCCACTGAGAGGGGGTTCCTACATCCCACTACCAGCCGCAGTGAGACACAAGAAGGCCGTTGTTAATGTCAAAAACAAAGATGGCCACTGGCTCAGGTGGGCCCTCCGGTCAGCCCTCTGTCCTGCTCAGGACCATGTGGACAGACCCTCCAAGTATCCCACTCAGAAAGGCATTGATTTCACAGGGATAGATGCCCCAACACCTATCTCCCAAATCCAGAAGGTCAAAAAACAGAACAACCTGACGATCACTGTCTTCGGCTGGGAAAAGGATGTTATCGTTCACAGCCTCAGTAAGCAGTATGAAGATATCCCAAGGATAGACATGTTGTTGATTGAGAATGCCGGCAAGTTGCACTACACATGGATCAAAGACCTCAATCGGCTTCTCTATGACTAGTCCAAGCACAGGTAGCGCAAACACGTCTGTGAGAGATGCCTCCACGGTTACTCAATGGAAGACCTCCTGCAGGACCACAAGCCCGAGTGCCGGGGGATTGGGAAGACGGCGGTGAGGTTAAAGATGCCAGCGCAGGAGAACAACAAGCTGGTCTTCCAAATCCACCGGAAACAGTTCCCAGCCCCCTACATAATCTATGCGGACTTCGAGGCCTTTATCATCAAGGTTGAGGGGCCCGAGCTCGACCCCACGAAGAGCAACACCCAGAAGACACAGCAACACGAGACGTGTAGCTACTGCTACGTGCTCATCCGCTGTGATGGTCGGGCAGAGCCCCCGGTGGAATATCGAGGGCTCAACGCAGCGGAGCACTTCCCGAGAGCAATACAGGAAGAGGAACGCATGTTCAAGGTTGTGTTGGGCAACCCCACACCCATGCAGATGACAAGGGAGGATTTGCAAGCATATAACACAAAGCCACTACATGCCATGTTTGCAGCAAGCCACTGGAAAAGAACTCCGTCCGCGACCACTGCCATATAACCGGAAAATAACGAGGCGCCGCCCACAACGTCTTCAATCTAAAGCTGCGACTGAGCTGGGAGCGGTTCGCTGAGCGCAAGCTCCCACCAAGGGAAGTATTCTATAGTAAGCATACATCGGAGAACGACTACGCTCACGCACAAAAGGTTTTCCAGACCTTCGGATGTCGTACAATGGGGGATGCCACTACCTCTACAACCGTAGTGATGTGCTCCTCCAGACAGACGTCATCGAGACCTTTCGGAAGACCTGTATGCGGCAGTATGGACTGGATCCTGCACACTACTGCACCAGCCCCGGCCTCTCGTGGGATGCCTTGCTAAAAATAAAACAAGCGTCGAGCTCGAGCTGCTCACTGATTACGACCAGCGTCTATCCAATAACCCTAGAGCGGACAACTATGACCCTTCCAAGCCGCACAGCCACATCGTCTACCTGGATGCCAACAACCTCTACGGGTGGGCAATGAGTCAACCCTTGCATACGGGTGGTTTCAAGTGGATAGAAGACTGTGATGGGCTCACGGAAGTAATAACGGGTCATCAGGCAGACAGCCCGGAGGGCTATATCCTCGAGGTAGATATTGAGTACCACCGGAGCTGCACGAAGCAAACAATGCCTACACACTGGCGCCAGAGTGTATGGTTGTCCAAAAAGAGTGGATGTCTGAGTATCAACGCAACCTTCTAGGTGTTGGGGTTGCACCGACAGAGGTTGAAAAGCTGGTCCCCAACCTCCGCGACAAGGAACACTATGTGCACCACTACAGGAACCTGCAGCTCTACTTATCTCTGAGCATGCGACTGAAGAAGATTTACCGAGCGCTTCGCCGCTTCGATCAGAGCCTTTGGATGGAGCCCTACATCAGGATCAACACCGAGCTCCGGAAAGAAGCAACCAGCGACTTCGAAAATGACATGTACAAGCTGATGAACAACTCTGTATTCGGAAAGACAATGGAGAACCTTCGCAAGCAAGTTAATGTCAAGCTCGTGTGTGCGAACGAAGAAGACCAGCTGCGGCGCCTTATTGCCAGCCCAGCCAGTCTTCGATGATGACCTTGCGGCGATCCAAATGCACAAGAGCCGCCTGGTGCTCAACCAGCCGGTGTATGTGGGTATGACCATCCTCGACCTCTCCAAATACAGAATGTACGACTTCTACTACCACATCTTGAAGGTCCAGTATGGGGACAGCTGTCAGCTCCTCAACACAGACACAGACTCCTTACTCCTCGAGATCCAGACCGAGGACGTGTACAAGGACATAGTGGTACACAGCCACCTCTATGACACATCCGACTACCCGAAGGACCACTGCTCCACTGCACGGTGGACAAGAAAGTCCTAGGCAAAAGGATGAGTGCGCCGGGCGCCCCATCGCCGAATTTGTTGGTTTGCGCCCCATTATGTACTCGATCCTGGAGGCCGGCGAAAAAAATATATCAAGAAGGCCAAGGGAGTGAAGAAGTCGGTCGTGAAGAAGCAAGTCCGCCACGAGCAATACAAGGAGGCACACTTCGGCAAGAAGACATTCCGCCACGGGATGGATGTGTTGCGTCTACGCCCAGCGACTGAACAAGATTTCCTTGTCCCCCTTTAACAGCAAGCGCTGGATCAATGAAAATGGGATGGACAACCTGGCATATGGCCACAATGGTGCAAAGTCACAGATGAATGACTAGCGCTGTAGAACCCCATATGGTGGCAGCACTGTGTCGGGAGGCACCACAAAAAGCTCTTCCCGCGAGAGGGTCCAGAATCCAAATAATAAGCACGGGCTCTTCAGGCTCGGTAACCGAGCGTCCAAGTCGATACACATTGAGGGACCACACGGCGTTCGTAGCGCGTCGGCGACCACATTCCAGCTCTCCGGGCTGGTAGAGATACCGAACACCAACAACCGAGGGGAGTTTCTGCTCCTCCAAACCAACGGGCCGCCCAGCGACCACAGAGGAGGGTTTGCGGGGCAACGTTTTGAACTTGGTGGCGTCAGAGGGCTTCACCATTCAGTGCAGAGACCACGGCGGGCAGCCTGGTCACCCACTCAGTTGGTCGCGTATGAGGGTCTACAAGTTCTTGGGAATATTGGTGCCCGAACAGCCGCCCAGCCAGGGTCCGGTTAAAGCGCTTTATGATCCCCTGATCCCGCTGGACATCCATACGACCGCGTCTTACTGAGACACCGTGCTTGGCCAGCAACGCCCCGGAAAGTTTGCACGGCCTGATTCTCGCGGCGAAGATCCTCGTTGATCCAGTCCAGCCGGGCAGTTCGTTTTTTGAGACCATGCTGCGTGTGCGCTCTGGTGTAGTTCTACAGCTAAATCATGGCACTTGCTCTCCTCATTTACATCGGAGCTTCACAGATTCGAGAATAGAAGGTTGCTACCGCTGAATGTCAATGCATTCACCACTGAATGAGCTTTACGATCGAAGCCATTATAACACTTTGTTAATAAAGTCACTTCCATATATTAGCCGGTATAATTCCAGCTTTAACTAGATAATCTCTGGTCCCAACTGCGGCCGCTATATCTAAGGTCACAAGACCCACGTCTCTCGACGTAATGTCCAACTTGGCGACGGGCCCCCCTAAGGCCACCTTTGATAGTCGAGCAAAACCCGATACTGAGAGCCGCTATTAACACGGCATGATATGCCGCATTCACTACCAGTTTACAATCGTCTTCAGCCATTGAAAGTTATTGTATATGAAAGGGATCACAAGCATTGTTTAAATGGGTCGAAACCGGCTTCGGAACCACAGCTATGGCAACTGGTTGTCGCGAAAGGCTCACCCATATAGCAGCTGCAACTACAAGCCCATCAACAACCCACGGGATGATCCAGGTCGGCGCCCGTTCCGAAGGAACTTCCTTCGGATGTTCTTCCGAAGGAACAACTAACAATAACAACTGTTTGACCTCTCGAAGCTCGCCGAGTATTTTATCTTGTTTAGCTTTCTGCGCTGCCACTGCCCACCCCGCTGCCTGTCTTTTTGGATCTTTATGTCGTTTCCGCTGCTCCAGCGGTTCCAGCTCCGTCACTCCCGCAGGTGCGTCGTGCGTCGACATTTTCTGAACTTTACTCTTTATTCCGTGGGCATACGTGTCCAAAATGGCAGTGCTTAGCTGTGGTCAACGCAGTTGTCAGCGGTGCTAAGAACGTGCCAAACTTATGGTAAATTACGCAGCAAGCTGATCTTAGTACAAAACCAACAAAGGGGTCAGTCTCGATGTCGTCAACCAATCCTATTTGATTCTGGATGGACAGAAACATACTTGCTGCTGCTGTGTAGAGCTGAATGGATGTCGCCCTTATGGTTTTTGTCATCACCGCGCCTAGCCGCGATTCGCATCGGGCATACCATTTCTCAATATCTATGTCTGGCATATTATCATCCTGGTGAGACGTCGCCTCAGATACTGCTCGGTCTGTCCCACTGCAACCAGTGCAGCGAGCCGTTGGCGCAGATCCGAAGTGGCAGTTGTTTCTGTCGTGCCGACTGCTGTTCCAGCTGTTTCGGCAGCTGTTCCGGCAGCTGTTTCGGCACGCTCTTCCAGCAGCCGATCGAGAAGTTCGTCGCAGTTCATTGTACGCTTGATCTTAGTGCTATTCTGACTAGCCTCGTGAGTCTAATATGTTGCCAAGCGCACCACCCGAACAATATTATCACTGTTATGTTTGTGGCAGAGCACCAAATTGCTTCCCACATATTTCTTAGCTGCAGCTATGTAGTGTTTATCACAATCTAAGCTGCGTTTAGCACTTTGTAAGCAGTTGGTTAATCAGTCTTTAACAGAAGCCTGGTGTGCTTAGTTTCTGAAAGCATCTGTCGAACCTCCAGCCTCTCCTCATGCGTTGGGATAACGTCATTCTACCGAAGGCAGTCATCGAAGGAGTCTCAGTCCTTGCAGTGAAAGAGGGCGACCCCTTTAGTTTGCTCGTGCAGATCCTTGACGATGGCGTTGTACTTCTGAGTGGAGATTCATACACTTTGCTCCGCATGCCGGCCCGAAAATGCGAGCTTAGAGAGCATGTCCTTCTTTTTGGTCATCGCTGCCTTGGCTGAGCAGTCGTCAATCACGTACAGGGTGGGCTCGCCCTGAAAGAGTTGGTAGACGGCCCGTAGGCAATCATAGAGCCTGTCACCGGTGTCAACAGCGTAGACCTCAGGGCCAGCCCAGATCCATGGGCGCTGCTGATAAGTCTTGTTGTGCCGCACAGTAGGACACAGGCTCACAATGTGTCGAAAGACATCGCGGTAGGGGTCCTCGAGCAAGCCCAGGATGAAGACCGTTTTTCCGCATCCAGTCACATATTATAGCGGAGTGGGCATCCTCAATATACAAGTAGTAGCATATTGAGTGCAAGGCGATGGTCGATGGTTGTTTTTTTTGTGATTCTGCGATGGCAACACGGTGGTTTTCAGCGCAATGGCAAATAACTATATATACCTTCCACGAGCAAATACCAGGAAGCATCTTCCTCCTCATCGGTTTCACTGAAACTTTCTGCTACCGATTCGTTATCCATGCCCGATTCGTTTCCGCTTTCATTATCGATATACATGGTGTGTTTATGTCTCAACATATTGTCCCGTCTTTTAATTTCTTTGGAGCATATCTCGCATGTGAACATATCGAAGTCTATCCGACGAATGAGGAGGAGGAGTGAGGAGTCGCGCTTTTATATACGGTTGGCATATAAGCCTCGTTTCAGATATGCGAGTGTCGGCGATGTCAAAATAAATAGACAGGACATCATTATTCAAGATTGCGTCAAAATGGTCATGACATTATTATTCAATAGAAAATAAAGTTATTCCTTACCTTGATACCGGTATGTGACTTTATCTCTTGTATATAAATATATATTCTGCATTGGACCAACCATAGTTAAAACATAGGTTCAAGCTGAAAATGACTCAAATGAAGCGAAAAACGCGCAATGTTTACAATGTCAAGGACGATAATATAAAATAAAACGACACGCCCGAAACCACCATGTTGCCCTCACAGAATCACAAAAAAAAAACCCATCAAATGGCTATTACTTATACAGCTGAGACGAATCGGCCGTCTCCGTCTGCCTCTTTTGCCATTTGTATCGTCACACACTCACTCGCGTTCTCCACTCGGCGCCCACTACCGTGGAGTTGGTCGTCGTCGCTAGTTCGCATGTCTAGCCATAGCGCGTACTTAGAAGTAAGGAACTATTTATTTCAAGAGAGATATGTGATATAAATACATGTAATACATACAGTTTGAAACAGGATTAGAAAACAAGCTTTTACGCTTATTTGAATTCTTCTCCTGGACACTTTCAAGGAAACTGGCTAAGGAACATATTGGTGAAATAAAGTAACATTGTTATTAGCCGATCTATTTATCCATTGGTTTGTGAAAAAGTTTGTAACCACCCTTTTCTCCTATATTCGGTAATCTACAAACGCGAAATTTGTTGTATCACTTCCAAATTACATCAACCGGATATTTTTTCCTTTTTGGCCATTATCTCTGTTTAAAACTTTAAATATAACGAAATAACACAATTTGGCTATAAATAAACGTTTTAACTACAAGAGTTCGGCGGTTTGCAATTTTGAACCAGGTTTTTATGGAGGTATTTGAATCATTGAGTCTCTCGATAATTTTATGTTCGTATTCTTGTTTACATTTTCGGATTAGCTTAGTTACTTCGTTTCTCAGTTTTCGAAAGTTGGACCATGCCGGCTCCGTATTGTGAAGTTTCGCTTTTTTTGTGAGCTCTAGTTCGTTTCCTTATTAATTTTCTAATATTGCTGTTGAACCAGGGAATATCATTTGGTCTCATTGTAACTAATTTGTTTGGTATTGTTTCGGAGGCTGCATTAATGATGGCGTTCGCTATTGATTCAGCCACATTATGTAGCTCGTCTTTATTAAGAAGATCTCGCCAGTCTACAGCGTTTAACTTTTCTCTAAAATCATCATAATTACCACGATCGTAAAGCCATATTTTTCTTTGATATGCAGTTGTTATCGATTTTTTTAAATTTGAGTACAGCTACAACCGGGCAATGGAATCTAATCAGATCAGGAATAAATGGATCTGCCACAAAATTTGCGATAATGTGCCTCGTTTCTTTAACGAATATAAGATCAATGAATGAACACGAAATTTCTGTGAAATGAGTGGCTGTAGAAATTAATTGTTCTGCGTTATATGAAGTAATAAGACGGCTTAGTTTATTGGCATTTGAATTATGTACATTAATATTGAAGTCACCAGCAACAATAACATTGTCACATACTTGATTAAATGCTCGGTCAATGCTTTCCTCCAGTAATGCCCAGTGATTGTTATTTGAGTCTGGTGGTCTATATACGCCGCCGATTAATAACTTTTTCGTTGTGTATGTAATTCAATCCAGACAGATTCAATACTATTAACTTCCAAATCTAGACGCCGTGATGCCTGTATATATACCTTATTTTACGTATATTGTTACCACACCCCCATGTCTATCAGGTCTGTCAGAACGAAAATGGGTGTTAAAGTTAGAGATATGTAGTATCGGGCGAACGAGACGGTGTAAATTAACGGTAGGGGTTCCCCCTTATAGGAATCACGATTTGCCTGGTTTGGCCCGCAGGTGCTTTTTTATCTTTTGCTGTTTTGTTACCTGGGATTATTCTGATTTCAGGGCTGAATATATAGTTTTGTTATTGTAAATATTCAGTTCTGATTTTGGGATTTTCCCCCCATTTGTACATGTACTTAAAAATGTACATAATATATGGGATTCAGTACTAAACCCATTGACCCGGCCTTAAATGACCTTAGCTGTTGATAGGCCGTTAAACCCCAACAAACAAACAAACAAACAAACAAATGAAAAGTCATGCAGAGCATGATGTTATTAGCCGATCAAATCAGGGTAAAGTGCATCGAACATACGTAGGTGTCTCTGGTAACATTGTCAATGGTAAACTATTTTCGACGACAGTTCTGTACCCAGCGTTGACATTTTTCTCGATTTTGTGCAGGTTTTGGAAACCCGTTCCCAAATCCATCCAATAGCAGCAATGCCATAGCAGCAATGTTTTGTTGTCACCATTATGTTGCGAAATATTCCAGCGTAACACCTGTACTGTATGCTCTATTTATCTACAAATTACACTCCGCAATACACAAAATTGTAGTCACTGTGTGTTTGTCCGAATTATGTGGCAGCACGCGAGTGGGCGGAGCTACCAGAGCTATATATATCTAGCGGTTACAGTGTCATCTAAAAATATACGCAAGCTCCTGCGTATTCAGGCACATGCCCAGATTGGCCTAATGTGCCCCATCCGTGATTTTTTTGCGCGATGTCGGGCGCAAGACAATCAATAATTTGCGGCATTGACAATAATTAAGGGGGATTGCCGCAATCGCGCGTGCTGGATGCATCCCTGCCATCCCTGCATGATACGTAAACAAATCAAAGTTGGCTATGAAGGGCAATTCTTCGTTTTGATTGGTGGAAAATTTTGTGAATATTAACTAGCGTCAAATGACGCGCATACGCGATCCAATGGGATAAACCCGAGATGCTGGGATAAACCCGAAAATGCTGGGGTTGCTAGTAAGGAGATTTTGAGCAGAGGTCGATTATAAATTAGAGCCGAATAAACACATTTTACGCGATTATACGTGGCTGAAACTTGTTCTGTTTAATAAATAAAAGCTTTAAATTAGCCCAATAATCGGCGTATGTTGGCGTATATGGCCATTAGAGCCAACTATGGACTTCAACAACAATAACTTCCGGGTTAAATCTCTTCCGGCGTTCAGCTCATTACGTATTCAAAATTGTGTTATTTGGCTATAAGTAAAGTTTTAAACGGAGATAATTGCCAAAAATGCAAACTTTATCGGTTGATGCAATTTGGAAGTGATACAGAAAAATTCGCGTTCGTAGATTACCGAATAGCGGAGAAAAGGGTTGCTACAAACTTTTTCAGAATTCGATGGATAACCAATATATTAGCCGATCTATAAATAGATCGGCTAATAACAAACAAACAAACAAACAGACATACTTGATTAAATGCTCGGTCAATGCTTTCCTCCAGTAATGCCCAGTGATTGTTATTTGAGTCTGGTGGTCTATATATGCCGCCTATTAATAACTTTTTTCGTTGTGTATGTAATTAAATCCAGACAGATTCAATACTATTAACTTCCAAATGTAGACGCCGTGATGCCTGGATACCTTATTTTACTTATATTGTTACCCCACCCCCATGTCTATCAGGTCTGTCAGAACGAAAAGGGGTGTTAAAGTTAGAGATATGTAGTTCGTCGTCGGTCGATGTTTGCGTGAGCCATGTCTCCGTAAATATAATTACGTCATATTGTTGTGATTCGATTTGCAAAATGTCCAGTTTTGGTTTCAGACTTTGTATATTCAGGTGCATTACACTGAGCCCTCGGTTGAGTAGTTCAGTGTACGAATCGGTTGATATCGAGAGGAAGTCAGAATTGGAGCTTGGACCTGGGTTGGGATGTTTATCACCAGATTGTACTATTACCAGACCTTGAATATTGTACAGCAACGGCCCATAACTAATAAGAATGTGGAATGTAAGAAAATGGATATTCCATCGAGACCTTACTGACGCCTGGCGCACGGATAGCTCATAGTTAATCTCTATGGAACCGACTCATATATAATTACGTAATATGACGCTTCCGTGCGCCAGCGCCTTCACGAGTAGAATGTAGAACGACGGGCGGGGTGGGGCTGACGGTATGATGACGAAGGTTCGCGGACATATCGCGTGTAAAACATGAAATAAATACAATAAAACAAGACAGTTAGCATGTAACCTGTTTTCGAAATTCGAGATGAGAGAGTAGGACGAATGTTATATGAGGTAATCAACAGCAGCTATTGATATGTACATAAGTACGTAAGTAAGTGGGCATGTAGCTGAGAAAAGACACTACGACATAGACATGTTCACACACGCGCACGCACGCACGCACGCACGCACGCATTCATACATACATAGGCATACACACATGCATACGCACGCACACAAACACACACAATTTGTGTGCCGATGCAGGCGCTGATCTGTGTATATGTCTATGCTGGCCACACACGTCGTAAGGTTTACTTTCACAACCTGTGGCCCCGATTAATTTATACAGCATGTTACCTGTTTAGTGTGAAAAAAATACAACAGTATGTGATATTTACAGCAAGTATGGTCATATTTGAAATTGCGCCAAACTGGGAAATATAGTGCAACCGGAATGTGTTCTAATGCAGCCAAGTCGCCAATATATCGTTACGCTTACATATTGTAATGGAACCATCAGTTCCATTTCAGTAGATTCGGCCATCATGGTCAGACACAGATATTCACTATTTACACAACAGGCTCCAGCATGTCAAATATGCATATATCCTTTATTATTAATACACGGCAGTGTTGTAAAGGATCATAGTTGCAGTGTGCCATCCCGGAGACTGTATGAACCAGTGGACGACCGCATATTATTATGTGTGTTGCCGACTATTGGTCATCACGAGTACTGGTACTGTATATCAAATTGACACCAGACATTTCGACATTGAAGCAGATATCTTTCTTGTGTCTGACAATGACTGCCTTAATCTTATATCATATTGTTGCTTATTAATTTCTGATGCTGGAAAGTAATGGCTTGCACGCTATTTGTTCGTATTGGGTGTTGGGTGTTATGATTTTCCACATAATTCATTGCGTATTTTCGTACCTATTTTCGTGCGAGCAGCCTATTGTAAGGGGTTTCAACCAATAATTTGTGTATCACTACAATAGTCTGATCCATAGCGATCGGCCACATTAGCGCCCGCACCGATTATCTGGTCACTAGTCTAGGGGACATGTTTATTTGTGTGATTTTGATGGCTGTATTTTGTTTCTTTGAGATGGCAGACATTTTTCATTTAGCGTCTCTGGTTACCGAGCGCTGATTGGTTAAAGATATATTTGCAGCGGGAAATTTGATTGGGGCTCGCACGGCTGCTGCTCGCATCTCGTCTATATAAAGGAGGCGAGCTGCGCAAATCATTAACTAACTTGTCAGTCGACTGACCCACTCATATTGTCAATAACCGCTAGTGACCTATTGTCGACTCAGATAACCAGTTAGTTCCCGTCACGCTGAATAACTTAGTACTCTGTCACATAGTAGTATTAGTTAAGTTCATTTGAGCCATCCTGACACGAGGCTAGCTCTTGCATTAATAAATAAGTATGAGTTCAGACGCTTGTTGTTGTTAACTTGAAATCCAGATAGACAGTAATAACACTACCGTGCTGCCAACCAGGGCCGGGGTGTTGGTTACAATATGTAGCGGATACATATGTGCATGTCACTGTGTAGTTTTATGTCTGCAATTAGACACGTATTAAATTTTGCTCCATGCGTTGTGGGTGGGAGGGGTAAAATCATGTTGGTGATTCCAGTATTTTGTACCTCCGTGTAACTTTATTATATAACATTGTATACCATTGTACACAAAGGGCTAAATGCATCCCGTACGTTGGCAGGCCTTTGTAGGAAAAGTGTCACGTGAACACCGATTTATTGCACCTGTATGTATTAAATTGTATTAATTCTGATGTGTAATCGAGACGAGACTTGGTCAACTATACAAAGGCATGCACACACACCTGGCTATGGGCGTTTTTTACAGAAGAAAACAAATCGTGTGTGCGACATTATACGTTACAAAACGGGGCTAATCGTCTGTTGACCGGTGAAGACCATTTTCGCCCAGTGTAACCACTATCTATTTATCTGTCGATACTGTTCTCGCTCATGATTTAACTGGTTTATGTTTCCTTTAGAGGTCGACTTAATAACTAATATATGTAGGCGCCTGGCGGCTAGTATATACCCAGATCAGCCAGTACATGTGAGCACTCTGGTCAGGGTCATCACTGTTCCCATTCATCCAGTGAAAGTAAATCGTGAGTGGGAAAAGGTACATTGCGACGTGCGTGACCAGCATAGCCCCATATCGACATGTTCAACTACACGGTCAGATCAGGGTATACTCTGTTCACCATTCATTCACTCACTAGCTTTACTGTTTCAACAAAACCGTCGTATTGATAGCAAGTACTGCAGTTGCTGCAATATTCGCAATGTCTCTTTTCTCAGTCGGTTGCCTAACCAGCAGTACACATGCACATGTAGATATGGATAAGAAACGTCGGTGAAATGTGCTAGTATAACACTAGCCAGGCCTGGCAATATATGTCATATGCCTCATTTCCACGGTAGCAGTCACATATAACGGAATGACATGGCACTCTTTTTCTCATGATTACTGCCTTTTGTACATTTCAATGAGCACATGATAATCATAATATGTGATTGTGAGGTGTGTATCTACATACATTGGGACAATTTCCTGTAATATGATCCTACATTAAGCCATGCCACCTTCACTAGCCACATTTGACTTAAATTTAAAACACTCGTAACTATGCTGGCAACACACATTATGAATAGCTTTATCTAAATGCGTATATTGACCTGGCGACCAGTGCATACCCAGGTCAGCCAGCATATCTGAGGACTCTGGTCTGGGTCTGCACTGTTCCCAATTCATACAGTGAAAGTAAGTCTTGGCTGAGTCCCTGTCTGGGAAAAGGTACATCGCGTGCATTGTTATAGGTGCATTTATAGGCGCATTTAGTCTGTCGGACGTGCACAATTGTCACAATGGGCATTGTTCGGACTGTGTTGAGTTCTAGGCTGGAATGTATTACGCATGTAGCTTCTTACTATGTGAAATGTATATGTGTATATTTATACATGCACGTGTACAAATAGTTGCTTGAGAACATTGCTGCGTAATATCATACAGTACGAGTATATGGGGCTGGGTGAAATCGATCAAACACGTGGTAGCTCCTACGGTTGGCCGAGCGAAGGGGGCTTTCCGTCTCTGATTTGGGCGATATCGTCAATGTTTTGGATTTGGATGTTCACGTCATTGCGAGTGGCGAAAACTTTGGAGCCTGCAACCCATGTTTTGTCAAGCTTCTTTTCGCGAACCAGCTGGCGGGCTTCGTATGCCAGTTTCTCCCTGCGTTTGGTTAGGTGGTCTTGAACAAAGATGCCGTCCCCAAGAGTTTATATTGCACACATGCATTACTTAGTAACGATACATTCTGCCACATTAATACAATTACCCTCGCTACTGATCGTAAGTAAGTCCGTCAGTCTGTCTGTTTATTTATATGAAAGTTTCTGTAACAGTTTCTCAAATAGGGACCGTAAGTGCGTCGACAGACTACATTTTCTAGTTTGATACATTTACCATCAAAATATGTATATTATGAAATATGAATTATAACCGTTTATGAAAGTTCCGTTTTTTAGCTCGACTATTCGAAGAATAAGTAGAGCTTATGTTTTCACCCCGGCGTCGGCGTCGGCGTCGGCGTCGGCGTCACACATTGGTTAAGGTTTTTAGTCAAGCTTGTATATGGAATACTACTGGCCCTACACCCACCATACTTGGACAACTTCATCTCCTAGTGATGTACATCAATAACCCCTGATCTATATTTGACCTTGACCTACATTTCCTCTTGAATTACTTAGTTAATTCCCCTTGGTTAAGGTTTTTAATCAACCTTGGTTAAGGTTTTTAGTCAAGCTTGTAATGCAATACTGCACTACGGCCCTACACCCACCATACTTGGACAACTTCATCTCCTAGTGATGCACATCAATAACCCCCTGATCTATATTTGATTCCTTCACCTACATATTTTCCTCTTGAATTACTTAGTTAATTCCCCTTGGTTAAGGTTTTTAGTCAACCTTGGTTAAGATTTTTAGTCAAGCTTGTACATGGAACACTATTGTGCATACAGAAACCATACTTGGACAACCTTTTCTCATAGGGATGTACATCAATAATCCCTGATCTATATTTGACATTGACCTACATTTCCTCTTGAATTACTTACTTAATTCCCCTTGGTTAAGGTTTTTAGTCAAGCTTGTATATGGAATACTACTGGCCCTACACCCACCATACTTTGACAACTTCATCTCCTAGTGATGTACATCAATAACCCCTGATATATATTTGACCTTCACCTACATTTCCTCTTGAATTACTTACTTAATTCCCCTTGGTTAAGGTTTTTAGTCAAGCTTGGTTAAGGTTTTTAGTCAAGCTGGTACATGGAATACTATTGTGCATACAGACACCATACTTGGACAACCTTTTCTTATAGGGATGTACATCAATAACCCCTGATCTATATTTGACCTTGACCTACATTTCCTCTTCAATTACTTAGTTAATTTCCCCTTGGTTATGGTTTTTAGTCAAGCTTGTATATGGAATACTACTGGCCCTACACCCATCATACTTGGAAAACTTCATCTCCTAGTGATGTGCATCAATAACCCCTGACCTATATTTGACCTTCACCTACGTATCCTCTTGAATTACTTACTTAATTCCCCTTGGTTAAGGTTTTTAGTCAACCTTGGTTGAGGTTTTTAATCAAGCTTGTACATGGAATACTATTGTGCATCCAGACACCATACTTGGATAACTTTTTCTCATAGGGATGTACATCAATAACCTCTGACCTTTATTTTATACCTTCACCTACATTTAACCTTGAATTACTTGGTTAATGTTTATAGTCAAGCTTGTATATGGAATACTCCTGGGCCTACATCAACCATACTTAGACAACTTCATCTCCTAGTGATGTACATCAATAATCCCTGACCTATATTTGACCTTGACCTACTTTTATCCTTTGATTACTTAGTTATTTCCCCTTGGTGACGGTTTTTAGTCAAGCTTGTATATGGAATACTCCTGGGCCTACAGAAACCATACTTGGAAAACTTCATCTCCTAATGATGTACATCAATAACCCCTGACCTATATCTGACATTGACCTACGTTTAACCTTGAATTACTTACCTAATTTCCCTTGGTTAAGGTTTTTAGTCAACCTTGGTTAAGGTTTTTATGCAGGCCGCAGCCACCTTCTTTGTCAAGCTATGTGTACATCGACAACCATCGTAACAACCATCGTAGTCGAGCTATGCTGTTCTCCTACAGCTCTTGTTTACTACATTATAAATAAAGTACACAAGTTCCAGCGAATAAACCTGTCCGCAATATGGCGACTGACAGCCATAGTTAATGCTTCTAAAAATAGATAAATAAAAATGGCGATACCTACAAATAGTAACATACATCGGACGTTGACTTGACTGTCTCTGACGATACAGTAAAAAGCACACAATACTAAAGATGGTGAAATGTGCCCATCTTTGACTGCACAGGTCACATGTCCACTTGTACACATTTCTGTATTTTAGCACACACATAACATTTTCAGAGACCAAGGCCAGGGCATTTACATGAACAATTCAGCCAACCCGCAAGTCTCTGCAACACAACCACTATTATTGCCAATGAGTCGAGAAAATATGCTGATCAGCAGAAAGAAAATCGCTAACAATTGGAGGGTAGAAAAGTTGTCATGTTTTCATTCGTGATAAATCCGAAAATTAAAGATGGCAACCATGGGGAGATAAGCCATCTGAAAAAATTGAAGATCAATAGGGTTCTTAGTCTTGCCGTGATAAACATGTATGCTGTATTTGGTTATGATCCGTCAAATAGAACATTAGTTATTGCGAGGACACGGATGCAGAATCTGAAAATTGAAAATGGCCACCAAGGGGAGACAAGTCATCCACAAATTATTAAAAGCAATAGAGTTATTCCTCTTGTTATGATAAACAAGTATACCAAAGTTGGATACAGTCCGTCAAGTATAAATGACAGACGATAATAAGTTGCTGGAGGTCAATCGATGAGTCCAAATATAGGTAGACCCGTGTATTATCATATCAGAGCCTCGTTTTCGTGTATACTAACGACATGATAAAGTGCACGTGCATGCATATCAATATAATAGTGTATCTTGGTGCGCAAAATAGACATGTAGTGTGGCTCAGTGGTATCGAAGCGGGAGAATATCCATACGTTAGCGGAACTTTTGTTCATTTTATCTGGTCGAGAGTTCGAACCTCACAAAACGCATTACTTTTGTCGATATCATTATGTGTTTTTTTATGACTGCTTGCTGGAGAAGGGAATAAGTGAAACGGTGAGGGTTATCACTATTGTTGTTTGACCTCAATATGACATGATCTGAGAGAACATACTCCAAGATTCTTCATGTACACACATATGTGCATTTAGTTATTAGTTTTCTTCAAAGTGAGAGACTAACGTTCTACATGTAATCTATCTCATGCTTTGTAATGTAATTTGTAAGAGCAACACACATACAAAAGAAATATATAATAAAATATAAACAAATAAAAATATATGTGTATACATGTATGCAAAACTAATATTCGAACACACTACCTACGGCATTGATATCTTCACTGTAACCCCTCGACTACATAACACTTGATAACAAATCTCAAAAATCAATATTGAAAAGGAATATTGCCACGGGTATATTTACCTGTCTCACCTATTCAGTGATTTGTTTATGATCGGTTTGTATGTAAACAAGTAGCAAGTTATCGTCTGCGGACTTTTTTTTATAGAACTCACTCGAATACGTAGACAAGCTGTGCCTGCCTGTCTACCTGCTCGCATAATACGTCCCGTTCTTTCAAATGGACGTATACAAATGGGAGGTGGGTTCTCTCATTGCAATACTTATTTGTTCACAACTTGACAAGTGTTTAGAGACCTATTGTACATACCTTGTGCAGATCTTCGTGTTTTCACACAGCTGTATACATATTACCAGACTACCAGTAATATTACATGTTGATATTTAAACATGTGCATGCAACCGGGCACCCCATTACTATTACAAAGAATGCCGAATACACAAACTAATATGTAAACCACTGTATACCTTATAGACATGAGACTGACGAAATGGGGGTTATGGGTTTTGCTACCAGTGTAGAAACCAGATCAGCCTGAGCATCCGCAGTCTGGTCAGGATATGTACTGTTCGCCATTCTAACAATGAAACACCCATGATGCTTTTGACAAGCAATACTGATCGTTATGAGGTTACAGGAGTGTGCTAAATTATCTTGGTCTACACTGGTCACAAATCATGTAAGCCCCCTTTCACCAGTCACAGCCACTAATGTACTCCATTGCTCAAAGTCTGAGTGGACAGATCGATCACCCGCCTGCTCAAAGCCTCATAAATATAATAATTGTTATTGCATAACTACAGATTAGCATTTTGCTTTATTATAATGAACAATGTACAACGTAACCCCTCTAAACCAGACACCAAGAAAACACATTTCACTGTAAATCATAAATGAGGCAATCACAGCAGGCGCGGATACAGGGGGGAGGGGGGGGGGGTCCAGGGGGTCCGGACCCCCCCCCCCCTCCCTCCCCCCCCCCCCCCCCTGCTCCCGCCAAAACATTTCCTGGGGGACGACCCCCAGACCCCCCGACTTTCGCGTTCGCGGAGGTCGGCTATGTCGAATTGTAATTACAGACCCCCCCCCTGCAATTATTTCTGTATCCACGCCTGGACAGGTGTGCATAATGCACCAAGTATGTTTTTCCATGTGTGCTTCTGTATCGACACCCGGTCTGAAGATTCAGTCAAAACATTGATCGCTTGAATAACTACACCTATAATGCTAAGGACTGTTAAAAAATAGTTTAACCCTGAAGGATTTGTATTGATTCATTGAATGTGTTTTTATGTCCTTTCAACAGCAGGGACATATATTCGTTATTTTCTATTCTGCAGAATACTAAATATTGTGCCTACTCATTCGACAAATGAATGGGTATGTGGAAGAAGTGGGCCCTAATTCCACTAACCCCCTCAAATAATGGTCAAAGCAGGCTTCCATAAAGTTATACGTATTTAATTTTATTATGTACAAGATAAAATATAAAACTCAAAATAATTGATATGTAATCATCTACGATCAAAGCCTAAGGGAGAGAACCTGAATTTAAACTAAAGAGTTGATAGGCTATGGACCTTTCTCTGGTCATTACTACAGGAATTATCAAGCATTTTATCACAACTACCGCTCCATCACTGGGTACAGATGCAGATATTAACAATAAAATAAAATATATTGTTACATTCTTGTTTAAAAAGTATGTACCAGTACACTTTATTTTATTTTAGTGTTAATGCTTTACATGATATTCAGTCTTGTGTATTTTACTTTTGTAACACCCCTGTGTTCACTTGAAAATTACTAGATCATATTTGTCACATATATACAAATTATTAAAACACTTGAATGCATCTCTAATTGCATGTAAGCTCATCAGGGTGCACACATCTTAGCAAACCATTTCCATATATTAATATGTCGGGTAAATAGCGAGGTAGAAATTTGAAATGACAACATAGCTGTGCTGACTACATTCGCCCTACACTGGTAACAAAGATCGCACTGTGGGTTGTCACATGATCGATCTCTTGTTGTACACTGGGTTATAAATAAGTATATGCAACATTATTACTACCCTGTATATTGGCCAGTATGGCCGACAGAAATAAGCTGAAGGTGATCGCCGCCGTTATATATTCTGGATGTGTTGTCGCCTTAACTTTCACCTCGTTCGTTTTATATCATTGGCAGGCCAATAAGTTCTGTGTTAATAAAGATTCAAAATTCATAGACTTTTTCAATGAATGTTCAAATATTCAGACACTCAGTACGGAGGAATGCAAGGGAAAAGTAGAGCCAAAGAAGTGTGTCTCCACAATAGAAGTACCAAACTTGGTGGGGAGCTGTGTCAACACTACAGGACTAAACTTCAGTGATACTTGTATAATTGTAGGTGACATGCAAAGCATTACAGGAAATTGTGGCAACTCAACGGTTGGATCTTGGAATATCACTAGCGCAACTTGTAAATACAAAAATGAATCAAACTGCTCATCATCTACAGACTGTGTAAACACATGTGAACAGAAATTATTTGTTTGTGTGAACAGTACAAACACATGTGTAATAATAAATACAACTAAAGATCATTATTTCACATGCATATGCGCAAATGACACATATATACAAACTTGTAACAGTAACTGTTTAATAAATGTATCATGCGAACAAACGTTTTGTTTGAATGAGACATATGGGGAAAACTGCAGTGGTAGTAACTGTACTAGCAGAACCAACAGCCACAATTGCTCCATGAACTGCCTTAGAATAACGACACTATGCAACTGTACGGACACTACAGATGACAGAACGGTTGTTCCAACAATGCCAGCTGAATGTGATGACAAAACTACAGAATATGGTATGATTTGTTATTACATGGGACCCAAACAGACAATCATGGGCTTATTTCAATACTGTTCCATGGGACCCAACCCGAAAAACATGTGGCTGTGACTGGAGAAATTGGGCCTATGGGTTATGCAACCAGTGTAGGCCCAGATCAGTCTGCGCATCCGCGCAGTCTGATCAAGCCCGACAATGTTTGCCATTCAGTCAATAAATCATATATTCTGCTTCTAACAAACAGTATATATCTTGGATGTGACCCAAATATATTCAGGCTATGAAGGGTTGTTGTGGTTGAAACTGACTGTCATATACAGCTTCATCATTCAAGGAGTGTTATACCATGGTGACTAGGGCAAACTGAGTGTTGGACGAGAATACTAGTCGTCACTACCCTTTTGTAGTAAACAATTGCTATGAATAGCCCGAAAATTAAAATTTATAGGCAGTAAAATTATGTACATTTATTTCCCATACAAAGTAAAATTCAATCAAATGATTTACAAGTCATATAAAAGGAGACTGCGTGTTTTTGCTGGCTGACACACCATTCAAGCCTGACATACCAAACACAATTACAATAGTATGAACATTTCGCTGTTTTCTCTATTGTACATGTATAAGTATTTGTTGTTACCACTCATATGAACCATCTCGGCGAGATATATACAAAACAAACATATTTCTTTCAATAAAAATTATATTACCATAGACTTTGAACAGTGTGTTAAGCATGCTGAAGGTCATCATGATTTTAGTGGTTGATCTTATATCACTTTAGGACATTTTATGCGGTGCTGCGGCCAATTGTATAAACCTTGGTTAAATTAACCACTGGTTAGCGCCTAACCACTGGTCAAATTTTAACCAGCGTGGTTAGTTAACCAGACTGGTTAACCGTTTGTATAAAACCCACTAACCATATGGTTAACTAACCAGTTTCTGGAAGATTTAACCACTGGTTAAATTAACCAAACCAGTGCAAGTCGTCCCGCAATGCATTGCAATAATAATTCCGGTTCCGAGTATTTTCGCGGCATCTGTCATTGCGTTAGAACGGGTTACTGAAACTATTAAACACTAATCATAGACGGCGGAACGGGAAAATGATTGGGGTGCCCAATCGTGAGGGTTCGATTTTGCTAGGGGGTCCGGGGGCATGCTCCCCCTGAAATTTTTGAAATCTAAGAGGCGTGAAACGCCATAAGGGCCCATTCTTGAAGGCCAAAAATGGCCCGATGTTGCTAGAGGGGTTCGGGGGCATGCTCCACCGTAAACTTTGAAAATGAAAGAGGCGTCACACGCCATTTCCTGCATTCTAAGGTCCCAGTCTTGAGGACCCAAAGGGCCTGGATGTTGCTAGGGGTGTCCGGGCCATTCTCCACCGCTTCGAGACGAAACATTCGCAGGTGCGAGTTGAAATGGGGACACAAAATCTGACTTTGGAAGCAAAATTCACAAATACATGACATTAAATAGGGCTTGTTTTAATAGAGTTTACGAGATTAAACATCTAAGATATCATTAACTTTTATACCGCAACCATTGCTCCATGTAGCTTAATAAAGGGGGTTAGATAAATGCTGTTTATATCTGAAGTAACCTAATAGTAATATACCTACAGTAGCCTATTTCACGAACCTCCGTTAGTCGACTAAACTCGCTTAGTCTGCTAAACTTCAGGCCGTTAGTCGACTAACTGGAAAAAACGCATTTCACGAACACGTTAGTCGACTAAGCAAAGTCTACTTTGCTTAGCCTCCTCGTTAGTCGGCTAAACGTTCGGTTAGTCTACTAAGCAAAATAGCAGATTACGGAATTCCAAGATGGCGGCGCCCACGGTTGTTTTGAACGTGGCTTACAAAATCGTTCGTGAAATGCAAACATGTCAAAAAGTTTAGCAGACTATGGTTAGTCGACTAAACTTAGCTTAGTCTGCTAACAGTTTAGTCGAGGTTCGTGAAATAGGCTACTGAAGTAGCCTAATATACGTGAAGTGCCGTTTTTGCCTTTATGTTTTCACCTTCGACCCCTAATAGTGGCCTCTGATTGGTCAGTCTCAACAGCAAATTCAAGATGGAGGCGAATTTTAAAATCGAAATCGCTGTCGGTTCATCTGAATTTTGTCCATTTTTACAGTATATGCGATGTAACCAACGACATGGATATGACCATATGTCCATTACGATTGCAATGCAACTGTATAGTCTAAAAACAGCCAATATTAAGGCTCATCAGTCATCGTAAATAATTCGGAGATTAAATCAGATACAATACCGAACCTACCTAGCGTGGACGCCGCAGAATGACGTCGCTAGATTTGTGACGTATGTCGAGGGAATGACGTCAAAACATGACGTCACGCAAGTTCAAACAATTAAATTTAGTATACGGTATAAATTAAATACATAAGTCATGATAATGATTGATTAGTGCCGTCGAATATAAAATATATTCGGTTAAACGCTCGCTAAAGCTCGCCCCAATAAAGCTGTCTAAGGCTCAACCGAATATATTTTATATTCGACGGCACTAGCCATGTATTTACTATATGAGTCGCGTCGCGAGAAAACATGTCTTCGGGAGTCTGACGACGTCACAAGATATGACGTCGTGAACTTAGCTGACGTAATTTCAGCCGAGATTTCCAATTATCGACGTTTGTCAGACAACCATGTTAGGTTTGTTCCGTTGTGTTAAAGTTATCTAACGAACAGAATATATCTATAATCGGGCGTATGTGTGTGAAAAAAAACGAAACAGTCTTCGATCTGTCATGGATCCTGTCTGAGAATGTATTGGATGAACGTTAGACTGCCGTACTAACGGTCGTACGACCGAAATCCACCATTTTTATTCGAAACGGGCACATCTTATATTATGTTTTTATTAACAATAATGGCGTAAGGGCAATTTTCTTTTATTATTTTGCTGCTGATATCACATAATTATAACAATGTTTGTCTGTTATTGATATGTGTTTTTTATGTTCCGTTATTTTGACATATAATATTTTCTTTGACACAGTTTACAGATAACTGTCCACATTAACTGCTATCGACCACCATTTACAGGTGAAAACTCTGTGTAAGCAGCATATTTGTAGACCGTTATAGCATGGGCCCTGTTTCCAGCACAACTATATGTTTCAGATCTGGTTAACTCGACGCGAATTTTCAGTTTATTGCTCAATTCTTTCTTTCTAATATACATGTAATGTATAAAATGTAGCACAACCTTTATCGATTTTAAGAAAAACTTATCTCCTGCAAAAACAACAAAGCCATGGATGTTACGATGTCTCATCTGGGCACATGCACCGTCTGATCAGAACATAGGATGTCCGCCATTCAGTCAATAGGGAATCCTTTCTTGATTACCAACAGGATTTGGGTCGCCGATCTTACATTTATTGCAGATATTGTAAGGTCCGTTTTTTTCAGCAGGTGGTCCAAGTACAGCTGTAAGCGGGACGGTGTCTTGAACATTCGACGTTTCTGTTGTCTGAATATGTAAAGCTTAAATCTGAATGCACACTGACGTGTGTGTCATGTTAATATAAGAAATAGATACGGTGGGATGATAGTTTAAGGCAACATATGTTGGAAACATTAGTATCATGGACCGTGACTGACGATCTGTCAAGTCGTGACAAATGCAATAATACAAACAATCAAAAACATTTATACAGTAATTAAGTATTGTGTTCCTTTGCTCAGTGAAATTGATAGTCAAGTTCTCGACTCAAATATGTGTTTGACCCTTTTAACACTAGATACCTCTCAGTACCGTAACCAGGATGAGGCAGACGAGGAGGTCGCCTCGTCACTTATTTTTCCGATATTTTTGTTGTTGTTAAGACGTAAACAAATCTCCGGGGAGGTGGCGGGCAGAATTTTCACTGACCCCCATATTGGGACTTGGTTAGCCTCGTCTGGTTTTTACCTCTGGTTATGGCCCTGCAAACAGTGTATCTATCCTGATGAACCAACTCGTAATGAGGCGTCTCATTCAAGATCTGCACCACTTGAGGATATTTTTGATTTTTTGCAAAATGACCCCATTTTCTGCATAATGGAAGTCTCAAACTTAACATGAAAGAGTTCATTTCAGTTACTTAGGGGGTTACGTGTTAATCGTCAAAGGTTGTAGCAGCATTTTCAATGAAAAAATAGCCGTATGGACAAACTTTTAAAAATCTAATATCATATCCACAGGAATCTTCGGAATGTCAAATTCTTGGTGAATTAACTGTGCAGTTGGTCACAGACATGCACAGACGGACGGATGGATTGACGCATCCACACATGCACAACGTGTAATTACTGGCATTTAACTCATTTACTTTATGAAGTATCTCCCCTGTGTATCACAGTCTATTATAGTATACATATCAAGTAAAATAAAATACAAAGTCCTCGGATTTTGATCAAATACAATAGTATGTATTGTGATAATATAAATAGAAAATTTACATTATGGAAAGCAAAAAAAGATATAAAACTCCCCCTGACACATCATCAGGGCCGTAACCAGGAAGCCAAAAACGAGGAGGCAGTAGTCAGGCCCACACCCCTCCACCCACACACGGAAAGAAAATTACGAGTGGTTATGAGTTGGCTCACCTGTGTCTACACGGTTTTGTTTAAAACTTTCGAATTAACTCGGGTTACCACATCTTTACACACTTCCTGGTGTTGTTTCTGTATTAACACAGCTCGTGTGCAAAGTATGTGCATGATGATGTGATAAATAGGTTAGATCACGTTTTTGTATGAATAATATCGTCTAGCATTACAGATCCGGATACGGATAACAAAACGTCTGATCGAATATCAACATGAATAATGGAAGAAACTATTTTTAGTTGAAATTAACATGAAAATAAGACACACTACATGTACACTTATGTGTTATGTTCACGACCATGACTATTTGAAAAGCATAATAAAGGGGGTTTAATAAATGCTGTTTATATCTGAAGTAACCTAATATGTTATACCTGAAGTAGCCTAATATACATTTTAAAATCGAAGTCGCTGTCGGTGCAGCTGAATTCTGATCATCTTTTAATACAGTATATGCGACGTAACCAACGACACGGACATGTCCATTATGATTGCAATGCTTATTATGACAACTGTGTAGTCTAACTCGAGCCAATATTGAAGCGCATCGTAAATAAATCGGAGATTTAATAAGATACAATACCGAATCTACCTAGCGTGGACGCCGCCATTTTTATTTGAATCACGTCACTGGATTTGTGACGCATGGCGAGGGAATGACGTCAAAACATGACGTCACGCACGTTCAAGCAATTACGTTTAGTATGCAGTATGAATTAAATACACGATTAGTGCCGTAGAATATAAAATATATTCGGTTTCGCCCCGACAACTTCATAGGGGTTCGCTAAAGCTCTCCCCCAATAAAGCTGTTTAAGGCTAAACCGAATATATTTTATATTCGACGGCACTAACCATGTATTTACTATATCTACTGTAGCGTCGTTTGACGTGGCTTTTACGTGACGTCGCATTTGCTCAAACGACCTAAATAGTGGTGTTGTATACATAGAGAATAGTAGGTTAGTGCCGTGAATGGGAAAACATATCTGGCGCGAGGCTTAGGAAACTGGATGGGCGAGGCTTATGAATTGTGACGAGGTCGTATTGACAGAATATCAAATATGTTTCACGGCACCGTATTTCACGGCACATAGGAACTGCGTTGACGGGATAAAATATAATATTTTAATGAATATTGCAGATATTATGATTAAATAAAAAGCATTCAATTCATCATACAAATACCATTGTCATAGTAACAAAATGTTAATTTGACCAAGAATTTCCCGAAGACAGGTTTTCTCGCGACGCGGCTCATAATAATTCCGTCTGTCTTACGAGTATATATGGGCCGCTCCATACGAAAACCGGGCTTAATGTCAACGTCGTGAAAAGCGGTAAACGACGTCGGAAAAACAACGATTCAAATTGTCTAACGTCGCCGTAAAAGTTTACATTTTGCCCTCCCATTTGGCATTTACGTTTATTGGTGTCAGTTAACATTAAGTGTGAACAGATAACTGAACATGATAACTTACTGAAACTTTCACGAATATGAGACGCGATGCCTCAGTACACATATTATGACGTCATGACGTGACATCGCGCACTTGTGACGTCACTGAACGTGAATCGATGTTTGACGTTATGGCCATGCTGTCGTGACAAAATATTATAGCAAGGATACTTGCACGAGTTACTCCGCAGCATCAATGACTTACAAATGCTTGAGGCGCTGTACATTGTCTGTCGCCTAACTGTCGTTCTTTGACATTGTCACTCTTTTTCATCGATTGTCCTCATGAATTCAAAATGGTGAACGCATAATTTAACTGGCTACATATCAGCGATGTATTAACTTACACTGCACTTTGATTCATAAATAACCTTAAATATGAACCTAGTGTATACCAACGATATTACCATCTATTATCTTGGTAAATTTAGACTTTTGAACAATTATAGCCAGTACTTAGTGAATTATATGTAATTCAATGCCACTCATTTGATCATAAACGGAGGTAGGCACGCAGTTATATAATGAGATATATATCTGGGGTTTGTATTGAATTTGGCAAAACAAATGCATCAAATTATCTCTAATAGATTCAGAATCAGTGAGTTCAATCCAGCTTCTTGATTGTTTGTGTATAAGCAATAAATGATGCACAAAACACACAGTGAGGTCGGTGGAGTTTTCGAAAAGTATTGAAATTAATTGGAAATTTGATGGTCATAAACTTGCTTTTAGCAGCATTTGTAGTATCAAATCATCAGCTTATCACTTGACTGCATACTAATGTATAGCAGGCGATGGTCATGCGATCCTCAAGAAAGACACACGGCGACAATTATAAGGTATCACGCAACCAAATCTGCCCGACGCCGTGTTTTGTCACAAAGTTAATGGCAATGTCTACAAACATATACTCCATTTGCAGCAATTCCGTACACATCCTTATGATATAATATCGGAATAGAAAACAATTATCGTGAAAATTACGTGTGGGCACAATCAGATGATCCGGCGACGAAGGGTGGGGATTGGGGATTGGGGGACAAGCGCCCCTATGGAATATAGTTAATCCCTGAATGCCAATCGGTGTGTCTGAAATGTATTTCATATTGAAATGAAAAGAAAAAGAAATTGAATGTTTTTACGTGATCTTTTTATCACTTCTTTCTTTTTATGTTGGTCTGTAGTAATTAAAATAACACCACTTTATCATATGAAAGTCATTCGTCACACATATCTAAGATGAGCTTCCAGCTGTGGCGGATTTATATGGGGGATGGGCATCCCATATGCATAGCATGCAACTGCAACATCCAATTATGTATTACATGTATATTTACGCGGTTTGGTTTATGGTCCCGCGGGATAATTTTAGAAGATTTGCAAGCACAATAGGTACATACAGTTGTGCGGTCACTCGTGTGGATAATGTTGAAACTGCCAACACATCACATTATTACCTGTCACCGATCATCGCGGATAGGTTGCTTGTAAAAGTTTTCGATTTCCAGTGTTGGTTGAATAACCAGTATTATTATTGCTGCAACATTCATATGCCTTGGGTTAACTGAAAATTCACATCCATGATGATTGATAAATGCTTCATCGATTTCATATGCACAACTCATCATTAATATATCATGGGCAATTTTATCGTTACCAACACAACGTCATCACGCGATATGGGGCCCGACGTCAAAATGAAGTTATGTTAATGTTATGCTCCATATTGTTCAATGGAAGAAGAAAATCTCCATGCTTTCATTCGTGCTCGCACAATGGGTTATTATTTTTTCAAAATAAACGGTATAACATCTTTGTTTTATACTACATGCACTCCTGATAGCTAAGTCATGCAATTCACCTCTGTTCAAACATACCACCTGAAATACCAGCAGCAACATTATTGACTACTGACGTTGTCGAAGTGGATTCCCTTTATGCGGCTGTTCGTGTACGGTATTCAGGCGCGGATCCAGGATTTCGGATTAGGGGGGGGGGGGGGGTGGGGGGGGGGGGGGGGGGGGGCGTAACTATTTTGCAATACTTGACTATATTATGGAACGTGCTAGGGGGGTCCGGGGTCGGGGATTTCCCCCGGATATTTGTTGAAATCTACATCGCATTTCCTGCGTTCTGGCGCATTTTGGAGCAAAACAAACCCAATAAACAATAAATTCACAACGCGAACGTAGAAACGTGCCTTGTAACTTGTAAAAAAAATCGGCGAATTTTAGGGGGGGGGGGGGGGGGAGCGCCGGGTCCGCCCCCCCCCCCCCCCCCCCTGAATCCGCCCTCGGTATTAAAAAATGAAATCGCATGGGGCAAGATTGGGCGAATATAGAGGATTGAATAACGCCTCAATCGACGATATTTGATAATAGATTCATCCACTGTAACCACTCAATTGGAAAAATGTACCGATGTCATTTCAACTATCCTAAAACTCGTGAGAAATTGGTAACTCGCCTGGCCTTTTGCTACATGTTCACCATCATCGGGATCCATCTAGCCATATGTCTCCTCATATTTAAATCTTTTTAATCACATAATGAGTTCAACCGATCTGGCATTTCACGAAAAGTGGTCAATCGACCGAAACTTTTACTTTGGGTCACAATGTCTGACGACGTCACGTTTGTACGTCCATGTCTGGCCTAGCCTTTCGCGCCTTTATGTTCATTGTCTATCCGACTGTATCGTTCGTATATTGTCATCCCGATGATGGACTTTCTCTCATCATCAATATCTCGTGTTTTGTGTTAAAATACAAACTTCCATATAATATCTTGGTTTTTCCGGCATATTCTCTTACACAGAGCTGGCAGTCGTTAAACTACGTCATTTCCGGTCATGATGTCACATTTTTTAAATATTTTCTCGCATACGAAATGTTAAATATTATTCGCCAAAATCATTCCAGACAGCAGCAAACAACAGGGAAACGCCAACACTTATCACTCTGCCTTATATGAAAATTATTCATACGAAATTACATTACTTGGGCCGCAATCCAAAACATGATGTCACATTAGCAACTGCAACACGAGCTATGAACATTATTTTCATACTTTGTCTTGACCTAATGGGTGACACTTGGCCAGGCTCCGATATATCCAAATTTGGTTGACATTCGATAAAAGACGAAAAAACTATACGACTTGTCCGGGTGTTTTATCAACACCCCTTGTGTATGCCGTTGATAACAACGTCGTAATTTCGACGTCATTGATCTAAAACGTCATATAAGTTTTTACGTCATAAAAATACTTCTAAAATGAAAAATAATTGGGGTTCAATTTATAATTTGTGCGGCATATGGCTTTTAAAAGCTGTACAATTCAGAATACGCAAAAAAGTAAAAACTGAAAATTTTGTCATTTAGCCCGTTTTTCGCACGACGCGGCTCATATATGCTACTAAAACGACTTGCTTACAAACGGCATAATTTTACCGCTATGATTACTATGACGTCACTATTACATAGGACGTCAGTATTTCACTGCGAGTCTACGTCATGTTATCAGGAGGCTCACTGAAAAATCTAAGATTAATTTATGGAACGCATTTGCTGCCTCGTTATGGGCATTTTCATTATGTTATGTGCATACATTATTATGTTGTGTAGACTTACCATTATGTTGTGTGCATACATCATTATGTTATGTAGACTTGTCAGTATGTTATGTGCATACATTGGTATGTTGTGTAGACTTACCATTATGTTATGTGCATGCATCATTGTGTTATATAGACTTGTCATTATGTTATGTGCATACATTGGTATGTTGTGGTAGACTTACCATTATGTTATGTGCATGCATCATTGTGTTATGTAGACTTGTCATTATGTTATATGCATACATTGTTATGTTGTGTAGACTTATAATTTTGTTATGTGCATACATTGTTTGGTTGTGTATACTTATCATTATGGTATGTGCATATATGATTATGTCATGTATATGCATCATTATGGTATGTCATAACATCATTATGTTGTGTGAATATATTAGTATTGTATGTGCCTGTATCGTTATGTTATGTCATTACATTATTATGTGATGTCATAACATTATTATGTTGTGTGTTTTCATTATTATGTTATGTAGACTTACCATTACGTTATATACATACATCATTATGTTATGTAGACTTACCATTATGTTATGTGCATACATTGTTATGTTGTGTAGACTTACCATTATGTTGTGTGCATACATCATTATGTCGTGTAGACTTACCATTATGTTATATACATACATCATTATGTTGTGTAGACTTACCATTATGTTGTGTGCATACTTAATTATGTTGTGTATACTTACCATTATGTTGTGTATACATCATTATGTTCTCTGTAGACTTACCATTATGTTATGTGCATACATCATTATGTTATGTAGACTTATCATTATACTTATCATTATGTTATGTGCATACATTGTTATGTTGTGTAGACTGATAATTATGTTATGTGCATACATTGTTATGTTGTGTAGACTTATCTTTATGTTACATTGTTACGTTGTGTAGACTGTATACACCTTGGAACCGCGTGTGATAATTTCTCTAAATACTAGATGATTTTTCAACTCGGGACACCAATGTTTTATTTATATATGAATGACGGAATGAGCCATTGTAACCCTCCCATATCGGAAATGTATGTATGGTTTGCAACTCTCCGTCCATCTGTCAATCCACACTAAGTAGGTATATAATAGACCTAACTCCTTTTGGACTAGGAAATGGGCGTTTCATGTGCTCTGTATGCCGTTGTTCCCTTCACATTTACCAGTGGCAAAGCATTGCAGAAGTTCATTCGTCCGCCTCCAGTTGTTCGTCCATCTGACACACTTTACGACCACCTTAAAGTGGTGTGCATAGCCGATAGCTACTAGATAAAATGTGTCTATACACAGTGATGCACCCGTTAAATGGTTGGCCAATGTGAATGTTTGCGACGGATGGACGGACAGACAGACGGACAGACCGATAGGTTCGAATTATAATTATCTATAATGCACCCCCCCCCCCTCCCCCACACACTTTCAAGAGTGTAATTTCTTAGTTTCCAAGGATATAGTTCTACTGTCCGCAGCCAATGTAACATCGCTACGCTAATCAGATGAATCAATAGTTCAGAGAGGGGTGACAGGGGGGGGGGGGGCGGGAGGAGGTAGGTGAGGTGGGAGATAAGCGGCGGGAGGTGAGGTGCGGGATATGGGAGAAAGAGGGGCGGGAGGTGGAAGATGAGGGGACGGGAGGTTTTAGGTGAGGGGCGGGGCGGGGCGGGAGGTAGGAGACCAGACCCCTGTCACCCCCTCATTTCATGCCTGCATGGCTAAGCCCCTGGGGCCTGTCGCCATCGTTCTGTCATGTATATCAGTATGTATGTTTTGTAGACACATTATTATATTATGATTATCTGAAATTATACTATGTACATTAATCGTCATGTTTTGTCCTTATTACGTTATGTGGTACTGACTTTTTGTTGGGCCAAAACGTCGTTATTATTATGACCGGATAATTTATCAAAGGTTATAAAAAAGCTGACACCGGGCAAATGGCGGAGCAGGAACCTGCAGCGAATTCACTCAGTCTGCATACACTTCTTGAATGTCTCGGATTAGGCGCGTTACGTCAACGGTTTGATGAAGATACACTAGATTAAAAGTTTATCTGAAAGTGAATTGCCGGTGACGGTGAAGCAGACGAAACTAGTTCTCTTAGGCGAATTATATCCCCCTTACCTATGGTTTCAACCCTAACCGGATCAAATCACTTTCAGATAAACTTTTAATAATCTTAATGTCTATTTTATCTTCATCAAACCGTTGACGTATCGCGCCTAATCCAAGACGTTCAAGAATTGTATGCAGACTGAGTGAATCCGCTGCAGGTTCCTGCGCCGCCATTTTCCCGGTGTCAACTTTTTAGCTCACCTGAGCGAAGCTCGTGTGAGCTATTGTCCGTCGTCCGTCGTCCGTGAACATTTTCAAACGTCTTCTCCTCGGTAACAATTTGGCCTATAGTCACCAAACTTCATAGTCATAGTCCTTATGTAGGGTGATTACAAAATTGTTAAAATGACGTCATTACGTAATCCAAGATGGCCGCTGTCTAAAAATAGCACAAATTCTTCAAAAATGTTCTTCTCAGGAACCACCAACCGGATTTCGACAAAACATGTTAGGAATGATCGATGTACAATCCTCTTTCAAAGTTGTTAAAATGGTGACCCCGGGGTCAAAAATGGGCGTGGCCCGTGGGGTCAAATTGGGGTCAAATTGTATTTTTGACCGAATATGGTCATGTCATATATTAAATCGAAGGTATCAACGAGGCGATCACTCTCGTGCATTTTTTGTCGAAATCTGATAGTTATTTCATCCAAGATGGCCGCCGAAAGGTCAAAAGGTCGTTCTTCTACTAGAGATTTCAAAATTCTTCTTCACATGAACCGCTTGGCCCATGGTAGCCAAACTTAAAAGTTATGGTCCATGGGTGAAGCCTTTTAAAATTTGTTAAAATGGAAGCCATCGCTAATCCAAGATGGCCGCCGTCTAAAAATAGCATAAATTCTTCTCACGAACCACCAGACCGATTTCGACGAAACTTGACAGAATGATCGATGTGCAATGCTTTTTCAAAGCTGTTGACATGGTGACCTCTGGGTCAAAAATGGGCATGGCCCGGGGGGTCAAATAGGGGTCAAATTTTTTACGGAATATGGTTATATAATATATAAAATCTAAGGATTGCAATACAAAGTAGGCTGGAAGCAGCCTGTTGTGATCTCCAAACCTCTCAAAGTTGTGTAAGATATATCTGTACATATCGCGAGAACTCCTACCCTGGTGACTTCTCAAGTTTGTTGCATTGACATTTTGTGCCTGTCATGGGCTTATTTTGATGTATATGTAGTGACAACGTTACATACCAGTATTTGCTTGATTTTTGTGACATTGCACAGGTGAGCGATATAGGGCCATCATGGCCCTCTTGTTATATAACCCTTGATAACTTATCCCGTCATAATAATAACGACGTTTTGATGCTACAAAAAGTCAGTACCATATAACATAATGTCGTAAGGACAAAACATGACGATTAATGTACATAGTATAATTTCAAATATACATAACATAATACTGTGTCTACAAAACATACATACTGATCTACATGACAGTGGTCGTAAAGTGTGTCAGATGGACGAATAACTCGAGACGGACGAATGAACTTCTGCAATGCCTTACCACTGGTAAATGTGAAGGGAACAACGGCATACAGAGCACATGAAACGCCCATTTCCTAGTCCAAAAGGAGCTATGTCTATTATATACCTACTTAGTGTGGATGGACAGATGGACGGAGAGTTGCAAACCATACCGACATTGTCGATATGGGAGAGTTACAATGGCTCATTCCGTTATTATTAGCCGATCTATTTATAGATCGGCTAATATGTTGGTTATCCATCGAATTCTGAAAAAAGTTTGTAGCAACCCTTTTCTCCGCTATTCGGTAATCTACGAACGCGAATTTTTCTGTATCACTTCCAAATTGCATCAACCGATAAAGTTTGCATTTTTAGCAATTATCTCCGTTTAAAACTTTACTTATAGCCAAATAACACAATTTTGAATACTTAATGAGCTGAACGCCTGAAGAGATTTAACCCGGAAGTTATTGTTGTTGAAGTCCATAGTTGGCTCTAATGGCCATATACGCCAACATACGCCGATTATTGGGCTAATTTAAAGCTTTTATTTATTAAACAGAACAAGTTTCAGCCACGTATAATCGCGTAAAATGTGTTTATTCGGCTAATTTATAATCGACCTCTGCTCAAAATCTCCTTACTAGTAACCCCAGCATTTTCGGGTTTATCCCAGCATCTCGGGTTTATCCCATTGGATCGCGTATGCGCGTCATTTGACGCTAGTTAATATTCACAAAATTTTCCACCAATCAAAACGAAGAATTGCCCTTCATAGCCAACTTTGATTTGTTTACGTATCATGCAGGGATGGCAGGGATGCATCCAGCACGCGCGATTGCGGCAACCCCTTTAATTATTGTCAATGCCGCAAATTATTGATTGTCTTGCGCCCGACATCGCGCAAAAAATCACGGATGGGGCACATTAGGCCAATCTGGGCATGTGCCTGAATACGCAGGAGCTTGCGTCTATTTTTAGATGACACTGTAACCGCTAGATATATATAGCCCTGGTAGCTCCGCCCACTCGCATGCTGCCACAGAATTCGGACAAACACACACACAGTGACTACAACTTTGTGTATTGCGGAGTGTAATTTGTAGATAAATAGAGCATACAGTACAGGTGTTACGCTGGAATATTTCGCAACATAATGGTGACAACAAAACATTGCTGCTATGGCATTGCTGCTATTGGATGGATTTGGGAACGGGTTTCCAAAACCTGCACAAAATCGAGAAAAAATGTCAACGCTGGGTACAGAACTGTGGTCGAAAATAGTTTACCATTGACAATGTTACCAGAGACACCTACATATGTTCGATGCACTTTACCCTGATTTGATCGGCTAATAACATCATGCTCTGCATGACTTTTCATTCATTTATAAATAGAAAATGGGTGTCCCGAGCGAATCGATGAAAAATGGACTAAATTTCCGACAAGTTGAAAAATCATCTAGTATTTATAGAAATTATCAAGCGTGGTAGGGTGTATACAGTCTACACAACATAACAATGCATACACATAATGATAAGTCTACACAACATAAATATGTATGCACATAACATAATGGTTAGTCTACACAACATATCAATGTATGCACATAACATAATGATAAGTATACGTAACATAATGATGTATTCACACAACATAATGGTAAGTCTACACAACATAATGATGAATGCACATAACATAATGGTAAGTCTACACAACATAATGATGTATGCACACAACATAATGGTAAGTCTACACAACATAATGATGTATGCACATAACATAATGCATAATGGTAAGTCTACACAACATAATGATGTATGCACACAACATAATGGTAAGTCTACATAACATAACAATGTAAGTCACAAAACTTAATGTTGTATGCACATAACATAAGCAAATTGGAAAGTCTACACAACATAATGATGTATGCACACAACATAATGGTAAGTCTACATAACATAACAATGTATGCACATAACATAATGGTAAGTCTACATAACATAATAATGAAAACACACAACATAATAATGTTATGACATAACATAATACTATAATGACATAAAATAACGACGCAGGAACATAACGTAATAATATATGCACACAACACGATATTATGACATAACATAACGATGCATATACATAACATATTCATAAATGCACATAACATAATGATAAGTATACACAACAAAACAATGTATGCACATAACATAATGGTAAGTCTACATAACACAATGATGTATGCACATAACATAATGGTAAGTCTACATAACACAATGATGTATGCACATAACATAATGATAAGTCTACATAACATAATGATGTATGCACACAACATAATGGTAAGTCTACACAACATAATAATGTATGCACTTAACATAATGAAAATGCCCATAACGAGGCAGCAAAGGCGTTCCATATTAATTGGTGGGCGGAGAGTGGCTTCATGATCACGGTGTTCAGCACACATGGTATGGATGTCATTTGAGCATTTTCAGGGAGTTTAGTAATTGGTATACCCCTGCCCACCTCCCTGACATAATGAGAGTCGCGGGGGGGGGGGGTATCCCTTAGCCCCTGCTCTAGTTAATGTAAGCTTGCAGATATGACGTTTACACATGAAAAAAAAGCAAACAAAACAGTATGACATTTATCCAAAAAGTATGTACATGACACGCACCGAGAACAACCCAACATTTGAACGACGAATTTTAAGCACTATAATAAGGCACATATCTTCAGTTCTGAATGGGTTGTCTATACTATATTGACCTTGATCTGATAAAAATTACCCTTATTTGACGGTGCTTGCTGGAATCCTGAAAGTGGGGAGGCCCACCCCCGCCCCCCCCCCCCCCGTCCACCTAAATTCGCCACTGAAATATATGTGCATGTACCTTGTTGAACTTGATTCTATCTATAGATATGTATGCACAGTGTGGATAATATTCTACAATTAGCATGTATTTGATTAAATTTATGTTTTATATTAAATTTATGCTCTATGGTATCATAAATGGTGGTAAACATGGTATATTGTAAACAGGACAAATAATTGGCACACTATCTATGAGAAAGCTGTGCATATTATACATGTATAACGTTTCAAACCAATCCAATCTAAATTTGCAGAGGTATCAAATGGCATTTCCCAGTGCTTAGAGTAGTATTACGTTTCTGAACATATGTATTTTGGCTGTGATTGGAGAAATGGTGCTTATGGAATTTGTGACCTGTGTAGCTCCTGATCAAATAATAAATGGCATCGTTAAATGAAGCCTATCCCTCGCTGGCAGCATTGATAATAAAAATAAAACACAAGTCATCCGTGAACTTGGGCGGTCGAACACGGGTCGTACGGACAGCCTTGATAATAAAAAAGAAATAAAAAAAACAAGTTTTGCCTTACAAATTTGCCTTTCCAACAAGGTGAACACAAGTCCTCAGTGATCTTGACCTTCAAAACAAAACACCATCCCTAGACACACATTGTGGACAAATATGTATTATCAAAATCGGTGAAATGGTTCAGGAGTTATTGAAAAATGATGGTGTTACTAACGTACGTATGTACGTATATGTACATAGACTAACCGTTAACGTTACATCCCCTATCGGCGAGGGGATAATGCCATATTCCTGTAGCCTGACAATGATCTATATTGTTTACTAGAAGAATGACGTGTGTTTGGTTGATGGAATGGTGAACAGTGCAGATCCTGATCAGAATGTGCAGAAGCACAGGCTGATATAGATATACACCGGTCGCAAAACCCATATGCCCCATTTTTCCATTCACAGCCATATATATGACACAGTGAATGACATTAAAATAGTAAAACATATATATATTATTGAAAACATTACTAGAGTTGCAAACTTGTGCAATTAGTTTTGCAAAAAATAGCTGTCATATTTCTCGCAGATGTAGTCACACGACAAACTTGTTTTGACTAGACACAATGTCAACGATAACATTCAGTTTTCACTCTGTAAACAATTTGGTAGTTTTGCATATCCTACACATATCGTATGTTAAGGAATTAGATCATAGAAAGATACACTTGCCTTCAATGATATTTGTTTCATAAGAGTGATGCAATATATCAACATACGATTATGTGAATATTCTCTCGTTACTGCATACTATATGGTACATTGAGTTGCCATCTCCGCCATGTTTGTACAAGCTACATACAGTTTCACCACTTCGAACGTTTGACACATACAGAAATAATATGACAATGAAACAAATACTATTTTGTGCAGTACATCATAGACAGATGTGTGAGTAGCTACATGTACATTATATGATATGTTCTACTTCATATTTTGCGTTCTTTGTCAAACGACAGAACAGGTGAAACTGGCTAATGGCTGGAACACACAACGATGGCCAACTTGGCCACTCCATGTGCCGTAACAAGGCAGTGTTAACATATATGTTATGCATATATTCCATCACATTTACGAAGCAATAATGATATCTTTGAATCAAACGATGATCATGTATAGAACGGGTCCTTAAGGTATTACAGCGTTTGTGGTGATTATACATGTACAGTATTCAAGTGCATGTAAAATGCTGAAAATATATTTTAATACAGTGCTTGAAGAGTTTCAAGCAGGTATGTATTCGTGTGTTATCTGCAGCAAAGTGGCGGTCAGTAATAACCATGAATCGGTAAAATGGATTACATAACTACTCCCATGGTTTTCCATAAATTATGCAATAGGCCTACAACTTAGTTCAATTTATATAGAAATTTCCTGGAGTTGATGTTTACTATATCGGCAGCTGACATTCAAATTAACTGACAAACACATGTTTATGACCAGTGACAAGTTGCGCCTGAATTTATACAACATTGAGTGTTTCTGTTTCTGCGCATCTTCGGAAGTACCATCTGAGACGCTTTAACCCTTAGACCGCTACTCACTACAATTGTCGTCTGCTGTTGCTTTTATATCTTGTCTTATTTCTCAATAAAAACATGGTTTGACAGCACTTCAGAATAATTTCCAATTGAAATGATTCTGAAGTGCTGTCAAAGCATGTTGTAAATTATTCTAAAATGCTGTCAAAAATTGAAAATAAAAAATAAACAGCAGACGACAAAATAAAGATAGTGGTCTAAGGGTTAATAACCATATATAAAGTCTGAGAGTATCTTGCACCACAGAATCCAATATAGTCAGTGAAATTGTTTGAAGTTTGGTGCTCAAAAGTTTAAACTAGATCATGGCGTTGCTGATGGCATATTCATTCCTCTTCGCAAGTCCCACATAGATGATACATGTAGTACTGAATGCAGACCCAGCCAATCTCTGGTAGGGATGTTCTCATCATATGGTTTCCTGAAAAATATAACTTAAAACATACGATACAACTAGTTGAATACAATTTATATTTAAAGACAGCAATTTGAATAAAGTAGACATCTTGTGATTACTTATTACAGCTATTAATACATATCCAGTGGTAAAATGAAAGAACAGCATTTCTTTCATTTTACCACTGCACATTACATAACGTAAACAAATCAACAACCCATTTGCAAAAATAAACTAGACAAAAGTATATCGCAATGCACCATTTTCCAAATTTCAAGGTCTGAAATGGGTAGATAATCCATGAGCCGGAAATCAAATGAAAAATCACTTTGCGGATGTATGTACAAACCGTAACTTGCATTATAAGTAAGCCACATACAGAATCTCAAGTCTCCATCTATCATAGTTGTGAATAGTACAGGACACAACAATTCCACTCGTCCGCTCGTCCTGGCGAGTGGAAACGAGTTAAAATTTCAATTTTTGTAATGTACATTTCTTAATTTTGACATTCCTCTCAAAGTAAGGACGAGTACAAATTTCAAGAATGTTCGTGCCCTGTACAGGCTGTAGTAACTCTTGCAATCTACTCCTGTACTGCACATCTACGGGCGGTAGGGGAGTAGATTTCAAGAGTTACTGTTCGCAACTAGATCTATCATGTCTGTTATGGTTTAAAAGTTTTACCTCTGCCCAGGGCTCCAGATAAAGAATTAGTAATTGAGTATTGTCACTCCATCATTTCTGAAGCAATTGGCTATTTCAAAATTTTAATTGGGTAAAATAAAATCACACTACTGTTTACACATCAACAGACAGCAATTATTGAATAGTTTGCTTCGAAATGAAAACATGTCTTGTCATTTCATTATAATTGTCTCCTTGGGAGACAATTCTAATGAAATACCAAGATGTGTTTTGATGGAAAATAACAAAAATATGCTATATTTGTGGTCTGTTTATTGTTTCCTGCAACATGATAAAGGTACTACAATTTTGTATTGCTTTTTGATACTCGCTACTTAGTATGATTTCAATTGGGTTTTTGGCAATTTGAATTGGGTATTTAAGCAAATACGCAGCTTATCTGGAGCTCTGCCTCTGACAAGAAAACGTGATGGACATACATGTACGGACGTGAGACGTATGTACGAACGGACACTTGTGACAAACAGAATAAACCCATTTTTCCCCCAAAAAGGTGGGTGCAAATTGGTTAATGCTAGAAGACATCTAGTTCGGCGTGGTGTAGGCGTTACCGCAGGAAAACGTCATACAACGCGTGATATTTTAACTCCGCCTCTCGCCGTGGTGATATGTCTGAAAATCCTAGTTCGGCTGACTTTGCTGAAAAGACAGCGAGGACAGGTAGACATCTAAAAAAAGGCACGAGACCGATGTCTCATCGGGGAGTCGTAGCTGTAATATGCAATGAAGTAAGGAGTATGGTGGGCTAATGAATAAAATGAAAACATAAAAAACAATAGTCCATAGATCTACACAAAAAGTGTCATACCGCAGATAAGTTTCTCGGCTTTTGATTGGCTAGCTTGCCTGGTCATATATATTATATGACCTGCCAAAGGCTTTGAACATAGAGAAATTGCGATTCCCCTCCGGCGCCTCGCTTCCAATGAAGACACATTTTGAAAGCGTCTAGCGATTTCGAATTGTATTCCTCAATAAACACAATAAAACACCGAATTGATCAATACAAGTAACACATTTTACACTCAAAACCAGTCTTTATTGTTTATTTTTCCATAAATATTCTTCGCTCATCAAAATATGAGCGAAAAACTAGCCAAAATAACGAAAATTGCTTTTCAAATCTCAACACGCTTGGTTTCGTGACACGGCTATATTTAGGTCAACTATGGGTTCCACGCACGAAACCGCGGCGCAGCAATGACAGCGAATGTTTGGGAACCAGTCGCATTATTCTAGATAGCCGAGGGTGAACATACCTTCAGACGGGTAATATTGGTCTGCTGATTTATGCTGAATATTGGTTCATGTAGGTCCTTGTACAGTCCACCGAACCGTGTGTATACAGCAGTGGGCCATGTCTGTTGATTCTTACTGGATATATGGTTCATGTAGGTTCCGGTACAGTCCACATGTCTATGTGTATATATCCTAGTGTGCTATAGCTGGTGATTCTTACTGGATATCTCGTTCATGTAAGTCCCGGTACAATCCACATGTCTAATTGTATAGATCCTATTGGGCGATTACTGGCGATTCTTACTGGATATCGGGATCATATAGGTCCCGATACAGTCCACATGTCTGTGTGTATAGATCCTCGTTAGTTATAGGCGATTAGCTGGTGATGCTTACTGGATATCGGGTTCATGTAGGTCCCGGTACAGTCCAAATGTCTATATGTATAGATCCCAGTGGGCTATAGCTGGTGATGCTTACTGGATATCTGGTTCATGTAGGTCCCGGTACAGTCCACATGTCCGTGTGTATAGATCCTCGTTAGTTATAGCTGGTGATGCTTACTGGATATCGGGTTCATGTAGCTTCCGGTACAGTCGAAATGTCTATGTGTATAGATCCTAGTGGGCTATAGCTGGTGATTCTTACTGGATATCTGGTTCATGTAGGTCCCGGTACAGTCCACATGTCCGTGTGTATATATCCTCGTTAGTTATAGCTGGTGATGCTTACTGGATATCGGGTTCATGTAGGTCCCGGTATGTGTATAGATCCTAGTGGGCTATAACTGGTGATTCTTACTGGATATCTCGTTCATGTAGGTCCCGGTACAGTCCACATGTCTATGTGCATAGATGCTAGTGGACTATAGCTGGTGATGCTTACTGGATGTCAGATTCATGTAGGTCCTGGTACAGTCCACACGTCTATGTGTATAGATGCTAGTGGGCTATAGCTGGTGATTCTTACTGGATATCGGGTTCATGTAGGTCCCGGTACAGTCCAAATGTATGCGTGTATAGATCCTAGTGGGCTATAGCTGGTGATGCTTATTGGATATCTCGTTCATGTAGGTCCCGGTACAGTCTACATGGCTATGTGTATATATGTGTACTAGATGCTAGTGGGCTATATCTGGTGATTCCTACTGGATATCGGGTTCATGTAGGTCCCGGTCCTGGTTTATGTAGGTCCTGGTACAGTCCACATGTCTATGTGTATATATAATAGTGGGCTATAGCTGGTGATGCTTACTGGATATCTGGTTCATGTAGGTCCTGGTGCAGTTCACATGTCTGTGTGTTTAGTTCCTAGTGGGCTATAACTAGTAAGTCTTACTCGATATCGGGTTCATGTAAGTCCTGGTACAGTCCACATGTCTATGTGTATAGATGCTGGTGGGCTATAACTGGTGATTCTTACTGGATATCTCGTTCATGTAGGTCCCGGTACAGTCCACATGTCTATGTGTATAGATGCTAGTGGTCTGTAGCTGGTGATGCTTACTCGATATCGGGTTCATGTAGGTCCTGGTACAGTCAACATGCATATGTGCATAGATCCTCGTTAGTCATAGCTGGTGATTCTTACTGGATATCTCGTTCATGTAGGTCCCGGTACAGTCCACATGTCTGTGTGTATATATCCTAGTGGTCTATAACTGGTGATTGTTACTGGATATCTGGTTCATGTAGGTCCCGGTACAGTCCACATGTCTGTGTGTATAGATCCTAGTGGGCTATAACTGGTGATTCTTAATGGATGCTAGTGGGCCATACCTGGTGATTCCTGCGGAATATCTAGTTCATGTAGGTCACGGTACAGTCCACATGTCTATGTGCACCCTTATATGACTATGGCTTATGTAGTAGACACAGTTTATTTAAAAACTCATTACCTCATTATGTGACATTGTGTATCAGTTATAAAAATGGTGTTGGTACACACAAAGACAACACTAACAAATATGCCTAATAATCAATACATTTATTGAACACGGGCATATACAAATTAGATAATCAACTTTATCAAACACGAGTTCACTGAATATGATTTATATATTTAAATAGTCACAGATTCAGTAACTATTATAACATGTTGTTAGAAATCTCAGAGGAAAAGAGAAACTGTCTCCCTAGTTTCCTGAAAAATTGTCCTAGCATTTGAATATCATTTATAATACAAAACAATTGTTCGAAATCATATTCGGCAAAAATATAATGTTCCTTAATAGTTTATATGGCACCGGCTGAGAATATATATATGCGACCGAGTAGCCGCAGATCAGCCTGCATTCAGCTCAGTGCATTCACTGGTCGTTAATCCATCCATGGAGTAGCATTAGTAACACCAGTAAAACAAATAAAATCTAATCATACTGTGTCAGTGTGCAAAGATATATATCTCCAATTAGTGCCCTTTTTCGCAATCTTTGTAAGTTTCTGTTTCTTCAGCCGGTGGCCCATGTGTTAAATACATAAAATATTTTCACAATACAGAGGATTCCAGAAATTCTTGGATGAATGCTATGATGAAATCAGACACTTTGAGTCAAGTGAAGCGTGGTTCAATTTGTTCTGTTTTGTTTCGATCTCGTATTCAACCTGCTGCATGGGGGGGGGGGGTGGAAATCACAAAATAAAAACGGAATATTTACATCGGAAAAAAATATATTCAGCCCTGAAATTAGAATAACCTGACCTGGTGCCAGGTCTATATCACACCAAGGCCACTCGGCCCGTTCCCCTAAAAGTATTAAGACTATGATTAATCATATTACTCATATAAGGGGTATAACCAGATTCAACTCTCACATACAAGAAAGCGAAAGACGTACATGAGAGCCAAACCGGTCGGGATTCCGGTAAGGTTGAATCCCGATCGTTAAATTACCCATCGCATGTTCACACCTGCCACCCACTCAATTTGTTCTGTGTCACCCAATGTATTACAAATGCATTTATGAAATGCTGAATTATTCCATGGAGGGAAAAGAAGTTATAATCAATTAACCTCAAAGTAAAACTTTCTATTCTGATTATTTCATAAGTTGGTGACCTTGACATTGGATGTTAAATATAGATACATGGATAAACACAGGTGTGTAAAACGTATGAGAAATGCCATGTGTTTTCGGACAACTGTGAAATTTCATTGTGCATAATAAAATTATTTTCGTCATCGTTTTATAAGATATTTTCTGAAAATGTGAAAATTTATTTTTCTTGAAAATTATTTTTCCGGAAAATCGTAGAACGTCTGAAATTAAATATCCTGCACTCATTAGCCCTGAGGGCAAATATAACTCCCAATGTAATTGACTGTGTCAACGGATAGTTGCCGTTTTGTTCGGACAGTCAATAAAAATATATGCATGTTAACGTCATTGCTTACAAAACAAGATGGCGGTCATCGAACCAAACCAAAAATAATTGTCATTTTCTTCTCTTATAATGATCATGGAGGAATATCAGACATAACCACACACACCATGTGTTTTCTATCTTAAATAGAAATCCTTCTAATTCTCAAAGATAATAAGGTTACGTAAAAATCTCTGACAAATTTATAATTTCCCCAGTCACTTCAGCCAGAGTCTGGCAGAGAGGAAGTACCGAACTGAAGGTCGCAACATTAACTTTAAGAAGCATATTTCCAATAAATTAGGCGGTAATAACTATTCGTGTTCATTTTCTCAGTAAAACTCTGCTAAATTGGTCTGAAAATGACTGATTTTAGAGATTAGAGCTGGTTTTATGATATCACGTAACACTATCAAAAACTACGTCATATATTTAAATAAAAATAAAGGAGAAGGCTGAAGTGCTCGTGAAAATAAAGGTGTCTCGGGCTGATATGAGGGCAGGTATGAAACAGAAATTATAACAAATTTGCATCAACGTTAGGTTTAATAATGCACTAATATTGTGACATTGACCTTGTGGTTAGTGGGTGTATGATGGTCGTAGTTTTGTCGCAGCATGCTAGAGAATCATTAGATAAAGGCATGTGTGAAATATCAAAACGAAAGGTGAAAGGAAACAGAAATAATAAAACAAAAATCGTCGTCGTTAACGTTCCGAATTTTTTAATACGGACAGATGGACGGGGGTTTGACATATCAAATATTATAAATGTGTAAAAAATGTTTTGAATCATTCAAACGCTTAACTTACTGTGACAGACTCAGGGCTGCATACATGTGGTTTCTCAAGTCCTTGCGGCTGGGGAAAAACCTGTTGCTTGTATCAGGAGCCCCTGGAAATGTCGCCTTAGAAAATGCTGTTATGTGGCGATTCATTTCACTACGTTTCTGACACCATCTGATACCAAAGAATGCATTTTGACAATAACATCCTTGTGGATATCATGTGTGAGACAACCAATCTGAAATAAAACATCGAACAAGAACTCTGTGGAATGATATTTGGTGGTTGTATTACTTTTTATATGAATTATTTTTATATTATATATTATTCCAAAATTTGGCTTGAACAAAGGATTACACGTAAAAATTACACACATTGTCCCCAAGGTGACGACTGCATTAGGTCATACATGTTAGTGTTAGTTGATTTCGATATTCTAAAATGCTTTCGGCATCACATTATGTATGATCATGTATTTAGATAATCAGACAGATGCCAAAGTGGCAACTACAAGCGGGCGCAATAAAAAACACCTTTGCACATGTCGGTAAGTTTGTTTGTGATGTCAGTGTTAGATAGCGGGACGGGTTGGACAGTAATGGACACCCATATGGAAGGGAGAACAATAAGTTAAACTGGGAACAAGAATTTATTCACGTTTCGTTTTTGACTCCATGCTGGTGACCGAAGTTGGTTTTCCCCTCAGACTCAACCATTTCGATTGGTTGACATGGAGCTCAAGCGCCATCTCAAAGAATCCAAAATGCCCGAGTACCAGCTTGAGATCTGTGCCAAGTTTTACAATCAGGGTCACCAAAGGCATAAACAGGTATACATGTAACATAATAATGCACTGACGTGCATGGTCTTGTTCAATTAAAGGTTCCATACTCGAATGTCTAGGGGTTTTACAAATTAGTATGTGAAGGGAGATAACTCAAATAACAGGCCAAGATTTCCAAAACTGAACCAAAGTCACAACTATTCTAGTAATCTGCACTGGTGAGCCACCATTAGCATATTCCACGGTTATAAATACATCATCTATTGCTGATGACAATAATAATAATTTCACAAAGGGAGGTAACTCTCACATGATGGTTGATCAACTGTTTTGACAGATCATTTATTCTGTGTTCTGACAAAACCGGGCTTAATGGTCTTCACAACAAGGGTAGATTATCATCTGACTGTATAGCAAACAGATTTTTTATTCAACAATAATCAAAATTATGTGATACTGAATGGTGTGCAGTGTATACCCTGATCAGACTGTGCGGAGGCGCAGACTGATCTAGGTATACACTGTCGGCAATGGTCATAAAACTCGTCTTGTCAGAAGACATGCCGTTTATAACGTTTTATCACAACAACAAGATGATTGTCTGATTCACATAGACTGAAAATCAACAAGTAAATCAGCTCTGGTACATTACATATACAAACGTTATTACGACTGATTAAACCAAGGATCACGACCATCAACTAACATGGTTTCATTCAACAGGGGTAACTATGTGTTACATAATACCGACTATTCATAATATTATATAACAACATTCACGACAACCTGTCTGGGTGCATGTCATGCTTTACTGGGTAGAACCAGTACCTGGACTCGGTGGTGATGCACAATACAATATGTCAGTCGTGATTTGCGAACAATCATAAATGCTGATCGACATTATACGGCAATCAGACTTGCATCAATATTCATATCCGATTAATGGATTCATGGTTAATTACTTAATTGCTCTCATTAGTCTTTGATTAATTAATAAAATCTCCAGCAAATCTCAAACTCACATGTACATGGTATGAACAGTAATAAATAATAATAAATAATAAAAACAAGAAATGGCATCGTTGCACGAAGCGAAAGTGTTACAGACGGAAACACAGACACACGGTCGCACGTACACACATACACACATACACACGGATGAATGTACACACGGATGAACAGACGCACGGATGAACAGACGCACGTACGCACGTACGCACGGTCGCACGGACGCACAGATGCACATGGTTCTGCAATCATGGACAGGTCGAATATGTGCACAAAATCATGTGATCATAACGCAAAACATGTAAATTGTTGATCTATAAAGGTCTGTTCAAAGTTATCGGCATATTTGCCAGTCAGGCTCAACAACAAGCAACAAAATACTGTGTGAACGGACGGACAACCGGTACGTTGTCAAAACACACACAGTATTCATAGGAACACATTTTGCATAAATGTATGTGTACATAATTATTAACCCGATTACACGCACTTTTGGTCAATAATGATTTTCTGCATCTGTATGTTACGACAACTTCATTAAAATAACTAGTTTTATACAAATTTGGCTTTTCATGGGATTAGGAACGCCTGAATTAATTGTTCTTTGAAAAGAACATGGCCACACTTTCGTCGAATTATCGCTATTCCACGATTGTCAGACAGTGTCACTTTGCCAATAATTCCGTCAACCATTCGTTTACAATATTTGAGTATTCTTGTCATTGTTATTACCTGTGGAAGGGAGAACAATAAGTTAAACTGGGAACAAGAATTTATTCACGTTTCATTTTTGACTCCATGCTGGTGACCGAAATTGGTTTCCCACACGGAGAGCGACCAAAAATAAATCTCCCGAGTTCTCTCCCTTCCACTGCAATCGATGCAATTACAAGAGGACCACTCTACTGACTCTACTGGCTTGAACAACAGTGATTGCTACACTCTCCCCTACCAAATAAATGTCGTCTCGACATTTTCAACAAGTAAATTTATACAATTGTTAGCAAGTAAAAAAAAATATACTACATATAGCCTACATGTAGCATAAACTGTACACGGTTTATATGTATCACCAGCAAATGGAATTAATTGTGCTCACGAACAAACAGTGTATAGTACGTATTTATAAACCAATATGTCCAATTTCATATTGGTTAAACGAGGAATAAAAATTCAGATAAAGATGGCCTTTCTTTTTCTGTATTTCACCACAGTGATCACCCCCTGATGGACACAGCTAAATGCCTTGAACAGACACCTCCGGCATACATAGAAAATATAACATACCTATGGAGATTTCATCGCGAACCTGTGATACTCATGGACTTGTAGACTATCTGATCCAAATAGTTACGTTTACCCGCTCACAGGACTTCCGATCTCTCCTCATAGATCTCGCTGTTACAACAGCAACTAACTTACCGTCTCCAGTGTGGCGGATCCATCACGGATCCCTCGGTCCAGCCGTGGAAATAGAGTTGACCGCTAGAACTATTATTTACCTGTGGGTACAACGACGGTTTTCCCAGGGTATCATATGTCAGTTTCTTAGGTGGTTGCCTAGTCCTCTTTGGAAGGCTTGGGGGGGGGGATTCTCTACTTCCACGCTAGCATTGCTGCTAGAATCTTCGGCACGAGATTCTTCCTCAGACGAGGCTCCACCGTCAGCTAGGTCACTAATCTCAGACTCGACGTCTGATTCGACTTCTGCCTGTACTGACGGTACGAATACCTGTGCATCTGGATTCAATTTGAACTCCGGACCCTCTGCCGTAGAGGACAACGGATCATCCACGGGTACTGGGATTGGCCACTGATCCTCTGAGCTGCTACAACTGGGTGGTGGTACAAGGGTCGGCTTGGAACGAGGAGCTGGTTTCCTGTTCTGTGACGTTTTACCTACGTCTGGCCGCTGATAAGCCTCTAATGGTAGGATATCACATTGAAGTAGCAAATTGCGGTGTAACACCCGACACTGCTTCTTACCGTTATCCGCTCTAACCTGATAAACAGGCGAATCCTCATGCATCCGCCTAACCGCTGTGTGGATATCTTGTTCCCAATAAGAACGCAGCTTACCTGGTTTCCCTCTCTCTGAGAGGTTTCTCACTAACACCCTATCTCCAGGTCGCAGAATGGCACTTCCCAGGCCCTTGTCGTGCTGCGACTTACCTTCGGCTGCTGCCTTGTTAGCACTTTGTTGAGCTAACCTGTATGCTTCCTGCATACACTCTGTCCACTTCTCCACATATGATCTGTATGATCCTGGGTCCTGACCAGCCATCTGTCCAAAAACTAGGTATATTGGCAACCGGGGTGACCTACCAAATAGGAGGAAGAATGGCGAGTAACCGGTCGCATCGTGTGTTGTGGAGTTGTAGGCATGTACTACCTTGTTCACATGATTCTTCCAATCATGTTTATGATCCTTTGGGAGGGTCCTCAACATGCCGAGCAAGGTACGATTGAAACGCTCCAGTTGTCCATTTCCCTCTGGATGATACGGGCTTGTTCGAGAATGAATGACTCCACAATGTTTCTGCAGTTGCTTGAATAGTTCATTCTCAAACTCCTTACCTTGATCGTGATGGAGCTGACTGGGAAATCCAAAGCGTAAGACAAAATCGTTGAAAATCTTGTCAGCTGCGGTTTTACCGGACTTGTTCTTGGTCGGGTAGGCCTGGGCAAACCTGCTGAAATGGTCCATCACTACTAACATATACTCGTGACCACCCTTTGAACGTTCTAAGTGTACATAATCTATTGAGACCAGTTCAAAAGGGCAAGTGGTGGTTATCGATTTCAGCGGTGCCCGGCGATGAACATTGGGCCTACGATCTTTCAAACAGGCACATACCTTGGTGACAAAATGAAAGATATCACTGGCCATCCATGGCCAAAAGAAGCGATCTCTTGCTAGAGCAATAACTCTTTCTGACCCTAAATGTCCCATCTTCTGATGCAGCTCGGTATACACCAGTGGTCTGAACTTACTTGGGAGTGCCAATTGTAGAATATCTTCCCCACCTGGTGCTCTGTACTTCCGCCTCAACACTACATGAGGATATATTACCAGTTTATCCCACTCTCTTAACCAAGCCTTTTGGTCATTGTTCTTCCATTCACTTGCGTTGGATCGAGTCCCTCTTCTCACTGCCTGCATTACCTTACCATGCACCGGGTCCTGTTCTTGTGCCTGACGTATCTGCAACTTGCTCAGCACTGCAATATTTGAATGATTCTCATTGTTCTGGTTATCTACCTGTAAGTCAGGTTCTTCATAGTTCAGAAAGTATGTCTCTGTTTATTGCGAGGGTGTTACAATATAACATTATGTTTTAAGCAGACAGCGGCTAAATCTTCTCTTGCTAATTCATGCGCTGGGCAGAAGAAGAAATAGTGGTCCAGTTCTTCTATTTCATCTTCGTCGCACTGACTACAATTCAAATATACATCAATATCGCTGCCCTGCGGATGAAGATTTGCCTTTATACCGTTTCTACCTAGTCTGAGTCGTGTTATTATTTTATCTGACATTCTATCCTTGCTGTATTGTTTACATTTATTTGGTATGGTAGGCACCATGACTTGAAATGTGTGCCCGCCATAGTAATGCTTATGAATGTTATCCCATCGTTTTTGCCATTTTGATTTGATTGTTTGTTTAATGACTGAATATAATTCTCTGTGAGTAGGCAGAGTATTATTTTGTATTCCTATCAAATGAGCTGTGCTTGCCGCTCGGACGGCTTCTTCGTTTCCGGGTATTCCAACATGTGAAGGTACCCAGTCGATATTAATATTTTTCCCTTATTCCATATGTTTACTTATAAGAGTTTTAATGGTATGGACCTTGTCAGGTCTCGTTTTAGACGTACCTGTGTTGATTGCTTGGACGGAGCTTAGTGAGTCTGTTATGATTACAGTGTTATTGTAGTCTTTTAATTTTAGGTTGAATATGAGGGCTTTTTCAATTGCAATAAATTCCGAAGTAAATACATTGAGATTGGGGGCCAGTTTGTATTGTTCTACGTGACCCAGTTCCGGGACAACAAACGCAGCTGAGGTGATACCGAGTTCTGGGTTTTTGCTACCGTCCGTGTAGATGTGTAGGCTGTCTTTCCAAATATGTTCTAGATATTCCATTGCGTGTTGGAGGCTAAGGGCTGGATTCTTAGTTATATATTTTATAATTTCTGTGAGATCAGATCGAGCTGTAATTTGAAAGAGATAATACGGGATATGCGTTTTGAATGGCTGCATCTCGCATTCACCCAAATCATATTCTTCTGTTAAGGTTAATACATTCATTGCATAACATTTTTTTATATTGGCGTTTTTGTTGGTATTATTATTGACTGTATTGGTTGAGTCTCGTTTTAGTTTAATCATATTGTATATGTATGTATGCTGGTTGAGTTGTATTAGTTCATTGATTGGTAGGTGAGCGCCATGGGGTTGGGTTCGGGCCCAATATTTGAGTAATGTTTGTTCCCTTCTTAAATCTAGTGGTAACACTGATGTTTCTACTTCGATTAATGCGGCTCTTGTTGTTTTATAGGCACCCGTGGCAAACCTTAGCGCTGCTCTTTGAATTAATTCTAACTTATCCAGATGAGCAGCCGCAGCATCTTTGTACAGCATGCATCCATAGTCATCTTCGACAGGATTAATGCTTTATATAGTTGTAGGAGGGAAGATTTGTCTGCACCATAAGATGTACATGAGATTAGTTTCATTAGATTAAGATCCTTCCTACAACGTTGAATTAGATCTGATATGTGAGGTCCCCAGGTAAGTCTATCGTCCAAGTACATACCTAGGAACATTTTTTGTATGGTATTGCCTGATTGTTAACAACTAGTTCATTAATTTTGTATTGTTGATCTCCTTTATATGCATACCGTTGCTCCGTGGTTTTATAGAATAAGTGTCCTCCTCTATGAAAGATGACTGCCTCAGTTTTTAGTGGGGATATTTTAAACCCCCATTTATTTTGCCATGTTGTGATTGTATCTAATGTTGTCTGTACAGCCCCCAAGGCAATGTTGAGATCTGCATGTACATGCCAGATCGAGCTATCATCTGCAAATTGCGATAGGTCATTTTTCATAGTTGTAATTGAGTTATTCTCATTGAGTTCGTTAAACAATGTATCTATCATAATGTTAACCAGCGTTGGACTAACTACGCTGCCCTGTGGGCTACCGTTATCTACATTTTTAAATTCGGAGTGTTCTGTTCCTATTCTTACTCTAATTGTGCTGCCCGTCAGAAAGTTGTCAAGCCACAACAACAGTCTGCTATGTATGCCCTTCCCAATGAGTTGTTATATTGCACATGTTGTCTACATTATGTCAAAGGCTTTTTCTAAATCTAGGAATACTGCAACGACAATTTTCTTTTCCATCATGGCTGTTTTAACAATTGTGTCTAGTCGTGCGAGTTGATCTAATGTAGATCTGTTATTTCGGAATCCTGATTGGGTCGGGCTCAGTTTCTGATTTTTTTCTAAGTGATATTTGAATCTGTTAGCTATCATCGTTTCCATTATTTTACATATTGCTGGTTTAGAGAAATGGGTCTGTATGAGGGCAGAAGTGTTGGGTCCTTCTTTTGTTTCAATATAGGGATGATGGTAGCTTCTTTCCAGGTATCATGTAGTGTACCATTTACCCAGGACTTATTTATCACCAGAAGCAGTTGTTCCATAGATTCTTTGGGGAGATGCATTAGTATTGCATAGTGTATTACATAGTGTCTGCTCCTGGTGCAAAGCGTTTCTTATTTTTAAGGGCATATTTTAGTTCTGACATGATGAAGTACCGATTGAGGCAGTCAACCTCATTAGATTCTGGCCATAGCGTGTTAGTATCTATTTTTGTTTGAATTTCAGGGATTCTCTTAACCTTAACTGTTTTGAATTCGGGATTAAGGTTATTGTCACTTGACATAGTTGTATAATGGTCTGTGAGCACCTCTGCTTTTTGTTTGTTGTCGTACACAAGGCTATTGTTATGTAATAGTGGAGGCATTGGCTTTATAGCTTTTCCTCTGATTCTATTAAATTGGTCCCATAATTCTTTGCTCGTTTTGTCGTTATTTATTTCAGATATAAATTTCTCCCAACCACAACTTTTTGCGTCATTAATTACTTCAGTCGTGAGGGACTTAGCTTTCAAATATACCTCTCGCCTAGTTTGTTTAAGTGTTGTATGATATTTTTGTGCTTGTTTCCATCTACGCAGACAGTTCTCCCTGTTTGTAATGGCATCGGTACAAGCTGGTGTCCACCAGGGATTGGTTGGGCGATTATGAGCTTTACCACTTGTTGTGGTATACTCTCCTTACTTATGTTATAGAGGGTGCTCACAAATTCATTGTGGTATAGTTTTGTATCCAGATTTGTTATCTGTGTGTAGTCTATTAGTGCATAGTTGTTGGAATAGCTCCCAGTTAGCATGACCTAACTTCCATTTAGGGATGGTGGCGGGAGTACTTCTATGGTATTGGGTAGAAACTTTAGTAATTATGGGATCGTGGTCACTTCCTAGTGTAAAGTCATGGACGGACCAGGAGGTCAAGGAAGCTAAAGCATGTGTTGCTAATGTTATGTCGGGTGTTGTTCCAATATATTTACTTAAAGAAATGTGTGACGTATCGTAAGTTACAGCTCCGTTGTTAAGTACTACATAATCAGTGTTATCTAGAAATTGTAGTATTCCATCACCTACTTTATTTGTCTTCGGAATGTAATGCACGTCCCATAGTGGGTTGTGCCCGTTCAAATAACCCAATATTAGAGATTTATTTCTTAATTGTGTGACAATTGTATTGCGGTTGTTTAGTTTATGTTCGTGATTCTGGTTACCAGGACCAATGTACACATTAATTATATCAATGTTTCCTTTATTGCTGAGTACCTTAATACCACAATAGAGGTTAAAGTTCTACACATGCTATTCCGTTTTTAGCGTATACTCCTACCCCACTGCCATGGAAAGAATTAGTTGCGGAGGATACGAGGTTGTATCCAGTGAGTGTTGAAGGTTTTGACATTTCTTGCAGGCATATTACATCAGGTGACATTACGTTATTTTCTAAAACGTTGATAAGCTCTCCTATTCTTTTTACAAAGCCCCGACAGTTCTATTGAAAGACGTTCAGGGTCATTCCTTTGTTTTTGTTTCTACCCATATGTGTTTATTCTATATATGTTTGCTTAGGATGAGCTTTTTGGTGCATATGCTTGACTCCTTTTCTGTGAATTCTCCGTTGCTATCAAAGAACATAGTATATATACTCACCGAATAATTGCTCATTACTAAGCCGGTTTACGATTATTAGCAATGTACGTCATAGGATAATTAACTAATTGGAGAATAGGTTGACCTGACCTTTATCAGTGTCGAATATAATTACTGTGGGCGTCAAAGTTCTGTAAGCTATTGGTCATTACTTAGTCTTAATTGTATATGACATTTCCGAATATACTAAATGACATCAGGGAATGACCTGAATATTCATGTAAACAGAATGTTTTTCTCACCGGTATTCCATGCGGGTCATAGTGAACTTATGTATATATTGTACTTAATACGCCCACAGAATTCTACATAATTCTGCTATCTGAGAGACTTGTCAAGTTGCTATACAGCAAATAGTATACGATTTATGTCGCAGACGGACAGACATATAAGAGACACACGGACGAACAAACATACATAAGTAGCTGAGGTTAATTATGTTTCATTCCTATTTATCCCATAAAGTTAATTACTTTTTCTAATTAGTAATTATCTTCATGTACTATCATTGATCAAAAGGTTTAACTATGTTTGTTCGTCTCTTAGCTTCCTTAAATTATTGACTATACCACAATACATATATAGCTCACAACATGTCAATAGGTATACGGTGAATGTGACCTTTGATACATATTCTATCAACATGAAACAAATAATGTCACTGGTGATCATACATAATGGGTTATTAATGACAGGTCACAACACTTAAACACAATATATATCTGGATGTGTCTCTGTAACATATTTGCAGTATTACACGGAGAGTTTATGGGCGAAACAATGGATTCCATTCTAGGGGAGGCATTACGTCTGAGCCTGTATCTGAACTGTCATTGTCACTGTCTGGTTCCACCCAACAATTCGCTGCTAATGGGTAAACGATTTGCGTCGGGCGAGGTAACTGCTGCGGTGGTGTGGTAAGCGTTGATATCGGCGCTGCTTGCCGTTTACATGCAGAGTGATCTGCTACATGTAATAATACCTCTGCTGTTTGTAGGATTGATCTTCATAATATTGTCGCATCAATGGTTTATCGTCCGGTTCCATATTTCACGATTTCCAGATATCTGAAGCATAAGGAAATGTCACTAAAGTATTCATCATATTAATTGACATCTATATACACATAATATTACATAATTAACTATTTACACGGCGCCGCTAAGTCTATCGGTCGTCTCTCGAGTTGCCGATCATATTTGTTTGTGGAGCGATATCGCTTGCTTCAAACGGTGGAGACTGCCTGCTTGTCGCTCAATTCTGGGTAAACGTTAATGTACGACGGGATCGTTTCGTCTCACCACTTCTTGAAGAACCCTTAGTGTAGAAGGTGACTTCCTTCCTTCCTCGCTACTGGCGATTTTGTCTTCGGATACCACTGACTGGTTTCCCTCAGACTGTGTTTAACCTTATTACATAAGCGTTTATGACAAGAAATTATGAAAATTACTATCATTAGGGTGGAATTTAAACCTCCCAAACTGAATGCAAATAATCTAATTGCCTTACTCGGAGCTTTAACGAGTTTGACATGGTGACATTTCTGAAATGCATCAATAAAATTAGGCATGGGAATTTGTTTCAAATCGAGCAGTGTTTTAGGTATTTCTATGGCTGTTTCATTAGTGAAATTATTTTTAAAATACTTGGTGGTAAATTTGTATTTTAAAAGCGAAGCCAAGCTGTCGGGATTTTCGTAAGCCGTTTAGCGTTCATAATACATGAGCAAACTTAGATATGCATTGGCTGCGCGGCAAGTTTCATTGAGGTGCATAAATCCTAACGGTGATGAAATAAGAACATTGCCTGTATTAGATGCCCGAGTTTGGCAGACAATTGTGAATTCTAGATTTTCAGTTGTTGCAACTGCCCATGCACAGTCACATACGTATGTACTGAACCAGAGGCAGTTTTTCTCTTCGAACTTTATTCTGACAGAACAGTTTGACATTCTCTTCGTGTTTTAGAAATAGGGCAATTACGTATAATTTACTCAAATTAATTTAATACATAGAATTTTTGGGATTACAGAATTGGATATGCGGTTTATTGCATTCTCTGAATTCCTGCTGTCCTAATAACGAATATTTAGTCTATCGGAGTTAATCATCAGCGCCTTTGATTCTAATTCAAAGTTTGCGATGTAATTTTGCTCGGCCGTCTCCTGTTGCATAAGTGTGACATTATGTAAAGGTAACGGTAATTGATGAATTTGGTAAACGTCATGCCTCTCTCGACTATTCAAGAGGGGTAGGGGTAAGACAACTAATATGTGGTAATCATACAAGTATGTATTACACGTCAAACTATTATAGTAATACCAAATATCGTCTCTCGCATCTGCGGGTAACTGTATGTTACTAGGGAGTTTCTCGTTAATATCAGACAGTATAGATCGCAGATTTCTGGGCGAGATTGTACTAGGGGATAAATGATTCGATGATGACATGTTCAACTCCATTTTCAAATGTAAAGGTCACATTACAAACTATCACTTATTTTCTTCAAAATGCTCTAAAAACAAGAAAGGCGACTCTAATAACCGATTTCCGGTTCGTAGGTATTTTTCGTGATATTGAGATTTCTCATATCGCACCTTATCTGACACATATACAGAGCCATGCAATGAATTGGTCATCGCGTATCTCTCCTGTTACTGCGACCTATTGCCGCGAGGTGGCGCTGTAAAAATAACCGCTATGACGTAGCAGTAGTACAGCTTACGTGATTGGTGGATGAAGGTTTCTTATATAATATCGTTTGGATTTACGGACATCATGTATTTGTTGCATACTTTCTTCGTTTTTGTCGTTTACTATATACGTTAATCGTTATTTTTTCCTTCGCCTAGTTATTCTTACCAGTTGGATTATGTATACGTTGGTTGCAATCGCCGGCGACCACTAACTGTGCGGAAGTCGGTTGTAATTCACGGTCAAACAGACAGCAGAGCCAGAATGAGAACAAAATATGAAATTAAATGTTATATTTCTATTTTTGATTACAAAATGCTGAAATAATCTCAGACATTTCGTAAATTGAGATTTAGCAGCAGAATGTTACTTCAGCAAACTTGTGCTTTGACAATTTCGAGTTGAAATAATCAGTGACACGCTTGTTTAGCTATGTTCAAACGGATGCCGCCGGAGGTCACTAATAGTTCGGCATAGCAAACAACTTATCCGATGATTTGACCGCATGCAAATATGGAAGTGGATCTTGGGACAGGTGTATTCTGAATTCTATGCTGATTGGTTGAATCCATTTTGTTTATCTGTCCTAGTCAGTGACAGACGTGTGAAGCTACGTTCAAACTAATTTGACAGACATAGTAGAATAGATACACTGTGCACATCAGTGTGCTTTCTACAGTTACGAAAATCCAATATTGATGTGTTTGTTTTTACACATGGATGAATGTTATATTGCAGGACTAAAATTGTGTAACTTGAATGTCCACTCGCTTATTTTTCCGTAAATACTGTTTTCGAATACTAAAATATAACTAAATCACATATTTTGTTCGTTGACAGTTAAAAATAATTAAAAAGTATATATTCAATTTTCACATGTAAATTAAATTCTTTACTATTTCTAATTTATTTTACTACTGACTTGTTTCAAAGAAATAGAAAATGTTTGGACTTGAAAACTAAAGATGTTTTCCAGAAGAAAATCGTTGTTTTGCCAAATGGGGGTTACGTCGAAGCTTGGTCCTATATGTGGCTGTGACTGGAGAAATGCGGTTTGTGTGATTTGTGACCAGTGTAGGTCCTAATCAAATATAACACTCCTGTAGTCTGAATATGATCTAGATTGCATGTTAGTGTGTTTTATTGAAGGAATGCCGAAAAATGCAGATCCTGTTCAGACATTGAGGATGTACAGGCTGAACTGGATATACACTGGTCGCAAACGCCCTATAAGCCCCGTGTTGTGTTTGGCTTATTGCACCTTCTCAGTCGCAGTGTACAACGGATGTTGACACAATCTTCAAACAACACCCCACCCCTGTGGCAATTAGAGCGACTAATTTTCCCACTGCTTTCCTTAATTGACCCCATGTACAGCATTGTTTCATTGTAAGTGGACACATGCCTCCAAGAATGACGTTATGGCAGTTAATTTGACCAGCATAGCACCAGATCCATCTATGCACCTGACAGCTCTGATAAGTGTCTACTCTGTTGCCCGTCTGATTTAGCATATATATAAGTACTATAGATTGTAACCTGACGATGTAAATATAAATAAATAAAGACTGGTATCCTACAGCTGTTGAAAAGTGCACAGTATGTCCATCTTGTCACCCACTGTCGCATTTAAGTATGTAGTTTGTAACTAGCTCATTCTTATATTTTTACAGTACAGTACAGTCCCATATATTTATATCAGCGTTCTAATAAATTGGAGTACTAAGTAGTCTGTTGAACTAGTACGTGTAATAATCGTAGTATGCATACATTTCGGAAGTACTACTGATACGTCATATACCCACGTGACCGCAAAGGGAAATAACTGTGGTAAGCAAAATAAGGGGAAGTTAGTCATGCAGTGACGGCTGAAAAAACTGGCTGTCCGGAATATGGAATCCGTAAAAGAACGGCACATACTGGTCGGATTACTGTAACATTTGTTTTATTTGATATATAAATGATGAATACATAAGCGTATCGCGAAAACAGAAACTTGTTATATCTCCTTTAAAAAGTAGCGAACTGCATTTTGTGCAGCTTGCCGTATTTCATCCAATAATATTTTGGGCTGGAAATATGTGTTAATAAATATTTCCATCCTTGAAAGTTTTTCCTCGAATCGCAGTGAAATATTATGTAGACTGAACTCTAGTTTGTGCACGACTGCTAATACATCAAGGATAGCTTTTCTATTTTCTGATATCTCCATTCTGCTCAAATTTAAAAGAGTATGACTCTCGTCCACTGCACATAGTATTTTGTCCTGATTTGCCGATAATTGCTTCAATTCAATTCAATTTCTTTATTTCCTCTTTACAGAGATCATGGTATAACCAAATGCATTATACTATCAGAAACACATAATACTGAGGAACATGCAATGAAAATATACATGATTGTACTGTGAGTACGGTGAGAAAAAAAATGAAGTGAAATTTATATACACAGTTATCGATCATGGCTACTAAACGAATAAGCATTTTTTACTTAGCTTCGGACTGTTTGCTTTAGCAACCAGTGCAGATCCAGATCATTCAGTGCATCTGTGTATTGTGTAGACACCTACATTGTCATCTGTCCTAATTTGTAATGCCCCATACATAAAATACTACATCTGCACATTTGAAGAATAAGTGTAATATCACTTTTTCACAAATGTGAATGCCAAATTTAGAAAAGTATAGTACTGGCCCGAGTCGATACTGACCGACAACGGTGACCCTAACGCCTTTTGTAACAATGCCTCAGGCGATGACCGCTCAAGCTCGTTGTAATTTTCACGTGAGAAAACTCTGTGTATATCATCCAGGAAATCATCTCTTAGAGACAAAGTACTGGTACATTCTGCGACACAGTGTAGTAAGGTATCCTCTATAAGGTCATTGCACGTATGACATATGGTTAAATTGTCGTCGGGTACATGTGTCCACATCTGAGCAATGATATCTGCAAGTATTAAATCTAAAGAGTCTTTTGGAAAGCGCCATACCACGGATGGGGCTATGGATTGATGGATATGTTTAAACCTAGAGAAATCATGGTCGATGTCCAGTCTTTGTCTCAAGAGTATGCCTTCGTGGTCTGTAACCGCAGTATTTACTTCTCGTTTCCATAAATACTTAGAAGGTAAGGCGTCATACACTTGTATGATGTGTTGTAAACCATATGCTACTAGTATTTCACATATATCCGGGATGAACCCTCGGTTTATAGGAATCGTGTCTGTGAGATATAGGTACAGTTTTTGAAAGAAAATATTACGGCTTACTGCCGACCCAGGTAATGACATAAGCTTATACAAGAACATCAGTTTTCTCTTGTCTACCTCTGCGGATATGCGGTGAAGCCCCAGCATGGATTCACATATATCAGAACGTGTACGTATTTGGAATACTTGTATCTTTTTAACAATAAGATGCTGCTGTCTTTTTAACAAATTCCAGTCAGATTGATTTAAACCATTCCATATTCACATCCGTAAAGAGTAGTGGGCAATACTATTTTCCTATATAATGCAGCTGACGTCAGTGGATTCATACCTAGAGGTTTTACTCCGAGTCCAATCATAGCATAAAAAGTGTTCATACCTTTCTGACACCGATCACGTATCCGGTCAGAATATTTGGTTTGCGCGTTTTGACGGATACCAAGGTGCACCACAGATTCGGACTGTACTATCTTTGTAGTACCAATTGTAAGTTCTGTATTTAAACTATTTATTTTAGTGTTTCTGAATGCTACAACACACGATTTATTTGCACTTATAGTAAACTGCCATTTGGCCGAGTATTCATATACTATTTCTAGAAGATTTTGCAGCCTGCGTATAGACTTATAGATATACACGCGATATCATCCGCTAAAGTTGGGATACCTGCCTGAACAGAACAAACACAAGCACCGAAGTCCGAAGCTTCCAGTTCCTTCAGCAAATCGTTTAAGAAGACGAGATACAGAATTGTAGAAACAACACCACCTTGACGGACACTTCGGGTGACTGGCACTGATGCTGAGAGCGTTCGCTAACATTAATTTGAGACTCCAAATTTGCATAATATTCTTTAAATATTCTCCACATTTTCCCTTTGATACCAATATTGAATAGTTTGTATAGTAAGCCGTTGTGCCAAACCGTATCAAATGCTTTTTGTATATCCTAGAACTCGACGTACACGTTGCTATCAAGTTCCAGGTTGAAGTTTATATAGTCTCTTGCAAATTAAACGCGGCGGTTATACAACTTAGATTTTTCTGAAAACCTTGCTGTTGGACACTTGGAAAGTCAATTGATGCGTTTCGTACGTTTGTGGGATCTAGCTGATCTTAGATCGTCAAAATTGTCCTTAATGCTAAAATAAGCATCTGCTAACAAATCAACGTCAAGTGTCAGAGTGATTGAAAGTTGTGTACGGTTGTAAGTCATGAATGAATGTCACTAACCAACGAGCATTGTTAGTATATATTGAATTGGTTTTCTCAAATACGACATTCTCGTTCACTAATAGTCCACAGGCATAGCTAATGCCGACTAGAATAAGATCTTTACAACAGATCATGTTGTAACGTCTTCTTGTTACAACTTGAAAATACACACACAAACATTTAAAGATACATTTAATGTAAGCAACGTCACCTTACAACATTTTAAATGTACTCATATTATGTTATTACATAACTGAAGCCTCTTAAATCATATCGTAAATGTTACTTAGAAGGCGTTTAACCTTATCGCCACTTTCTAAGTCCAATTTCTTATATTGTATGTATTTAATTTGAAAATTGCTGGTGTTGTTTGGTACGCCGACCGAATTGACAAACACTGCATCGTCACACGAATCACCATTCATACACTCACTACTGTTCCCAGTTGCACCTGCGTCAGATTGAAGTTGTTTCGATCTTACATATACACAACTGTCAATTACAGGTATGTTCACCTGAATTGCGCTGTTATTCATGGCGGTATCAGACAAGGCATCTGTGTACTCGTCACCACTGTCTGAATCACCATTAACCGAGATGTTTGTATCAGAGTCAGGGGAGGGCACATACTTTGATGATAATTTATTATCAACAATCAATTTGTCATGTGTTTCATCATTAATTGGTTGGGTACTGATTTTTGTTATCGTTTTGCTAATTCCATTAATGGTATATCATCCTCACTGTCTGAGTTCTCCCTTTCTCTCCTATACTTTTTAGCAAGTTTAGCTAACGGTTCTGACTCAGAGTCACTGTTCTCTGAATCGGAGCTCTCGGGTGGTATTACATAAGCTGCTTTTCTCACAGGCTTCCCGTCATCAGCTCGGAGAATGTCCCATTCCTCAATGTTCGCTAATCTTAAGAGTTCTGCATGTACACGGCTAGTGGTTTCATTAAGATGATTTTTAATTATATAGCTTACCGGACCTGTGTTTTCTATTATTCGATAATATGGTGCTCCGAATCTTATATTTTACAAATGTTTCTTCAATTAACAGGTGTGCTATGGTATCAGCCGTTTTATCAGGTACTGCGAAGGCTTCAGCCTAAACACTGAACCAATCAACAAAAGCGATACTGTATTTATTCCCTGGCAGAGAGACTGGATAAGGACCACTTAAATCTAAACTTAACTGAGCCATCGGGTATGGGGGAATGCCAGTTTCTTGTAATGGTTGTTTAATTTTTTGAAGGGAACGAGATTGACAAACTGTGCATTTTGCAACATATACATAAATCTCTTTGAACAAATTTAGCCAATAATACTTTTGCCTAATTGAATCATACGTTTGCTGTACTCCGAGGTGTCCTGCATCACAGTGTGGTACTGTTTAATAATTAACATTGTCAATTGGGAACATATAAGCGTAATGTAGCATTGTTATCAGGGTCTGATAAATAATACAAAATGTTATCAATAATGATGTGTTTTCTGAAATTAGTTTTGCTTGCCTTCCCATGAGATAAGGATTTAATAATTTCAGTTATCTCAGGGTCTTTGGGTTGTTAAAAAATCATATCAAAACCAGGCAACTCCTTTGGGTTGAAGTTAGTAGAGTCCAAAACATTTTAGCCCGTGAGCCAATAACCGAAACCCCCCCCCCCCCCCCCCCCCCTGTGGGATTTTTGCAGACATATATTTCCTGAAACTACATTCAATTATGAGTGTTAATCCGTTGTCTGCGCTCTGTAACCCGATGGATGAACATATGGCGCCATTTTCAAGTATGTCACCCTCGGTATTTTTAGTATCTTGAAAAATCGCTTTTTTTAATAAAAATTGCCTAACTTATATCCTTTTGTTCGAATAAGATGGTATTTTCGTACGTTTTCCGAGATTTTGAACACCATGGGATAGAATAATATACAATTGAAATAAATTTGACAATCTAGAAGTCATATTTTACAGGTTTTATTACCCCACCCACCCAATTTCAATGGTATATACATGTTAATAACTTTATGAAAAGTTGGCGTTTTTTCATTTTATCAATGTCAATGTAGTCTAGTAGGGCCAATTGAACATATCCAATGTATATACGTCGACTATTTAGTGTCTACCACAAAATATACAAAGTGAAAAATAACGTATTTTCGACCATTCCCCACCCACTCATTTTACAATGGCAATTTAACAGGTATGTAATATTATGCAATTTAACAACATTATAACCGCTTACTATGGATTGAAAACAACTCAAATATGGAACATTATTGTCCATACTCATCAGTATCAGGTACGTCATCCCGTTCCTCTATTAACAGATCAACCATTTCACTTGGCAGGTGATCTCCTTCTGTCCACTTGCATTCTAACAAGCCATTGTTAACTTCCCATCCATGTTCTTCTGGTGGCGGTATGTCTGCATCACGCCGGTCAGCATTGTTCCAAATGAGCGTTTGATAGTTGGCTCTTGCTACATGCATTTTCAGTGACGATCTGCATGATGGTAAAAGGCTCAGGTCAGCCCCATTGTACGTCGAAACAAGATCGCCAGACCTGGGGCTACACTTTTGTAGAAATAGCTCCATTCGTAGCTTGTTGATATCTGTAATGTCTGATTTGTTGTACAGCAAGCATACAAAGTGTTCAAACGTTTGAAATAGCTTTTCATCAACTGACTGAGACATTCCTAACTTCTGGAAGGCTTCAATAAACTCTAGATGCCGCTGGAGTGTTTTCAAAGGAGTAACTTTACCACGCCGAACGAAAGCACTTGTGCTATCACAGCCTGTAAAAGCATGGAGTGCAGGCAATGCCAAACACAGTTCAGTTCCTATGTATCCAATGACACCATGTATGTCAACCAGCCGCCTCTTGTTCCCAACTCCGGTATTTAAATGCAGTTGTTGTTTGAGCTTCTGTCCGAATTTCAACAGCAAAACAAACACATCCGTGTCTGGGGATCTCACAATAATGGTGCTGTTCTCTGGTGTATGCAGTGCATGGTACGCACAATGCAGGATTAGCCGTGTATCCGCCTCCTCTTGCGATGAGTGCAACTCCTCTATCTCAACAGTTTGTGTAGTCTTACCATCAGTGCTAGTTAGCTGCATACATTGCTCCCCGCTTACAAACTGTATAGTCTTGCCGATCAACTTTGGAGCGTACTTATCCTGCATCCATTCAGACATGCGAAGTCTAATTAGTTGTGTTTTGTTTGAATTGTTTGACAAGAACAGTTTCCAATCTCGTGGAACTTTTGTGAGAGGTCCTTTTATAATGTAAGTTTTTGATGTACCCCTGCGTAGTCGCTCAGATGCTTTTATTGACAAGTCTTGGTATGTATCTGTCGCAAAATCTACACGCTCAGCTTTCGGGAGCTGATGATATATGTTATCTGCAAGATCCGCGAATGTGTTTGGCAAAGCGGTCTGCATGTGTAACAGTGCATTGCCGTCAATAATATAGCTCTTACTTGACCAGTCGGAGGTACATCAACACTATGTGCTTGTCCTTCAAGCTGGTGCATGAGTTTAGCGTTATCAGTTTTTGCTGGCGAGCCATCCGCAGTGGCGAGCGACCATGGCACAGGTCCCAATAGGGTAGCTAAGCACCTTTTCCATGTCAATGTTGTGTTTGAGAGCAAGTGGAATTAGCTGCCCAAATATATTTTGTTCAGCTACTAACTCCTTTGTCTTTCTCTGCGTACCAGTGAGCTTCACAGCTTTAGCGAGTGATGCAAATGTTTTCAGGCGCAACTGTTTTATTATTGGTGCATGAAAGCTGACTGACTTTTCAACAAACCGCTCCTGGACAAACCGCGAAAACCTTTGTTTTCCTGTCATGTCTGCAGACAGCAGAGCGTCAACGACATCTTTAGGAGCTGGCGCCCCTGAAGATATGCAATAGAGCGATTCATCTGATACTTCAAACGGATCTATAAAATTTCCTATTGCATTGATGATTTTCTTGACGTCTGTTTCACTTCTGGATATTTCGTGTGTCCTTGTGTGAAGACTGTTCATGCGCGTTCATATCAGCCAGTTCAAGCGTAGCATCCATGTAGCTAGCTCGGAAGTGTCTCGTCATACACCATCTGTAGTTTGCTGCATAATTGCGGCTGAAACCTATGATACCTCCATGTGACTTAGCATGGCGATTGATGGTTTGCTCTATTGTGATATCCACGCCATTTCTGGATGACGGAACACTGGATCGGTTCAAGCTGAATCCATTGTTCCTCAACAGATCTTCCATCCCATGATATAATTGCTCTAAGTTTAACAAACTCAGCAGATATACTGTAGTATACCGTGCGTAGTTGGGATGGTCAAAGCTGAAGAACAATGAACACATCTTCTGAAGACATGCTATGTGAAGGTCTAAGTTGTTTTCTTTGGTGGCTCGGAGAAACTGCAACACCGTATGCACCGAATCCATGTATCCCAGCCAATACTGTGCCGTTTTCCCAAGTTTCCCTTCACTAACCCTATCTCGAAACTCCGAGTATGATGACAATGCTTTCATGCATTTGTCATTTGTCATGAACTCCAATAATCTCCAAAAATACCCGAAAGGGCCATTATATAATACCTGTTTGGCGGCCATTTTGAAAATAATTACCGTTCATAGCACACCAGAAATAATGCAAATCGATGTGAAAAAGGATCTGCCATGTGAATATGTTGCTACTGACATGATTAAATTGTAGGTAGCTCATCGTGTGGTGAAAAAAATGTTACAAGCATAAACAATTAAGTATTTTGGCGGCCATTTTGATAATTGTGGCTATTTGAGGATGGTATCCAATATAAAACTTATTGTAAGTCATTTTATACTCAATTGGTGAAAAAATGATATCGCTTAACTTGGAAGAACGTGATGTAATGACACATATCGGCCTGTTCTAAAACCACCAGTTTTGTATGGCGGCCATTTTGGAAAATGGCCGCCATTTGTTCATCCATCGGCTTTGTAGGCGCAGACAATCAGGTTTGATAGACAATAGGTTACTGAATCCGAAAATCATACTGACCAAAAATCCCACAGGGGGGGGGGGGGGGAGGGGGGGTTATTGGTGGCTCAAGGTCTATTTACTTGGTATGTGTTATCATTAATATCTAAAACAGGGTCTGATTCTGCTGGAGACGTGACTGTTACGTCACTATTCTCTGGGGAATCTGGTTGTCTTGATAACAAATCAGCACACGTATTTGTTGTACCTGGTATACATTCAATTGTACAATTATAACCCACCATTCCTAAGGCCCATAACTGTATTTTCTTATTTTCCATTGGGGATTGAAGCAAATATTTCAGCGGTTTATGATCTGTCTTTATTACTAATTGTGCGTTATGAAGGTAATAGTCAAGTTTTTGCAAGGCACAATGAATTGCATATGCTTCTTTTTCGACCGTAGACCACTTCCGTTACAGTGTGGGACTTAATTTGTGGGACAAGTAATACATGGGTTTCTCATTTGGTACATTTGGTCATGCATCTTCTCCTAAGTCACATGATTGAGTGAGGTATGCACCAATGTATGTATCAGAGCTATCTGTATACAGTATATATATGGTTTGTTTGGATCTGGGTAAGAAAGTAATGGCACAACTGACATACATGCTTTAAGGTATACAAAAGCTTCTTGATGAACTGGTGACCATTTATAATGGGCATGTTTCTTAGTCAAAGCTATAATTGGTTCTGTTATTTGTGAGAAATTTGGAATGAAACGTCTATATAATGAGGTCATGCCAATAAACGATCGCACCTCTCCTACGCAGGTGGGAGCTGGTAAGGAACGACTAGCTTATACTTTCTGGAGGTCTGGTTTAACTCCACACCGGTTAATAATGAACCCCAGGTAATTGGTCTCTGGCTGTATACAACTACATTTCTTTAACTTTAATTTCACACCATGCTGCCGATTCTACTGAGCACTATATCAATATGTTTCAGATGTTCTTCGAGCGTACTACTAAAAATCATTATGTCACCCAAGTAGGCTGTTGAAAAATCACCTAACCCATTTAAAACAATGGCCATTAATTCTTGAAATATTGCAGGGGAATTGGAAAGCCCAAATGGCATGACGTTGAATTCAAATAGTCCCTTATGACAGGTAAATACTGTCTTTTCTTTGTCTTGTTCATTCATACTTGTCAGTATCCACATTTTAAATCTGCTGATGTAAAGTATTTTGCATTTCCTAACAATGCCAATATGTCATCTATCAATGCTAGTGGAAATGAGTTATTTTTGGTAATTTTATTGAGTTTTCTGAGTCAACACAAAATCTTTTTGAACCACAACTGGAAACGACCGTGGTGATCGAGACTTTCTAATGATCTTGGCGGTCAACATTTCGTCAATGGCTTCATCAATAATATTGCGATTATTAATTGGCGGTCTATAGGGACGGAGTTTAATTGGAGGATTATCTTGTGCATTTATTTTCATTGTTACTGTATCCGTATGTCCTAAGTCTGAATCCCTACTGGCAAATAAATCTGCATTTATTAATATTAATTTTTCAAGTTTGGGTTTGAAGGTAGGTGGCGCTTGTAAGTCATTCATATCTAATGAATTTGCCACATGTTGATCTGATATTAACGAATTTACAGACTTTATATTGATATCAAACAATGTTTCTACCTTCGCAATAATACTGTGTCGAAATAGTTTAGTAGTTTTATTTGTTTTATTTACTAATAAAATTGGGACTGTTCGCGTTTTACTTAATTGGCTAACTGAATTAACAACATATATACCAGGTTTCTTGGTCAGAAACCCTCTATCTGTAGATGTAACTTGGTATTCATGATTATCAGGTATATCAGGTGAATTTCTAACTTTACCATAACATATTTTAGCTGACTGCGGTTTTAGAACAATTGTGTGTTGAGCCCTAACTATTGATGAAATATGTATAACCTCTCTCTAATCTCATATACGTTTTTTCTCCTACTCTCATGCACCCTAAATAAAAGTAAATTCTGACGCCATTTTGTTCCAGAAAATCCTTCCCTAATATTAAATTTCTATTAATATCCCTTATTACATAGAACTATTGATGCACTTGGAGACCACCAATGTCTAAAGATAAATTAATGCACCCCTCTATTTGTAAAGGACCACTATTTACAGATTGTATATTAATATTTTTCTTCTCTAACTTGGGTTTATCCTTCAATAAGTCATAACTACGCCTGTGCATTAATGAAATTTCAGCACCTGTATCAACTAAAGCTCTATATTTCTGTTTTCATATATGTACTATGCATGATGTTGGGCGTCCACTCATGTTTACATTAAAATAGTGTGCCTTTTCCGATATGATCTGCTGTCCGTTCTTTGCACGGGCTTCATCGTGCAAAGAACGCACTAGTTTTCCTGCTGCTCATTGTGCTTCCTCGATTTTCCTGTCTAGTATTGCCTTGACCTTGACCTACGGGAGGTCGATACATTGCTCGTTCGTTTGTCTGTACGCCAGTCAATCTGGTCGAGTCACCATTGCGTGGACGAAATCTCAACTGATTGCAATTCGCCACCAAATGACCCGGTCGACCACAACACCAGCAGATTGGTCTGCCGTTTGCGGGAACACAAGTTGCATTTACTGATCTGCAGTTATTTGCCGTATGACAAGTTCTCTTACACTTATAAAATTGTAGCCGTTTAGACTGGTCTACCTCCATTGGCACAATGTGACGCGGAGCTGGAGTTGGTTTATTGTTACTGAGTGAAACTGTGTTTTTCAAATTTATTTCGCGAGTTATAATTCATATTGCTGCCTGTAAAGTGTCAGAATTGTCTCGTAATTTTTGTTCATTGATTATCCCATCAACAAACGTGTCAATTAATTGCCGTTCCACTTGGAGGTTTTGGGTATTGCCGAATGCTTCCTAAGTCAGAGAAAAAATTCGTTCAGCATAGCTTGCTATATTTCCAGTGGGGTTTTGTTTTGTTCGTCGCAGCATTGCCATCGCGTACTGTGGGTTTGCCACATCTGAAAAGCGCAACGCCAAGTCTGCTTTTAATGCTGCCCATATGCCATCTGGATAAGCCATCAACTATCGTTAAATATGGCCGGCAACACAACCGCTACTTGTCTGTAACGCTGTCAATTTCCTATTTGCGTCATTTAAGTGGGCCAACTGTGCATATTTATCTAATGCACCGACACAATCGCGAAACATTTTGGGATTCGCAGTTGGTCTGTTAAATCCCGAAATACACCCTCTACATTATCTGCAGGATTTTGTTGTTGTTGTTGCCCCTGCCCTTGGTGAGGCAATTGTTGGTGCTGCTGCGGAATTGTGCATGAGCGCCATGTTGGTTAGGCATTGGTTCATCAATGTCCATTTTTATTATTCAATAATTTTACTTAAATTTTATTATTGCAGTATTATTCTTTAATTGATAAAACAAAATAAATTGATACGGAAACTACTTTTATATGTATGTTCTGAATTTAAATGTTGTAAAACTAAATGTTTAATTTAATGTTGTTTATTAATTGTTATTATTATTTAGTTACTTATTTAATTTAAGAATTTAAAGACTTAAACTGTATTTAATATTTATTTTACAGGAAAATTATTACACTTACTATAAACTACAATTTACTGTTTATACATTACATTCACTCGCATGGCTGGCCAATGAAAAAACTATAAAGCAATGCAAGAATCTTACCTTGGTAGACCGTCAAGTGGTCGGATGCACAACAAATCACAGCGAGCGTCCTAAGTTCGTAGTTCTTCACGTTTTCCCAGCAACACTGTCCAGATCCTGGGAACGATGGCAACAATTAATATATACACCTATAACATAGTCACTTCGATGCGTGTGGTCTACCCACTAAGGACGGCGTATGGACTCCCGCCGCTACTACTGGTATACACAAGTCCGTTTAAGCAAGTTCTACATTTTATTTTCTACAGAAATCTCTAAACACATTTCTAGACAACAAGTCTCGTGATCGTATAGTGGATTTTCAACATATTTGCTACAATTTCCTTTCGGCCGTTCATACTGAATATTAACCAAAGCTAGAAATATTATTTATTTAATTCCACAGAACATGTTTCAGATGTTAGCAGTTCCTAATTCTCCGTTGCTATCAAATAACATAGTATATATACTCACCGACTAATTTCTCATTACTAAGCCGGTTTACGCTTATTAGCGATGTACGTCATAGGATTGAGATAATAGGTTGGAGAATAGGTTGACCTGACCTTTATTAGTGTCGAATATAATTACTGTGGGCGTCAAAGTTCTGTAATTTGTTCTGTAATTCGGTCATTAATTAGTCTTATTTGTATATGACATTTCCGAATATACTAATTGACATTAGGGATTTATCTGAATATTGATGTAAACATGATGCTTTTCTCACCGATATTCCATGTGGGTCATAGTGAACTTATGTATAAATTGTACTTTATACGCCCACAGAATTCTACATTCTGCTATCTGAGAGACTTGTCAAGTTGCTATTAGCAACTCTGTTTTATATACAGCAAATAGTATACGATTTATGTCGCAGACGGACAGACATATAAGAGACACACGGACGAACAAACATACATAATTAGATCAGGCTAATTATGTTACAGGTGTTCTACTGAATATTTGCATGCAGTTTTGGACGAGACAATAACTATTGCACATTATTAATCCTTTCACCCCTAAGTAACTTGAATGGGCATGCCCATGCTATATCTCATTTATCAGAAAGGGGTATCGTTTATAATAAGAAAATATCCACAAATGGTGCAGAGCCGGCTCATCTCGACCTACACTGTTTGCAAACATTGTGATAGAGGTGAATTGTAGAAATGGTTAAAGGTAAATGCTAAGATATTGGATCAAAAGTGTTACATGTATTATGGATAATAAACGAGTACATAGTTGTTTTGTTTGTTTGTTGGCGTTTAACGGCCTATCAACAGCTAATGGCATTTAAGGCCGGGTCAATGGGTTTAGTACTAGATCCCATATATTACATGTACAAATAGGAGAACATCCCAAAATCAGAACTGAATATTTACAATAAAAAAAAACCTATATATTCAGTCCTGAAATCAGAATAATCCTGATCTAATGCCATGTCCTTGCCACACCAGAATCACTTGGCCTCCTCCCAAAATCAGTAGGCTCAGTAATAATCTTACTACTTTATAATGGGCAATAACCCAATTCAACTCCCAGGTAACAAAAGAGCAAAAGATAAAAACGTGCATGAGGGCCAAACCAGGAAAATCTTGATTCCTATAAGGAGGAACGCCTACCGTTAATTTACGCCGTCGCGTTCGCCCGACCAACCATCCACGTGCATAGTTGTACAACAATTCCCCCACCTTTAATAAATCTCTGTGGTCTGAACCGTATTTCAATCATGAACAACTAGAGTGTGTCACTGTAGATGTGTAAATGTGGCTGTGACTGGAGAAATGGGCTTACGGGTTCTATGACCAGCATATATTCAGATCAGCCTGTGCATCCGCACAGTCTGGTCAGGATCTGCATTGTTCACCATTCCATCAATGTAACGTGTAAATTAGTCATGCTTCTAACAAGCAATAGATGGTAGATAGATATATAATAACAAATAAGTATATGAAGTTTCAATCTAATTTACGGTAAGAGATACATGTAGTAGAAAATGAACACAAATCTACTATTCATACCCCAAAATTGTTTTTGCGGAAAATTGTTTTTGCGGAAAATTAAAAGACAAAATATATTTGCCCAGGGTTTGACACTAACTTTTGGGCCAGGGATTCCGCAGCATGGGCATTCGGCGTTTTACATTATGTTGAATGGGATCTTCTCGAAAGTTCAGAGATTCCTACTATGACACAAGGATCCTCTGGATCCTGCACTGCGAGTGTTGACCCCTGCTGCCTACTGTACCACCTGATAGTTTTGTGATTATTTGCTGCTTGGGCCTACTACGGGGCGCCAAGTGGGACATGGCTCAATTTTGTCAACAAAATTCATTTCTGTGCCACAAAATTCAATTCTGTGTCACAAAATTCACTTTTGTGCCACAGAATTCAATTCTGTGTCACAAAATTCAATTCTGTGCCACAGAATTCAATTCTGTGTCACAAAATTCACGTTTGTGCCACAAAATTCAATTCTGTGTCACAAAATTCAATTCTGTCAATTCTGCACACGCATGTAAGAAGGACTACCATTGGTCAGAAACTGCACAGGAGAAATGGGTCACGGTCGCCGATCTACACATTCAATGTCGATGATTCATTTCTCATTCTGCCGATGATTCATTTCTCATTCTGCCATTTTGCTTCAACTATCTCCAAACAGTCAAACGTTGACAATCCCATTCGTATTTAAACTCATTTGCGTTATAATTGTACACATAATTCATGTACATGTAGATCTCCCGCGAGTACTGACGTCATTTAGTGTGTATCGCAAGGTACATCTGCCCCAGTTAAATCAATAATACACGCGCTGTGGCCTGTGTTCTGACTGCTGTCTGTGTTTATAAACAGAATGTGTGCATTGGGCCATTTGAGGAAACCATTTGTAGTATTTGTGTAGATACCATGGATACTAAGATGGTGTATACTGTAAATAATGCATGTAGACACATAGTTGCGAACACGTAACTTCGCAACTAGTAGACACAGATCCAATACCATTTGTTTCACAAGGTTAGATCTACTGTTAGAATACGACGTCATCTAATGTCATTTTCGAGCATAAAACGTTACCTGATAAATAGAATACCGGGCTAGTGTATTTTAATATCAAGTTTATCAGGCTCGGCTCGGAAACGGTAGGAATTCCTCGACAAGCCTCGGAATTCCTACGCGTTTCCTAGCCTTGCCTGATAAACTTGATATCAAAATACACTAGCCTGGTATTCTCTATATATGGGCATGCTCTCAGGTCTAGCTATGTCCCGGCTACTTTATGTTTGACCCTGTTTACATAACTGAGGGAAAATTCTGAATATTGTTCTTATTTCTCTTTCAAAGTATATATGCTTATATGGTGTGACCACTCATTTGTAATCATAATATAACCAAACTAACTGTCCATAAAGAAGTATAATATTGATATATTGGGTTATATTTTCGCATTGAAATATTTAAACCTGCAAGTGTACTCCACCATCTAGTAAAATGGACTAAGACCGATCTCAACCAATCAACGTAGAGATGACATAGACTATCCTATGAAAACTAATTTTTGTGGACAAAAATGAATTCTGTCCTACAAAACTGAATTTTCTTCACAAAACTCAATTATGTCTTACAAAATTGAATCCTTTATAACAAAAATGAATTTTGTATACGAAACGTACGCAGAATTGAATTTTGTGACACAGAATTGAATTTTGTGACACAGAATTGACAGAATTGAATTTTGTGACACAGAATTGAATTTTGTGATTTTTAGTGTTACAAAACTCAATTTTGTACACATAATTAACCTGTCCTGCATGGCGCCCGTACGGGGCGCCAAGTGGGACATGGCTCAATTTTGTCAACAAAATTCATTTTTGTGCCACAAAATTCAATGTGTCACAAAATTCATTCTTTTGTGGCGAATCACAAAATTCATTCTGTGCACAGAATCAATTCAACTGTGCACACAATTCAATTCAATTCTGTCACAAAATTCACTTTTGTGCCACAAAATTCAATTCTGTGTCACAAAATTCAATTCTGTGCCACAGAATTCAATTCTGTGTCACAAAATTCAATTCTGTCAATTCTGCACACGCATGTAAGAAGGACTATCATTGGTCAGAAACTGCACTGGAGAAATGGGTCACGGTCGCCGATCTACACATTCAATGTCGATGATTCATTTCTCATTCTGCCGATGATTCATTTCTCATTCTGCCATTTTGCTTCAACTATCTCCAAACAGTCAAACGTTGACAAACTCATTCGTATTTAAACTCATTTGCGTTATAATTGTACACATAATTCATGTACATGTAGATCTCCCGCGAGTACTGACGTCATGTATTGTGTATCGCAAGGTACATATGCCCCAGTTAAATCAATAATACACGCTCTGTGGCCTGTGTTCTGACTGCTGTCTGTGTTTATAAACAGAATGTGTGTATTGGGCCATTTGAGGAAACCATTTGTAGTATTTGTGTAGATACCATGGATACTAAGATGGTGTATACTGTAAATAATGCATGTAGACACATAGTTGTGAACACGTAACTTCGCAACTAGTAGACACAGATCCAATACCATTTGTTTCACAAGGTTAGATCTACTGTTAGAATACGACGTCATCTAATGTCATTTTCGAGCATAAAACGTTACCTGATAAATAGAATACCAGGCTAGTGTATTTTAATATCAAGTTTATCAGGCTCGGCTTGGAAACAGTAGGAATTCCTCGACAAGCCTCGGAATTCCTACGCGTTTTCTAGCCTTGCCTGATAAACTTGATATAACCAAATACACTAGCCTGGTATTCTCTATATATGGGCATGCTCTCAGGTCTAGCTATGTCCCGGCTCCTTTATGTTTGACCCTGTTTACATAATTGAGGGAAAATTCTGAATATTTTTCTTATTTCTCCTTCAAAGTATATATGCTTATATGGTGTGACCACTCATTTGTAATCATAATATAACCAAAATAACTGTCCATAAAGAAGTATAATATTGATATATTGGGTTATATTTTCGCATTGAAATATTTAAACCTGCAAGTGTACTCCACCATCTAGTAAAATGGACTAAGACCGATCTCAACCAATCAACGTAGAGATGACATAGACTATCCTACGCAAACTAATTTTTGTGGACAAAAATGAATTCTGTCCCACAAAACTGAATTTTCTTCACAAAACTCAATTCTGTCTTACAAAATTGAATTTTGTGACACATAATTGAATTTTGTGACACAGAATTGAATTTTGTGATTTTTAGTGTTACAAAACTCAATTTTGTACACATAATTAACCTGTCCTGCATGGCGCCCCGTAGCCCGTACCTACTAGTACATCTCTACTTAACCCATGTTAGAAGCATCACATGTATTTGTGTCAGAACTTGCACAATTCATTGAGGAAATGTTATAGCCTAATGTTTATTATTTATTATTTTCTGCTATTTTTATGATTACATTATTGTATATGTTTTCAGTATCGATCGACGATCTACATATCCTGCTGCGATTGTATCTGAATGGGGCAGTCCTTATCTACTGCATCGTCGCATGTACACGAATGGTCATCGATGCCAGGTGGTTTCAACTGGTGGCCAATGTCTTCCTGGGAATGCTATTTGTCATAGGTACTTGTATGGTCAAATTTGGGCCACTAACTAACGACATGGCAGCAATTGAATAAAGTGACTGGAGAAATGGGCCTTATGGATTTACTTACCAGTTTTGCAATCCGTGTAGATCCAGATCAGCCTGTGCATCCGCAAAATCTGCACTGTTCGCCATTCTACCAAACACCCGTTATGCTTCCAGCAAGCAATATAGATCGGTAATCATGCTACAGGAGTGTGCTATTAGGATCTAGACTAGTCACAATTGCCATAAGCCCCATTTCTCCAGACAGACACATATATAGATACTCTTGCACACTCACTCTGCAGGATTAGAACCTTACAATTGTTTTGCAGATGGTAATTAACCAAAACAAATATTGGCTTTTGAGAATCTATAACTGGATTGCGATTGAAAAATATGGTTCTGTACTGGAACTAACTGTATTAGTAGTGACGACATGACAACTCGTGCCGAGCCGTCTCATCAGGATCTGCACTTTTTGCAAGTAATTTTCATATTTTTTTATAAATAAAACACCCCATTTTTCATAAATGGACTTCTCTGAAATTCACTTGGTATGGACTTCTCTGAAATTCACTTGGTGACGATTGGACCAGTCGGAAAATTAACATATATCACAATCCATTCCAGTTATTTAGGGGTGAAAGGGTTAAGTATCCAGTGATTATGACCTGTTGTAGGATTTTTAGGCCTGTTCGCGGTGGTGTCGGTCATGATGCGCTGGCAGTTCCAGCTGTACCTCGTCAACATCGGTGGCTTACTTTTCTTCGCCTGCTCCCCGTACTTCTATATTCGGCCAGGAACCACAATGCAACAGTTGACAGACGCGGTACGTAGACACTACTGGCTATATGGAGTATACCAGGCTGGCGTCTTTTAATATTAAGTTTATCAGGCAATGCTAGGAAACGACCAACAATACAACAGTCGACATAAGTGGCATGTAGCTACTACTGTTCAAGTTATCAGGCAAGGCTAGGAAAGGACCCACAATACAACAGTCGATATACGCAGTACGTAGCCACTAATGTCCAAGTTTATCAGGCAAGGCTAGGAAACGACCAACAATACAACAGTTGACATACGCGGTACTTCGACACTAATGTCCAAGTTTATCAGGCAAGCCTAGGAAACAAACAACAATACAACAGTCGACATACGCGGTACGTAGACACTACTGTCCAAGTTCATCAGGCAAGGCTAGGAAAGGACCCACAATACAACAGTCGACATACGCAGTATGTAGACACTACTGTCCAAGTTTATCAGGCAATGCTAGGAAATTACCCACAATACAACAGTCGACATACGCGGTACGTAGCCACTAATGTCCAAGTGTATCAGGCAAGGCTAGGAAACGACCAACAATACAACAATTGACATACGCGGTACGTAGACACTAATGTCAAAGTTTATCAGGCAAGGCTCGTAAACGAACAACAACACAACAGTCGACATACGCGGTACGTAGAAACTAATGTCCGAGTTCAAAAGGCAAGGCTAGGAAACGATCCACAATACAACAGTTGACATACGCAGCACGTAGACACTAATGTCCAAGTTTATCAGGCAAGGCTAGGAAACGAACAACAATACAACAATCGACATACGCGGTACATAGCCACTAATGTCCAAGTGTATCAGGCAGGGCGAGGAAACAAACCACAATACAACAGCCAACATACGCGGTACGTAGCCACTAATATCCAAGTTTGTCAAGCAAGGCTACGAAACGACCAACGATACAACAGTCAACACACGCGGTACGTATACACTAATGTCCAAGTTCATCAGACAAGGCTTGGAAACGACCAACAATACAACAGTCGACATACGCGGTACTTAGACACAACTGTCCAAGATCATCAGGCAATGCTAGGAAACGAACCACCATACAAAAGTCGACATACGCGGTACGTAGACACTACTGTCCAAGTTATCAGGCAAGGCTAGGAAAGGACCCACAATACAAAAGTCGACATAGGCGGTACGTATACGCTAATTGCCAAGTTCATCAGGCAAGGCTAGGAAACGACCAACAATACAATAGTCGACATACGCGGTACGTATATACACTAATGTCCATGTTCATCAGGCAAGGCTAGGAAACGAACCACAATTCAACAGTCGACATACGCGGTACGTAGCCACTAATGTCCAAGTTCGTCAGGCAAGGCTAGGAAACGACCAACAATACAACAGTCGACATATGCGGTACGTAGACACTAATGTCCAAGTTCATCAGGCAAGGCTTGGAAACGACCAACAATACTACAGTCGACATACGCGGTACGTAGACACTACTGTCCAAGTTCATCTGGCAATGCTACGAAACGAACCACAATACAACAGTCGACATACGCGGTACGTAGACATTACTGTCAAAGTTATCAGGCAAGGCTAGGAAAGAACCAACAATACAACAGTCGACATACGCGGTAAGTAGACACTACTGTCCAAGTTTATCAGGCAATGCTAGAAAAGGACACACAATACAACAGTCGACATACGCGGTAAGTAGACACTACTGTCCAAGTTCTTCAGGCAAGGCTAGGAAACGAACCACAATTCAACAGTCGACATACGCGGTACGTAGACACTACTATCCAAGTTCATCAGGCAATGCTAGGAAAAGAACCACGATACAACAGTCGACATACGCGGGACATAGACACTAATGTCCAAGTTCATCAGGCAAGGCTTGGAAACGACCGACAATACAACAGTCGACATACGCGGTACGTAGACTCTACTGTCCAAGTTCATCATAAGGCAATGCTAGAAAACGAACGACAATACAACAGTCGACATACACGGTACGTAGACACTACTGTCCAAGTTATCAGGCAAGGATAGGAAAGGACCCACAATGCAACAGTCGACATACGCGGTACGTAGACACTAATTTCCAAGTTCATCGGCAAGACTAGGAAACGACCAACAATACAACAGTCGACATACGCGGTACGTAGACACTAATGTCCAAGCTTATCAGGCAAGGCTTGGAAACGACCAACAATACAAGAGACAACATACGCGGTACGTAGACACTACTGTCCAAGTTCATCAGGCCAGGCTCGGAAACGACCAACAATACAGCAATCGACATACGCGGTACGTAGACACTAATGTCTAAGTGCATCAGGCAAGGCTAGGAAACTACCAACAATACAACAGACGACATACACGGTACGTAGACACAAATGTCCATGTTCATCAGGCAAGGCTAGGAAACGACCAACAATACAACAATCGACATACGTGGTACGTAGATACTAATGGCCAAGTTCATCAGACAATGCTAGGAAATGACCAACAATACAACGGTTGACTTACGCGGTACGTAGCCACTAATGTCCAAGTTCATCAGGCAATGCTAGGAAACGACCAATAATACAAGAGGCGACATACGCGGTACGTAGACACTACTGTCCAAGTTTATCAGGCAATGCATGGAAACTACCAACAATACAACAGTTGACTTACGCTGTACGTAGCCACTAATGTCCAAGTTCATCAGGCAAGGCTAGGAAACGACCAACAATACAACAGGCAACATACGCGGTACGTAGACACTACTGTACACGTTTATCAGGCAATGCTTGGAAATTACCCACAATACAACAGTCGACATACGCGGTACGTAGACACTAATGTCCAAGTGTATCAGGCAATGCTATGACAGGACCCACAATACAACAGTCGACATACGCGGTAAGTAGACACTACTGTCCAAGTTCTTCAGGCAATGCTAGGAAACGAACTACAATACAACAGTCGACATACGCGAAACGTAGACACGACTATCAAAGTTCATCAGGCAATGCTAGGAAACTAACCACAATACTACAGTCGACATACGCGGTACGTAGCCAATAATGTCCAAGTTCGTCAGGCAAGGCTATGAAATGACCAACAATACAACAGTCGACATACGCGGTACGTAGACACTACTGTCGAAGTTCATCAGGCAAGGCTATGAAACGACCAAAAATACAACAGTTGACTTACGCGGTACCACTAATGTCCAAGTTCATCAGGTATGGATAGGAAACGACCAACAATACAACAGGCGACATACGCGATACGTAGACACTACTGTCCGAGTTTGGCAGGCAATGCTTGGAAATTGCCCACAATACAACAGTCGACATACGCGGTACGTAGACACTAATGTCCAAGTTTATCACGCAATGCTAGGAAAGGACCCACAATACAACTGTCGACATACGCGGTACGTAGACACTACTGTCCAAGTTCATCAGGCAATGCTATGAAACCAACCACAATACAACAGTCGACATACGCGGTACGTAGACACTAATGTCCAAGTTCATAAGGCAAGGCTATGAAACGACCAACAATACAACAGTCGACATACGCGGTAAAAGACACTACTGTCCAAGTTTATCAGGCAAGGCTAGGAAACGACCAACAATACAACAGTCGACATACGCGGTACGTAGACACTACTGTCCAAGTTCATCAGGCAAGACTAGGAAACGACCAACAATACAACAGTCGACATACCCGGTACGTAGACACTATTGTCCAAGTTCATCAGGCAAGGCTAGGAAACGACCAACAATACAACAGTCGACATACGCGGTACGTAGACACTAATTTCCAAGTTCATCAGGCAAGGCTAGGAAACGACCAACAATACAACCGTTGACTTACGCGGTACGTAGCCACTAATGTCCATCAGACAAGGCTAGGAAACGACCAACCATACAACAGGCGACATACGCGGTACGTAGACACTACTGTCCAAGTTTATCAGGCAATGCTTGGAAATTACCCACAATACAACAGTCGACATACGCGGTACATTGACACTAATGTCCAAGTTTATCAGGCAATGCAAGGAAAGTTCCCACAATACAACAGTCGACATACGCGGTACATAGACACTAATGGCCAAGTTCATCAGGCTAGGCTAGGAAACGACTAACAATCACTACGGAACAGTTGACCTTACGCAGGCGTAGCCACTAATGTCCAAGTTCATCAGGCAAGGCTAGGAAACAACCAACAATACAACACGCGACATACGCGGTACGTAGACACTACTGTCCACGTTTATCAGGCAATGCTTGGAAAGGACCCACAATACAACAGTCGACATACGCGGGACGTAGCCACTAATGTCTACATTTATTAGGCAAAGTTAGGAATCGAACCACAATACAACAGTCGACATATGCGGTACGTATACACTAATGTTCAAGTTCATCAGGCAAGGCTAGGAAACGATCAACAATAAAACAGTCGACATACACCGTACGTAGACACTAATGTCCAAATTCATCAGGCAATGCTAGGAAACCACCAACAATACAACAGTCGACATATGCGGTACGTAGACAATAATGGCCAAGTTCATCGGGCAAGGCTAGGAAACGACCAAGAATACAACAGTTGACTTACGCGGTACGTAGCCACTAATGTCCAAGTTCATCAGACAAGGCTAGGAAACGACCAACAATACAACAGGCAACATACGCAGTACGTAGACACTACTGTCCAAGTTTATCAGGCAAGGCTAGGAAACGACCAACAATACAACAGTCGACATAGGCGGTACGTAGCCACTAATGTCCAAGTTAATCAGACAAGGCTAGGAAAGGACCCACACTACAACATTCGACATACGCGGTACGTAGCCACTAATGTCCAAATTTATCAGGCAAAGGTAGGAAACGAACCACAATACAACAGTCGACATATGCGGTACGTATACACTAATGTTCAAGTTCATCAGGCAAGGCTAGGAAACGACCAACAATACAACAGTCGACATACGCGGTACGTAGACAATAATGTCCAAGTGTATCAGGCAGGGCGAGGAAACAAACCACAATACAACAGCCAACATACGCGGTACGTAGCCACTAATATCCAAGTTTGTCAAGCAAGGCTACGAAACGACCAACAATAAAACAGTCGACATACACCGTACGTAGACACTAATGTCCAAATTCATCAGGCAAGTCTAGGAAACCACCAACAATACAACAGTCGACATATGCGGTACGTAGACACTAATGACTAAATTCATCAGGCAAGGCTAGGAAACGACCAACAATACAACAGGCGATATACGCGGTACGTAGACACGACTGTCCAAGTTGATCAGGCAATGCTTGGACATTACCCACAATACAACTGTCGACATACGCGGTACGTAGACAATAATGTCCAAGTTTACCATGCAATGCTAGGAAAGGACCCACTATACAACCGTCGACATACGCGGTACGTAGACACTACCGTCCAAGTTCTTCAGGCAATGCTAGGAAACGAACCACAATACAATAGTCAACATACGCAGAATGTAGACACTACTGTCCAAGTTCATCAGGCAATGCTAGAAAACGAACCACAATACAACAGTCGACATACGCGGTACGTAGACACTACTGTCCAAGTTTATCAGGCAATGCTAGGAAATTACCCACAATACAACTGTCGACATACGCGGTACGAATGCCCAAGTTTATCAGGCAACGCTAGGAAACGAACCATAATACAACACTCGAAATACGCGGTATGTAGTCACTAATGTCCAAGTTCCAAGTTCATCAGGCAAGGCTTGGAAACGACCAGCAATACAACAGACGACATACACGGTACGAAGACACTAATGTCCAAGTTCATCAGGCAAGGCTAGGAAACGACCAACAATACCACAGTCGACATACGCGGTACGTAGACACTACTGTCCAAGTTCATCAGGCAAGACTAGGAAACGACCAACAATACAACAGTCGACATACACGGTACGTAGACACTACTCTCCAAGTTCATCAGGCAAGACTAGGAAACGACCAACAATACAACAGTCGACATACGCGGTACGTAGACACTAATGTCCAAGTTCATCAGGCAAGGCTAGGAAACGACCAACAATACAACAGTCGACATACGCGGTACGTAGACACTAATGTCCAAGTTCATCAGGCAAGGCTATGAAACGACCAACAATACAACAATCGACATACGCGGTACGTAGATACTAATGGCCAAGTTCATCAGGCAAGGCTAGGAAACGACCAACAAAACAACAGTTGACATACGCGGTACGTAGACTCTACTGTCCAAGTTCATCATAAGGCAATGCTAGAAAACGAACCACAATACAACAGTCGACATACACGGTACGTAGACACTACTTTCCAAGTTATCAGGCAAGGATAGGAAAGGACCCACAATGCAACAGTCGACATACGCGGTACGTAGACACTAATTTCCAAGTTCATCGGCAAGACTGAAACGACCAACAATGCAACAATCGACATACGCGGTACGTAGATACTAATGGCCAAGTTCATCAGGCAAGCCTATGAAACGAACAACAATACAACAGTCGACATACGCGGTACGTAGATACTACTGTCCAAGTTCATCAGGCAAAGCTAAGAAAGGACCCACAATGCAAAAGTCGACATACGTAGTACGTAGACAATACTGTCCAAGTTTATCAGGCAATGCTAGGAAATTACCCACAATACAACAGTCGACATACGCGGTACGTAGACACTAATGTCCAAGTGTATCAGGCAAGGCTATGAAACAATACAACAGTCGACATACGCGGTACGTAGACACTACTGTCCAAGTTCATCAGGCAAGACTAGGAAACGACCAACAATACAACAGTCGACATACGCGGTACGTAGACACTAATGTCCAAGTTCATCAGGCAAGGCTAGGAAACGAACCACAATACAACAGTCAACATACGCGGTACGTAGATACTAATGTCCAAGTTCATCAGGCCAGGCCAGGAAACGACCAACAATACAACAGTCGACATACGCGGTACGCAGACACTAATGTCCAAGTTCATCAGGCAATGCTAGGAAACGACCAACAATACAACAGTCGACATACGCGGTACGTAGACAATAATGTCAACGTTTATCAGGTAAGCCTAGCAAACGAACAACAATACAACAGTCGACATACGCGGTACGTAGACACTACTGTCCAAGTTCATCAGGCAATGCTAGGAAAGGACCCACAATACAAAAGTCGACATACGTAGTACGTAGACACTTTTGTCCAAGTTTATTAGGCAAGGCTAGGAAATAATACAACATTCGACATACGCGGTACGTAGACACTACTGTCCAAGTTTATCAGGCAAGGCTAGGAAAAGACCCACAATACAACAGTCGACATACACGGTACGCAGACACTACTGTCCAAGTTTATCAACGAATGCTAGGAAAATACCCACAATACAACAGTCGACATACGCGGTACGTAGACACTAATGTCCAAGTTTATGAGGCAACGCTAGGAAACGACCAACAATACAACAGCCGACATACACGGTACGTAGACACTACTGTCTAAGTTTATTAGGCAAGGCTAGGAAACGACCAACAATACAACAGTCAAAATACGCGGTACGTAGACACTACTGTCCAACTTTATTAGACATGGGTAGGAAACGACCAACAATACAACAGTCGACATACGCGGTACATAGCCACTAATGTCCAAGTGTATCAGGCAAGGCTAGGAAACGACCAACAATACAACAGTCGACATACGCGGTACGTAGACACTACTGTCCAAGTTTATCAGGCAAGGTTAAGGAACGACCAACAATACAACAATCGATATACGCGGTACGTAGACACTACTGTCCATGTTCATCAGGCAAGGCTAGGAAACGACCAACAATACAACAGTCGACATACGCGGTACGTAGACACTAATGTCCAAGTTTATCAGGCAAGGCTAGGAAACGACATTAGTCGTACAGAAAAAAACGTCAACAAGTTCCAGGATACAAGTGTACAGAAAAAGTGTCAACAAGTTCCAGGATACATGTGCACAGAAAAAGCATCAACAAGTTCCATGCAATATGTGTACAGAAAAAGCGTCAACAAGTTCCATGCAATATGTGTACAGAAAAGCGTCAACAAGTTCCAGGATACATGTGTACAAAAGTGTCGCTTAAAACAATGGTCTCTTAAAGGTACATGCCCACGCAGAAGGTTACACTGTACTACTACTTTTCATTTTCTGTCATGCCTTATATGAGCCATTTTTCTACCCACTAAATAGCTATTTTTAATTACGACGCGTGTTAATTGGTGTTAAATCGAATTTTATATGCCTAGACCAGAAAGGGTATTTTCCGACCTCGTGCTATTTTTACCAATACGCGTCACGTGACACGGTCAATCATATCACATATTTGACATGCGCAGTGAAGTATCGGAAGTTGAGAAGAAAAATCTCTGTTCGAGTCCAAATCTAAATCTCCACGTAACTCTTTCCATTTGGTGATCTGGTCGCCAATTGTAACCACTCTCTCTCTCTGTACTGCCTGTCCCTCAGACATTTCGTCTTTTTTTTGGCCGACGCCGTTTCATACAATTTCCGTCCTGGACGTTTCGACATGTTGTTTACATATTGGGAAGCCTACTGGCGCGCGTAGTACACTGCGCGTGCGCACCGCAAGCCGTGATGTGAAAGTCGTCGTCCCCGCACATTATCAAAATAGACTGTTATCGCCGCGCGTCGCTAACAGTAAATTGATAATTAATAAATGATTATATTTGTATAGCGGGCACTCGCAATTTTTAGAACTGGTGGAATAGTGACATAATTATACACTTATTTAATTCCTATAAAGAACATTTTGTGCCTACTGCGTGGGCATGTACCTTTAACACAAAAACGAAGAAAAAATGGAAATCCGGGTACTGGTATGTCCGGTTATATTGTTTAATATTGGGAATCAGGAAATCGCGAATATTAAACATTAACATAAAAATAAATACATTAGAATACTACCAGTAATTTTTACTGTGCACTTTTATGAATTGTTCAGGCTTTATTTAATCAAAATTTAAGAAAGAATTTGATTGTTATTGCGAAATAAAATCGCTTCTTGCTTCTTTCTTCAGCCTTAAGGCCATATAAACTCGCATGTATGTCTTCTTAGTATTACTTCTTTAGATATGCTCACAGTATTTTTACTGAATATAGGTGTGCACGCTACTACGGGTTATCTAATTAACAATATTAGGCTTGAACCTTCCGGTCTCCAGCATGAACATTTCTAGTTCTGTTAATATTTTGTCGCTTGTGTATTCACAGATGTCTTCTTCACGAGCTGCCAATAGCAGATCTTCATCCAGATGGCTTATACTTGTGTTGAAAAATATGTTTTTCCTCAACTTTTCTCTTTGATTTTCATAAAGTGGGCAGTGTAATAGGTAATGTGTCTCTGTTTCTATCTCTCCACATGCACATTCTTTGGTATCTACTAGTCCACATTTTGCATTATAGTTATTTAAGGTTGAATATCCAGTTCTAAGTTGAGAGACAATTGTTTCTGCTTCTCTTGATCTGAATTTATGCTCAACTCTGTGATTGACTTTAGGTCTGAAAGTGTAGTCGTCTTCCCTTTTCCGACAAGTCCCATTGTCTCTGCCATTTAATTAAACATGAGCTTTTGGCAGCTTTCTTCACCTCTGCGTATGTAGTTGTGTGATCCTCTCCATCTATGAGCTGTGCTTCTGTTGCTCCTTCTTTAGCTAGAGCATCAGCTATGACATTACATTTTATTCCAGCATGGCCAGGAGTCCAAGAAATGTCAACTGTAATACAATTGGCTTAATTGTAATCTTTGTATTATTTTTAGTATTTGTCTCACTGTTTCTTTGTGTGTGCTGGATTCCCAGCCAAGTGTTAGGATACCAATTGCTGTTTGACTGTCTGAGAAGATTTTTAGACCTGCTGAAGAAAGATTACTGGTACAGTGATTTTCATAGTATTCCAAAACTATAAGTATAGCTACTAGTTCCCCTAGCAGAATTGTTCCCCTTTTGCTAACTGCTTTTTTCAGGCTTACGTAATATGTTTGTTTTGGAGGATAAATACAAGCTCCTGCTCCACATGGTCCTGGATTGCCTAAGCATGATCCGTCTGTGAATGTGATTGTTGTATCCTCTGCACATGTCTCAATAATTGTATTTAATATATTTCTTGCTGCTTCTTCTTGTTCTGTAGTTCTTGTTTTTGAGGAACCTAATCCATTCCAATAGTATGGTTGCTTCTTTGTTGGTCGTAGATATTCTGTATAATCGGGTTATGTTTCTATGTTGTTCATTGGAGTATTAGTATTTGATTCCATGTAGGCAATCTGGATCGCTATTAGTCCAAAAGGTGATATTTTCTTTTCTTGTCTGCTAATCTTTTCCCATAATGTCCATGTTTTCCTTATTGGTAGGGCAGTGTTTTTCATTATAATTCTAGTTCCTTCTCGAATTGATAGCTCCTCCCTTCTGACTCTCAATGGTAGAACGCCAGCTTCGATCTCGCAAATAGGTAGGAGTTAATTCTCTTTGGTAATCAATACAGAGCGAGTTCGAGCGTAAACTATGGTTTCTATAGTTGAACTATAGTTCAACTAAACAACCGCGAACGCAGATGGTTCGACCAGAGTGACATCATACATCTACTATAGTTCGACTAGTCAAAAGACGCCTGTTCCTCCAGTTTCAAGATGGCGGTGAATAGGTAAACAGTTCTAGAGAGCGGGAAATTTACATGGAAATTCTCTACTAGACATGCGCAATGCATCTACTATAGTTCAACTATAGTAAACAACCCGAACTCGCTCTAAGGAAACGAGTGAATTAGAACGAGTTTTCTATGGAAGGGGATATCCGCCACTACATTGCATGGTGCTTCATGACAATGCAGTCGACCATTGTTACATGTCATCCTGCACTGCGGCTACTCGTTACTGCTTAATGACAACTCCATCGTGCATTATTACATTTCACATTGCATACCTCGATTGGCTATTTGACATTGTTACATGCCATCCTGCATCTTGGCTATACAATTCTGCTTAATGACAACTCCATCTTGTATTATTACATTGCATATTGCATACCTCGATTGGCTATTTCACATTGTTACATGCCATATTCTGCCATGTGTCATTCCGCTTACTGCTTGCTGGGATGCGTATATGACTATATTAATTCCGCCGAATGACACATGCAAGCACGCAGAATGGCCCATGTCAGAATATGAAATTGCCGAATGAGGGATGCCAGCATCGCAGCAAGCAGTAGGCCAAATGAAACTTGGCAAAATATGCAACGACCTCTGTTGGCATAATGGGAACGCTTCCATTATGACGCCAGGTGGCGCTCCAAAATAAGTACTGTAGATGTTTTTTCTTGTGGTATTTTGTCACTGTTCCACCGCGGAAATAATGTATTTAAATTGGTCGATCACCACGGGCATAGCCTACCTGTCCCCCGCGATCACTGTTTCATGCAGTGGGATCGCGGTGACAGCATCCTCGGTCACTGTGATCACTGTGCGGTCACTGTCGCAACCGCCCCCCCCCCCACCCACCCACCTGCGTACGGACCTGTCGTAACATGTGTCGGCTATCGTATTATTTTTGAGCGGCTGATGGGGACGAGTTGGTCGAAGGGCGAAACAGAGGCCAGTCATTAAATTAACGAATAACGGGGACCGATAAGATTTCTAATTAATTACTTCTATTAAGGTAATAATCACACTTTCCATTTACTCATCTGTTGAGAATGGATACTTATGTCCGTATTTACATGTAGTTACTAATGAAGAGTACCTGCTAATTATAGTTCGTGTTAAAAAAATAAATAATTAGACCGATGGTGTTCAATCTCCCGAAATAGTCACAGGTAAGCCAATGATAAAGACGGGATTATTTCCTTTGCGGCCAGAATGGATTAAATCACCTTTATTCGCAATTCAATCAATCAACCAAGTTAAAAAAATATATATACAATTCAGGCCCGTAGCCAGACCTGTTTGAAGGGGGGGGGGTCGTTTCGAAGGACCAATGGGCCTGAGGTATCTAGGGGGGTCTTAAAAAAGTGGACCTCGAGGCTAAAAAAGTGGACCTCGAGGCTCGAGGCTGGTCGGGGGGGGCGGTTCGTCCGACAGCTCCACACCACACCCCCCCCCCCCCCCCGGCTACGTGCCTGCAATTTGGCAAACATTGATGTCATTGTGGCTAAGCAGTTAACACCATAACTCGTGTACATATAGAATAGTGATATAGCATTATGTTCGACTCTAGCTACATCAAAGCGCGAATGCACACGTACACATACACACGCACGCGCTCACTTAATTCATCGTTTCTCATACAAACACAAATGTTTTATTTTGCTAAAGTACTGTACCTTCGCGTACATGCATTTATACAGGTAGATACGCAATCGCGGTGATCCCCCGTGAACGACCACGGCGAATCACCGTGATAACGTTCGGGCAGTGCATCACAGTTACCGAGGATGCTTTCACCGCGATCCCACTGCATGAAACAGTGATCGCGGGGGACAGGTAGGCTATGCCCGCGGTGATCGACCACTTTAAATACATTATGTCCGCGGTGGCACAGTGACAAAAGACCACAAGAAAAAACATCTACTGTACTTATTTTGGAGCGCCACCTGGCGTCATAACGGAAGCGTTCCCATTATGACAACAGAGGGCGTTGCACATTTTGCCAAGCTTCATTCGGCCTACTGCTTGCTGCGATACTGGCATCCCTCATTCGGCAATTTCATATTCTGACATGGGCCATTCTGCGTGCTTGCATGCGTCATTCGGCGGAATTCATATAGTCATATACGCATCCCAGCAAGCAGTAAGCAGAATGACACATGGCATAATATGGCATGTAACAATGTGAAATAGCCAATCGAGGTATGCAATATGCAATGTAATAATGCAAGATGGAGTTGTTATTAAGCAGAATTGTATAGCCAAGATGCAGGATGGCATGTAACAATGTCAAATAGCCAATCGAGGTATGCAATGTGAAATGTAATAATGCACGATGGAGTTGTCATTAAGCAGTAACGAGTAGCCGCAGTGCAGGATGACATGTATCAATGGTCGACTGTATTCTCATGAAGCAGCATGCAATGTAGTGGCGGATATCCCCTTCCATAGTTTTCAGGTCAATAATCATAAACAATGCAACATTCGCACTTTGACAGTGACAGGCAGTGGCGTAGCCAGGCATGCGCACGTACGCACGTGCGTACGAGAAAAAATAAAAGAATTAAAAAAAAAAGGCTTATTTTTCGAAATATGCAATAAAATCTAAGGGGTGGCGGGGGGGGGGGGGTTGCTATTGAGTCTGGAACAGAACGCATTTTGTATCAAACGTACATGGCGATTACAAAAAATGGTGCCGTAAATAATGCAGGAAAACTCGTTAGATAGGATCACCGTTTCAAAAAAAATCAGGGGGGGGGGGGGGGGCATGCCCCCGGACACCCCTAGAACTCTCCCTAACTTCGCTAGGTCGACGAGTCAGCCGTGCTCACCCAATGTTCTACCATTTGATATGTGTGCGTATAAGAAATTTGTCCCTGGCTACGCCCCTGACAGGGGATTTGTTTCCTTTGTTTGTGACACGCTTGAGGCTAATTTCACCTGGAGAAAGTGACATCTCGCGTTAAGCAAAAGTCGTTTAATACACGGTCATTATATAGGCCAAATGGTCGGTGGTAATTGAAAGTTATCGCATAAGACAAAAGTCGCTTAATGCACGTGGTCGCTGGTGCAAGTTTGACTGTATTGCCTTTTTTATCTTTCTTGACGCTTCTTGTCGCTGATGTTCTCGTCACATTTTAGTGAAACGAGGCTTTGTCGAGATTGACAAGAATTTCACATTGATATACCATACCACTCATGTTGCCTTTCATTTTTTATTTACTTTTTTCTTAAATTATTTTAAGCAGTTCAATTCACCAATATCTATTAAATTAATCATTAATTATTCACATCAATGTTATATTGGGCATTAGGTCACACTTGACTCGTTTCAGAATTTATTATGAAATCAGGAAACTTGTTTTTGGTGTCATTAAATTAATCATTAATTATTCACATCAATGTTATATTGGGCATTAGGTCACACTTGACTGGTTTCAGAATTTATTATGAAATCAGGAAATTTGTTTAAAAAAAATATCATTTTAATTCACCACTCATATAAGATCCTCTATCTATGTGTCTATATTTTTGCAGGAGCGGACAAAGAGAATGTGCAAGTTTAAATGTCCCACCACCAAGTTCCACACATCTGGCTGGACGGGAGAAGGTGTCTGCCCAATTTGTCTATCACCTTACGTAAAGAATGACAGAATAAAAACATTGCCATGCCGGCACAATTTCCACAGCAAATGCATAGACGAGTGGGCTTCGGTATGTAAGGCTTGCTCTCTGGTGAATTGCCAACATGGCTAACAAAATTGTGGCTGTGACTGGAGAACTCGGGCTTATGTGATGTGTGACCAATTAGCTCCTGATCAAATAGCAGACTCCCATATCCTGAGTGGTCGCAAAACCCATAATCCCATTTCTCCAGTCCCAGTAACAAATAAGAGGTAAAATAGTCAATGTCACTTGTAGAGTTGTACATATGAACTTTAAGGTACAGGTGGAATACTCGGACATGTGACACAAAGAAAATGACCATTACAAAAAAAATCCATTACTCCACCCACTTGGTCTCATACAGTACTATCTTCTATTAACGTCATGTTCAGTGCGATACCAGGTGGGTGGGTTAATGGGATTTTTTAATAAGTATTTTTGTTGGTGTCATAGGTCCGAGTCTTCCACCTGTGCTTTAAGGTTGGAGATATGCATACGCCACTATCCTTCCGACGGGTGAATAGGAAACTAGATACTTCAGTAAGCTAGGACTTCCTAAAGTTTGTAACCCTGCAGATTTTGTCGCAGAATGATACAGTATAGCTAAAAGACATGAACATACAGACACCCTCACTCAAGTACATGTATGAGCCACACAAATCGTTTCAGAGGAATTCTATAAAATATTCACAAACTAACTACTTGTAAAATCAGTGGCCATAAACATGAAACCAAGACAATGAAATGTGTTTAAATATATGTTACTAGATTATTGACAAATGATATAAACAAAAAATACACTTCTTTCTCGGACATAATTAATGTCAAAGGGAGATAACTTCTGAAGTACAAATCCAGAGACATCTTTCTTGCATTTCTTACACATGACATGTCTCTAGGTTATGATGTACACACGTGTTTGTTTGTTTAGTTGTTTGCTGGGGTATACAGCATACGGCATGCTGGGGTATAACGGCATACAGCTAATGTCATTTAAGGCCGGGTCAATGGGTTTAGTACTAAATCCCATATATTACCTGCACAAATGGGGGGAAAATCCCAAAATCAGAATTGAATATTTACAATAAAAAATTATATATTCAGCCCTGAAATCAGAATAATCCTGATCTGATGCCAGGTCCTATGTGAAGTATCATGAATGTAAAGCCAATCGATATACCTATACGACGTATGTTCTTGACAATCAACAAGAGGTAAATTCCATTTAGGGGAGGTAAATTCATAGTCGTCTTTCTTGCATTTGACATGTCACTGGATATGCCAAGCGGTTTCACTTGGTGGGGGATACCGTGATTTCCGAACCCGATTTTACGACGTGACGTGATCTGTGACGTCATTTTTACAGTAGATTTTCTTTAAAATCTTTTTTCTTTAAAATCTTCCTAACAAACTGACGGATTTTGATGATATCTAGCGCATCAAATACGATGGCATATGTGTTTTATGGGTGCTCTATGGGTAACTTTCACAAACAATCGAGTTCCATTTATTTCTTACATTCACGTGCTCTAGTTGGCGGGAGACATACTGTCTCCACGCTATTGGGATCGTGATTCTGGCCGTTTGCACGGGTCTACTTTCGGAAGAGGCTCTCTGTTCATCGGGGGACGTCTCAATAGGCTCAATTTGCGTTCGCAATTAACAACAGTCAGGTGACATTTAAAGTCAGCGAGTGAACTGAAAGCAAGTTATTAATAGCAACGGCAATGCTCAACATTATGTGTAAAATAGTTGGCATGCCCAACTTTTACTTTGAAGAGAACAAATTGCTGTTATTGAGACGCCCCTCGCCCCCGTATCGCTATTGGGATCGTGATTCTCAGTTCATCGGGGGACGTCTCAATAGGCTCAATTTGCGTTCGCAATTAACAACAGTCAGGTGACATTTAAAGTCAGCGAGTGAACTGAAAGCAAGTTATTAATAGCAACGGCAATGCTCAACATTATGTGTAAAATAAAATAGTTGGCATGCCCAACTTTACTTTTGAAGAGAACAAATTGCTGTTATTGAGACGCCCCCCCCCCCCCCCCCCCCCCCCCCACCCCCCCCCCCCCCCCCCCCCCCCCCCCCCCCCCCCCCCCCCCCCCCCCCCCCCCCCCCCCCCCCCCCGTATCGCTATTGGGATCGTGATTCGCTGTTCATCGGAGGACGTCTCAATACGCTCAATTTGCGTTCGCAATTAACAACAGTCAGGTGACATTTAAAGTCAGCGAGTGAACTGAAAGCAAGTTATTAATAGCAACGGCAATGCTCAACATTATGTGTAAAATAGTTGGCATGCCCAACTTTACTTTTGAAGAGAACAAATTGCTGTTATTGAGACGCCCCCCGTATCGTGTACCACGCAGTCGCAATGCGACGTCGAAGGCCATTTCTTTTCCATATTGTGATTTACGGGCGATTTTCGAAACATTACCCTCTGGGTGAGCGAAACAAAATTCATGAACACATTTTGCCGTTCATGCAGCATATACGTATGTAGGCCTACGCCCAGTCATAATTTTGAAAATATTTCACATAATACGTCTGCAATATACCTCGTAAAACGGTTTATTAGTCGGACATAAAGCACCTTTGCTTCATCAACCTATTTGTGTTTAGAGCAGGCTGTATTTTACAAACACCAGTAACTGATCAAGTTCTCCAAATTTGCAGATTGTACATCCAATAATCAACATCGAATATATTTCTAAAAAGGAATTTCTGAGTATGCAAATTCACAAGTGGCTACTTGTCTCCCGCCAGTCAGTACTTTCAGTACTTTGATTTTTATTTACAATTACGGCAACCGATTCTTCGTCAAAACGACAGAAATATGATATTAAAGGCTTAAGCCGCCTATACAATAAAGGGCAACGTGCTTTTGCCTTTGCCAGTATACTAGTATACCCTCATCACCAGTGGATCATATTTTGATTCATAACTACATAAAGTGTCCTGCTGAAGGACACAACGCACGCCTCCGGTCAGGCTCGAACCAACGACCGTAAGATCAGCAGTCCGACGCCTCAGACCGCTCGACTACGCGCTCCGTGTACCGCATTTGCTGCGGTATATTTCATAAACATAATTATGTCATTCCATTAGAAACATGGAAATCTACTGTAAACACATCTAAAAAACATGACGTTACGCCGTTCGGAAACACGTGATCCTACATCTTGACAGACTTAAGGTACCAGTCCACCAGAATTTGAGACTTGTTTTAGAAATTCTTGGCCTAGTGAGCACTTCCGCAAGTTTTTTTTCTCACATATCCTCTTCAAATATTCACAGAGCTGTTTGCTGTATACACCTGTTACATTATACGTCAATAAACTTTAGTAGCTACACAAGTCAAATGGTGGTCAATTTTCTGCACTTATTCCGTCTTGGCCGCTGGACTAAAGGCGCCAGAAAGCTATGTGACATGCAGAGTTTGCACTAACAAATAATGTGTGAATCAATTATACATGTATACCTGCCCACACTGATCATAGTCTGTATTGGTACCGAGTGTTTTGTTTTCGAGCTACAAACCTCTGTTTCAGACTGTTAAAATTGCGCCCCAAACAGCAAATACACATTTCGAGCGGAAGATGTGTACAAGTTGAATCTGAATATGCTCACTAAATGGACCAGATCACAGTTTAGCACATAATTTTACAAATACTTGCTTTTGTCAGCTAAAAATAGCATAGGATGCTGAGTATTTAATTTTAAGTCACATTCAATCACCACAGACATGCAGTTTTGGAATACTCAGTAAAAAGCCTACAACTACGAAACTAAGTCTTTTTCAAGTGGACTGGTACGTAAACAAACAAGATGAACATTTGTGTGACGCATGGACGGATGGATGGACAGACAGGGGTAAAACATAATGCCCCCATTCCGCCCCAAATAAATTGGTGGGGGGGGGGGGGTGCATAAACAAGGACGATATTCATGTAACGTGTAAGTCTATGGGATTTGTATGTGTGTATGATGATTGCAATCCGCAACTACTACTGGTAAACGTAGTAAATGTGATTTTATACCTAAGAACATGTGCGATATTTCATGAACAATATTTACAAAATATACGATAGTTTCCATAAATGACGTCGACAGAGGGCCAAATTTCCATAAATCCGCATTTGGTGTGAAAATCTTGTCATCTTTCGACGTCATTAACAGAAAATATCACAGTTTCTGTAAATAATATGTCATGAAAACTTGCATAATATGTTCTTAGGTACAAAATCATATGGCATATCTTATTTGATTCTATGTATTTCAGGAAGCCTCAACGTGCCCAGTCTGTCGAATATTTGTGGTGGGCGGGAACTCGAGTCGCCGACGATCAATGGACACAGATGACATCAACTTTTCCATGTTCTAACCCTCAGAATACCGGGGACGAAAATTATCATCTACTGTTGTTTATATTGTGCTGCTTCATTTCTCAATAAAAACATGGTCTGACAGCACTTTAGAATCATTACCATTGTTGTTTTAGAATCTTTTACATGCCATGTTTTTTAATCTACGTGATATTTGCTATTATCACAGAGGGGAATCACCCTGAATGCAAGTGCGCATTTTGGATATGTGAACAACCAAAACAGGTAAATTTTGCCTTGACTCGGGTATTATATTATATTTATCATAACCTTCTTTTTGTTTCACCGATTTTAATTAAATAAAATGCATGGAAGGCAGAAAACAGAGAATCTGTCACTGTTGGTATTTCCTGATCTTTCCAGTCAGTTTCCCAAACTTTATCACGTCAAATGCAAATGAATATGTATTGATGACTTTCTCTAAACAGAGTCATCACCCACAATGGATCAGGGGCCCGTTTCACTAAACTTCTTACCACTAAAATGTTCGTAAGTGCAAAATAGTCTGTAAATTTCACATTAACATTGTTTTCTTGTAAATAATTATTGGATTTACATTTATTGAGCATAGGCTGCATATGTAAATCCATAAATTGATATTTACAGACGATCTTAAATTTGCACTTACGAACATTTTAGTCGTAAGAAGTTTAGTGAAACGGGCCCCAGAAGCAGAGCGATAATTTTAATATTATGTACTCTTGCACTTGATGGCTGTGAAATATACCAAGTATGAAGTGGACAGGCTGAAAACTGTAAAACCAGGCCGATGGACAAAATAAATATATGACGAACAGCCTGGCCAACAAACTAGTTAAAGTATGATCTTTTGATATGTTAATTATGCAACCGACGTGCTCGCCTGGCTCTATTGTCGGTGTATGTTGTTATAAAACCGAGCCGCACGGCCAACGCCGGGGTGATAGTTACCCAGTTGGTGGGCTCGATGTACACTCTCATGTTATTTTTCAGTCTATTCCATTTATCAGAAAGGGTAGTGTTTTTAGAAATAAGATCCTGATCCAGTAGTGATGAAGGGGTTACATTTTTACTAAATGATTAACCCTTATAATGCGGGAAACGTAAACTGTCGTCTGCTGTCGATTTATGTTTTGTCTTCTTCTCAATAAAAACATGGTTAAAAAAATGGAAAATAAAAAATAAACTGCAAACGACAAATTTTAATTCAGCATTCTCTCCAAAAAGTAAATTCTACAATTATTTGCTAAATAGTAAATTAACAAATTTAATACAAACTAGAGCCATCACAAGAATTATCATAATATCCCCACAAATATCGCTTTGACACATGAACAGATTTAATATCAGAGTTTTGTATGCACATTTTGACATTTGACCTCTAAGTCTGACATTGACCTTGGATGTAGGCACGTGTGTATTTAACATGGCAATTGGCAAATCTTTTCAAAATCCATTAATCGGTTTAGCAGATATAGAGCGGAAAAAAGAATTCCCCAACAGACTGACCGACAAACAAACCTTGGCGGCTATTTTTAATTCTCTGACTCTGTATCTTTGTCCACGCAATAACTCAAGTTCTACTTGACGGATCGTGACCAAATTCAATATACATGTTTATCACGGCAAGAACCCTATTAATTGTCAGTGAGTTATCTCCCCTTGTTAACTGGCATTGCCTCGACGGGCGTATATTGTGACCTTCGGCGTTCTTGTTTTTACTGTTATTCGCATAGTACACACACGGAAATTGGACATACCAAACCTGGACTTTGTGTTTTGTCTGTTTTAATGACCAATAATGATCAGTATCGCACTCGTGCAATTTTATAAAAATGTAGATTACACACTTATTTACTTATTTATAGAATAGCTTAATCATTTCATGAGTATTATATTTTCGATATGTGCATTTGACCAAGATTACTGTTGATTGGACATCTAAAATCTGAATTTAAAGTTCATGCCGTATGTTGGTTACCTGCTTAAATGTTATTTGCTGCAGTTGCGAGCATTTATTTATTTCTATTACCATCAATAAATGTTGTTATTAGTTTCAAATATATATTCTTTAAATGATGACATATATGTAAAATGTTCCTGTTTGTTAATACTATGCCACGCATTGGTATCTAAGACGCATTAGTGCATACAAACTGTCACAAAGTTTCACATCCTGTAGCATATGACATATACAGTAAATATGTTGACATGCAAAACTAATACATATGTGTCCAGTACGTTCTGAAGACATGCGTGTACAGTGTGGTATCAATTAATATTTTTCGGAAAGCGAGACATAGTGATCACAATGACGTTCGGGTGTCCGTGCGTGCGTGCGTGCGTGCGTGCGTGCGTGCGTGCGTCCGTCCGTCCGTTCGTTCGAAATAGGCGTTGAAGTTTTTAAATACCTTATATCTCTGCAGCCCTAAGTCACATTGACCTGATTGAAACTTCATATGCTTATTAGTCGTCATCCATATATTCATGCTGTATCCCACTCATGCGGCCCCTGTGCCCAAGGTCAAGGTCAAATGACTTAGAAGTTTGCGTTATGGATTGATATTACGGATAAAAACAGAGAAATTATTTTGTGTAATGTCTACCGCCCAGCACATCTTGTGAACGAATTTTGGGAACGATTAAACATTGCATCGAAAGGGCATCTGAAATAACAAAGCATATACTATTAGTAGGTGATATAAATGAAGATCAATTAAGTACTACCATCAATAAGTTTAAAAACGTAATTATGGTAAACAACATGATAAATGATGTTAAAGAACCCACTAGAGTAACAGAACAAACGCAAACACTAATTGACCCAATAGCAGTTACCACAGAAATATCTATATATGATTCGGGAATAGTGAAAACACCCATTCAAAATAAAAGTATGGAACTATAATCGCGGTGATTGCAATCTATTAAATGTGTTAATACAAACAACTAACTGGTCATTCATTAATAATGGTACTCTAAACACAGCATGCGAAGCATTTCATAACAAACTTATGGAGATTAATCAGTTATGTATCCCATCGAGTCTAGTTACAATACGCCCAAACGACAAACCTTGGTATAACTCACTTATTCGTAAAACATCTCGCAAACGTGATCGTCAGAAAGCAGTAGCGCTACGAACAAAAAAGGAACATGACTGGAATGTATACAAAAAAAATACGCAACAAAGTTAATAATATGAAAAAATACGCTAAGCAAACATGTTATGATAACTTAGAATTTGCAATGCATGATAGTAACACCACTAATCCGCGTCAGTATTGGAAAATTGTAAAAATGCTAGTTAAAGAAAATTCGAATAGTTGTGACACAATTCCTCCTCTCCGTAAAACCGATAACACATACACATCTACAGACACAGAGAAGGCTGAGTCATTGAATACTTATTTTGTCTCAATTTCAACAGTAGACGGCACACAAGTAACGCTACCTGATTATACACCACGTACAAAAGCTAAAATAGAGTATATACACGTATCAGAGCAGGACATTACGGAAATTATATCGAAATTAAACGTGCAAAAAGCATCAGGACCAGACGAAATCAGCCTTAGCATGCTAAAAGAAACCTCAACAACTATTTCTAGGCCTTTGTGCATTATTTAACAGATCTCTACAAGAAGGTAACTATCCATCAAAATGGAAACAAGTTAACGTTATGCCACTATTCAAGAAAGGAGACCGTGATCAACCCTCAAATAATAGACCTATCTCTTTGATTAGCTGTTTAGGAAAAGTCGTGGAACGAGTTGTTTTCAAACATGTATATAACCACCTTCATATTAATAACATTATTTATAAAAGTCAATCCGGATTCATCCCAGGCCATTCCACGGTATACTAACTAATATATATATACATGTATAATCAGATATGCAAGGCAATCGATGAACGAAAACATACGTGTATTGTCTTTTGTGACATTTCTAAAGCATTTGATAGAGTATGGCACCTCGGACTTGTATTTAAGCTAAACCAAAATGGTGTAGAAGGCCCCCTTCATAACTGGTTCAGAAATTATTTATCAAACAGATCACAAAAGTTTCTATAGGCAGTTCTTATTCTGAAAGTAAATTAATAGATGCTGGGTTCCCCAATGCTCGGTTCTTGGACCTCTTTTGTTTCTTATATATGTTAATGATATTGCTGACAAACTACTTAGTACATACAGGCTATTTGCTGATGACTCATCCTTAGCTGTCTCGTCAACAGACATGAACACCATAGCAAGTAATATAAACCATGATTTAAATGAATTAGCAGCATGTGCTCACCAGTGGCTTGTAACATTTAATCCTTCTAAAACTGATGCTATGATCTGTCCATTAGCTCGATACACAGCGCCATCTCTCTATTTTAATGATATTCAACTTCACTTTGTCCAACATCACAAAGATTTGGGTCTAACTCTCAGTCATGATGGTACCTGGCATGAACATATTTCTAACATAATTAAGTCTGCATCTAAGGTTTTATGTTCTATGAAAATGCTTAAATTTAAATTAAATAGAAAAACATTGAATCAAATATATATATCGTACATGAGACCAGTTCTCGAATATGTATCAATCGTATGGGATAGTTGTACACAATATGAACGCGAATCTCTTGAAAACTTCAATACGAAGCAGCCAGAACAGTTACAGGTATAACCCGTTCATCCTCTATTAACAGACTGCTCCTAGAAATTGGATGGATACCCCTTTCAGACCGAAGACATATTCAGAAGCTTATAATTATTTATAAAGAAAAGGCCGGTGTACTTCCCTCATATATACATGAACTATTTCCACAACTAGTTGGTGAAAATAACACATACGGATTACGTAATATGAACAATTTTATTACATTAACCAGACGGACACACTTTTGTTTATTGGATTTTAAAATCCAATATATTATCAAAATTTCAATATATTAGGTTTTTACTGTTATTGATTTTTATCAATGTTTTTATGTTAGGGACTACTTTTATCACATAGATTTCACCCTTTGTGTAGAAGCGTTATTATCACCTATTAACGCCCCAACTTGGTGGTATCATTTTATCACATATATTTCACCCTTTGTGTAGAAGCGTTATTATCACATATTAACGCCCCCAACTTTGGTGGTATCATTTTGACTCCCTATATACTACTGTATGTATTAACTGTAAAGTTACATTGTAAATTTAGAGCAATAAAATATGTTTAAACTAAGAAGTTTGCGTTAAATGTTTGTTAAAATTTGCGTTAAAGTTTTCAGATACCTATTATCTCTGTAACCGTAAGTCAGATTGGCTTGAAATTTCGTATGCTTAATGGTCATCATCTATATATTCATTCTGTGTCCCACTCATGCGGCCCCTGTGCCCCAAGGTGAAATGACTTAAAGTTTTTGTCAAAATTTGCGTTAAACTTTTCACATATCTACTATCTCTGAAACCACAGATCAGATTTGCTTGAAACTTTGTATGCTTATTTGATAGATATATTTAAATTAGTCACATTGTGTCCAATAGTATGTTTGCTGCAGTTTACAAACGTATGTGTACCACTAAATAATACAGTTTAGTCAAATGTTCAGGGGTACTCTGGTTTCCTCAGGCACAAATGATAAATTAGTATACTAGTATGTGAAAGTGTTAGTATGCACAACGAATATCAGCTGTGTAAATATATAGTACATGTACATTGTAATTTAATTGTGGGATGCCAGTTTCAGCTCTTGTGGCATTTGACAAGGAGTGTATTGTATAGGAGTGTGTCATATGCGTCGCCAGGGGGTGGGGGTATGGTCGGGGTGCGAACAAACCCCCTATTCAGTGTTAACTTTTGGGTGCAAGTATGACTATTGGAAATTATAGCTGGAAATTGCACGTAAAAATAAAAAAAAATCCGGGTGATAACCCGAGAACCCCGACCAATGAGAGGGGATATCCCCTCTCGTGCTCGTTGCATTTTCCATTCTTTGTCAAACAGCACCAGCTATGAAACTGCCTGATACAATTTTCACATCCCATCACAGTTAGGAAGCAATGGTGTTTGAATCATATGATTATCAGTAGCCTATTTCGCCAACATTGCAAAGTATACTTATTTATTACACTCTTGCAAATTATTTGCACGGGTTTCGCTGTGAGAAAAAAACCGTAATCAACTGCTTACAAAGAATACACCGTAATTGCGCGCCTGTTTTTTTGGAAACCACGAGCTACCATGCACAATGTCTATTTTTTATTACAGTCAAAATAAAGTTATTTGAACATTTGGAAAGAGTCTCGATTAATCTAGAATGTTAATGTGATTGAACACATTCCAAACATGCACTCAAATATATCTGGCTCTTAGAAACAGCTGAGTAATTTGGATTTCAAAAAGCTTACATGAAGTAGTAGTAAGGGAGTCAAAATGATACCACCTACTGTGATATCATTTACAACCCTCTATAAAACCCCTACCACCCCCGAAAAATAAAAAATTGGTTAACGAGGAAAATATTTTAGGCCGGCACCTTTGAGCTACGCATTTACATCACCAAATACACACATATTTATAAACTGCTACCATTAAACAGACGAGACAGACGTCATACCGGATCAACAACATGGCATGCACGAGATGAGACCAATTGTTGTAAGGTCAACAAACATATATACACTCATCAGTTTCCTATACAACATACAAATGGTGTGCAAATTATAATTATTTATTAATATCTATTGGCGAAAGAAAACATGGGATGGTTCGTTATTTTGTTAATTTTATAATTAATTTTGTAATTTTTTTTAATAACTTAAAGCTGAACACCCCCTATTATTACATAGTAATTAATTTAAGTTGTAACGACAATGTTTCAATTACACGGGTTATTGAAACAGACAGTTATTTATAGCCGAGTGTTTCAATTACACGGGTTATGAACCATGCGTAAATTGATAGCCGAGGTAAACAGACAGTTTCAATTACACGGGTTATGAACCATGCGTAAATTGATAGCCGAGTGTATCAATTTACACAGACGGTGTGTACACAGTCGATTACAGTGCAATCCTCGACTGAATAGCGTCTCATATGTACATTGTCATTGTGATACACCAGTACAACCATACTAACCAATATGCGATTACGGCGTAATTCTCAGTGAAAAACACATGTTGTATAGGTATGTAAATTTGTTTACTGCACCAATATAATTAATTATAAGAAAATTAATTATTTTTTAAAAACACAATGGTGCTGTAACATTTCCTCCGCCTTTATTTCCAAGTTTTACCCTAAATTTATCCCAATCAGTACACTCAATTTTGGGCATGGTGGCGCGCGCCTTGATTCTTATATCATGTTTTAATTCTTCATATCTCCCCATTTCTTCCACCACGGATTCAAACTCTAAATTTGATATTTTCTTATCGGCCAACGCTTTGGACACCATAACGTCGATGCTATTTTTCTTAGACCTAGCGAGAACGGATATTCTATCATGTTTTCTACTTTTTTTCTCGCGTTTTCCACCCGCCGTCCTAATTACCATACAAAGTATTCCAGATAAAACGGTAATTCCACTCAAAACACCTGCAAGTGGAACCGTTACAATTTTAGATATCGTTGCAGCAGTCCCCGCACCACTCATTACAGATAAACTTGCCAGAACCGTACTAGATGCTTCAGCTATGTTCGCCGCGCGCTTATATTTGTTAGCGTGTCTTTTTCTATTTGCACATTCTCTAACTAAAATATCCTGCATAGCGACGATATTATTCAACCTAAAATCTGAACTTCTTTCGTTAATTGGATACAGTGTTGATGGAGTGGTATTGAGAATTGGATACAGTGTTGATGGAGCAGTATTGAGAATTGGATACGGTGATTCGTTCATGATTTTCAATATAGTAGTATTTTACAAATTAAGTTCAATTAACAATGAGACAATAGTGGAAGAACTCGCTGGGTCAGCGATTTTCGTAACAAAGTTAATAACACTACCTTCGGAAAGTCTAATTAGATCATCACCGGCGAACAAAACCACCGATGAAATATCTCCAGCGAGTTTATTGACTCCAACCCCCCGTTCTTCCCCATCCACTACAAGATTTATCACGACCGCGCCCACAGGCTTACCATTAGCATTAACCGAGCAGACAGCCATTCGGAGAAGTGTACCTGGAGCTGGCATGGCGTATTCCCCATATGTATTGCTCGCTTTGGCACCGAACGAATATTCATAGAGCCCCTCATTCAATAGGCCCCGCTTCTCAGCCCAAACTGTGATGACACGTTTTTGCGTTTTCAATGTTTTCACCAATCCGGCAAGCCCCCCGATAGAGGTATGGGCCTCAGCACGAATCTTTTCAGAGGTCTCCTCAAGCGCTTTGGTCGCGGCTCTACGAACACGTTTCAGTTTTTCTGTTATTTTTTCATCTAGTTCAGTAAGTGCTACAGAGTCTTCTGAGCGCAACACCCCATACGCCTCTGTAAGGGCCGCCTGGTGGTCTTCTCGGACTCCCTCAATACCCGTTCGGACTCCATCAAGATCCAACCGGGTCTCTTTCCGGAATTCTGTTATTTGTTCACCTAGTTCTGTAAGTACTGTTTCTCTGTTGAGAGAGTCATCTGAGCGCAACACCCTATAAGCCTCCGTAAGGGCCGCCTGGTGGTCTTCTCGGGCTTTCTCAATAACCGTTCGGGCCTCTTCCCGAAATTCCGTTATTTTTTCTCCTAGTTCAGTAAGTGCTGCTTCTCCGTTGGGAGAGTCCTCTGAGCGCAACACCCTATAAGCCTCCGTAAGGGCCGCCTGGTGGTCTTCTCGGACTTTCTCAACCCCCAACCGGGCCTCTTTTCGAAATTCTGTTATTTTTTCTCCTAGTTCAGTAAGTGCTGCTTCTCTGTTGGGAGAGTCCTCTGAGCGCAACACCATATAAGCCTCCGTAAGGTCCGCCTGGTGGTCTTCTCGGGCTTTCTCAATACCCGTTCGGACTCCATCAAGATCCAACCGGGTCTCTTTTCGAAATTCTGATATTTTTCTCCTAGTTCGGTAAGTGCCGCTTCTCTGATGAGAGAGTCTTCTGAGCGCAACATTCCATACGCCTCCGCAAGGTCCGCCGGTTATTTTTTTACCTAGTTCGTTTAGTTCCGTTTCTCTGATGAGAGAGTCCTCTGAGCGCAACACCTTATAAGCCGCCTGATCTTTCTCAATATCCGTTCGGACTCCCTCAATTTGTGCAGTCGCCGTCAGCACTTCTACTCTAACATCTGATATACTCCTGTGAATCCCGTTTGTGACCTTCGATATAGTTTTATTGATCAGGGCCTTGGTTTTTCCAGTAGTTAAAAAGTCGCCCTGTGTCGGGATGAATCCCCCTTCTGCCGGTTCCAAATTCTTTGAATGTGTCACCCAATCGGAAGAACTACCTGGTCCGTGTATACTCATAATAAAATTAAATTATAATATTGGAGCACCTATACTCAATTGGAAATTTCGAGAACTACCGAAATCGGGTAATAGTTATTCAACTTTCTCGCTTGATCATCGAGAATAGAGACCGTAAATTCGTGGATGTGTCCCGTTTCCAAAACTTTCATCTCGGGGTGTGGGAAGTCTAAGGTCACCGTATCCCCAAAGAAACAGTCGCTGGCTTGCACGGTTTTCAGTTATGTGCTGGGGGATCCGTCTACCGTGTTGTACGACGTGTTTACCCGATCCAGGTGCACCCTGAGAGTTTTCGTGAAGGCGAAGTCCACCGGATTATCACCGACGTACTCACCCGAGGTAAACACTCCTTTATTTACGGAGTATGTCTCTCTAAAACCGAGTTGAATACCCAACCCCGGGGAGACCACTACCTTATTACCAGGGCTGATGGTCTTTGTTGTGAGCCCGGTAGCCTTCGATACTGTGATGTTGATTATACCGTCAAGCTCTGAGTTAACAAAATCTTTGAGCTGTCTTATTCCCCACAGTCCGTGAGGCAGCTTCACACCGAATTGTTGTTCATCCTTCACATAGTAAAACCCTTCACTCTTTCCAACATTCTGCCATCCAACCGTGAAGGTGATTGATCTGAGGCCCACCCGGCGTTTTCCACAGCAGTTGTCGATTGATTTTTGAAGTTCACAACTCTCTTTTTGAACATTAGTGATAGTAGCAAACATAATAATATCTTTCAATGGATATCAAAGCATTTAGCTTCAATTATAATGCAAAGTACGCGGTCGGTGGTAAATACACGCAAAAAGACGTTGTTAATCCCATTGTACACCCAACTGTAACAGTTAGACCGGACAGTGGCTTTGCCACCAATTTCCCTAACATCTTTGAACAATATAGGCTGCCCAAGATTACTACGATGGAGATGATAAACGGGTGGAAAGCAACACCGATGCAGTTTTGGCAGAACCAAATAAATTTCGCTGTATGGTGCGCAACAGTCAGATGTGGAGTTTCGCATCAAGACCATCTGACATCCAAGAATGTCATGCTCCGAAGTGTCTACAACTTTCACGTGTATTACACAATTAGGAGGATTCTCAAAGAACTAGGTATTTCACTACCTCAAGACGACGCCTGGGATCCCATTTCAAACGCATACGACCGTATGGCGTTTGAAAGACTGTGTAACGAATTTAGCGTTTCAAAAGACGCGGACTGGAGACAGAAAGCATTTCCTACCACCACCGGCCTCGGGGACGTTCTCATTCGGGGTCAGTCCGGGAATTGGACGCAGACTGATTTTAGACACGATCACTCCGGCGACCACATCGTCAGTCGGAACGCCGGGAATTTTTACCCCGCGACGATGACTTTCGGGCCGGAAGTGTCTGGAGGTCGGCACTGTGGCGTGTTTTCTTGTAAAATGTTACCTCCGAAACGGGCTCACGTCGATTACATACAGCAGGCTGCTGAGGTTCAGGACGCGTGGGGTACATTTATGTTAGATACGGGTCTAGGGTTCACGCAGGCCGGGGTTACTCGTCTCAACGACTCCATTCGCACGTACGTCTGGTCCATCCTCGGCGCACAGAAGCAAACTCGCAGTTCTATACTGGGCACGGGAACGTCGTTTGATGCACAAAAACAATTATTGGCACTTGTAGAGGACGCCATCTCAGCTAGGGTGGACCTGGAGAAGGCGATCCAGAATTATCAAGACGTTTTGCAGAATGCCAGCACCCCAGTAGACTATGTATTTGGAATCGGTCTTTATATGGCGCCGAGCAATATGATACTACGAGACGACCCGGTTGACGGTTACAATAATCAAATCGTAATCGCCACCGCCAATCAAAAAATCGGCCACAACGGTAACGTGAACATGGATATCATCACCAAGACGGTCATAAAAAACCCAAGCCAATCGCGATTGGATGCGCCTCACTCAACACAATCGGGATTGAAGTTGAACCCAGCACCCCCAATTCACGAATTGAGTCCCCCCAAGTCAATCGTCAACAGTGTTGAAACACCAATCATCAACAATGTTGAAATTGGAAGCACAACACACGAGGAGGAGAAATTAGGGCTCGTCGTCGCCCTCGTGGTGATAGGACTACTCGCGCTTTGGTTTTAGGAACTCTCTGGCGGAGAATAGTAGGAGACCGGCGATTGCCACGATTAAAGCCCAAGTATTATTTGCGAGCCATCCGACCGTTTTTGATAATATAGATAACAAGTAAGAAACGATACTTCCGATCAGTCCAGGTAGTGCGGCAGCCGCCTTTCCAGCTAATTTAGCTAGAAGACTGGCGAGGGCTTTTATTTGTTTTTTTACCCACTCCTTGGCTCCACCGGATGGCGCGGGTGCTGGTGGTGGCGCGGGTGGTTGCGCCGCACCACCACTGAAAGATAGAACTATGGTTGATATAGTCATGCCGACAGCTGCGATGATGCTTGCTATCGTGACGCCCTGCTCTCTGAACAGAGTGCGAAGACGCTCACCGAGTGTCGTGTCCTCGTTCAGAACCCTCGAGATTGTTTCGCGGATCCGACTTATTTGGGTGTGGAGAGCCTCACGGTTAGTCGAGGCAGCCTCCAATCGAGCTTCTCTTTCGTCCCGCAACGACCGCAGGCGTTCGGTGATTCGCTCGGTAGATTCTCTATCGTCACCGGCTTCCTCCAGTTTTCTTTCTTCTAGCGCGATATGTTCATCCAGCACCGTGAGTTTGGAGAGGTTAAGGACCAGTTCGCCCCGGACCGTTTGTAGAGCCTTATCGAGTCCACGGAGTTCTCGAAGAGGTAACGGTGGGTCATCGTTGAGTATTTCGTTTTCGCTGAACGTCGTCTGCATCGTGTTAATAGCGTTGGTGGCTATTTGAGGGACCTCGCTGAGCTCTACCGTTTCTATCGCGGTGGCCGTCTTCGCCATCATTTCATCGGTAGACTGTAGGGCCTCTACAGCGCGGGCCGGAATAATTGTTTTACCACGCGTCCAATCTGGAAATCCTAGTTCGTTCTTTATGAATTCGCCACCGCCCCGGTTTCCGGCATTGGTGTTTTTATCGATAGGGGTTTACCGTTATTCATGTTGATGATCTGGATATCTGATGCTTTTAGTCGCAATCTACCGTTCAGATCCAACTCGAATTTGGAGTAGTCGTGACCGACTGACGGGACCAGATCGATTTCTGACAAATTGTTGTAGTAGTCGTTTATAGCTCCCTCAAGTAATTCCTGACTTTGACCAACGCTGCTGGTAGCGCCACCTATTTCCCCCAATTGCGATTGGATTGGAACTGGAGTCTCTATGAAGGGCGTTTCGTTATCGTTATCATCATCATAATCATCGACGTAATCGTCTCTAACGATTTCATCCATGTTAACATCGTAATCAGTCATCTTTATATTTTTCGAAAATTAATTATGTATTAAAGACAAAACCATACGAGTTTAATAGTTTAACTAAATTATGTCTTCGAGTCAATACGGTCGCAAACTCAATCCATACCGCAGACTGCGTGAGCCCCTCGGGGCAAAAGGCGTGAGACAGAGTGTCGTTATTACGAACAACCCATCGACGATCGACCAGAACCAGCAGCTCTTAGTCCGCTTCCCCAACCTCGAAACTCACGACGTCATTGTGCCGGGTACTGTTCGCCTCGCTTTCACTATTTCGCTAACATCGACGGACGCGAACCGAACCATCGTTCAGAACCTGGGTCACGCCATGGTGAAGAAGACCATGATAAAGATTTCTGGTAATGAGGTGATGTCGATCGATGACAGCGATGTCTATCATTGCTATCAGGACCTGTGGAAGATGGCGCAAGAGCGCGAAAACGCGGTCTATCAGGGTATTAACACCAGTAAAAATAAGAACGTAACCAAACTTAGAATCCGGGCTGATAACAAGGCAGATAACGACGCGAAAGACAACGCGATCGTGGCCGCTTACGGCAACCGCTTCTACATCCCGCTCGACTTTGAGTTGCTGGAGAGTCACATGCCATACTATCAGAGTGCTTTGGCTGACCGCCTCGAATACGAACTAACGTTCAACGACTACGGCCGTGTTCTCATAGCCACCGACATGTTATCGACGTATACGATCGACAATGTTTCGCTGTTTCGATGCCCGAACTCGCACGATTGATCAGAACCCAGTACGCCGGGCGCGTTGCCATACTTTACGACCGAGTTCTTCGCCACCGTAAGATGACGAAAGACAAAAGCGACACATTGTGGAATATTAATGTCAACGTCCCCGCCCGCTCTATGAAAGGTATACTGATGCTGTTCGAGGATGCTCGGTTCGCGCTCGGTGCTAGAAAAACAGACAAATTCTATAACCCCAAAATCACGAAGGTCGAGGTGACGATCGAGGGAGTCCCCAATCAACTCTACAGCGCGGGTCTTCGCGCGCACCAGCAGTGGAACGAAGGCAGAAAACAGTTTGCTTCCGGCTCTAAGCATTCCCCGTAGGTTGCCGCGGTTGCCAAAGACCTGCAGCTATCGGCCGTCTCCCTCGGGGAGTTCCTGACTACCAAATATGCGTTATGGCTAGACATGCGAGCCAGCAACGACGACCAAATGCACGGTAGCGGACGTCAAGTTGAGAACGCTAGCGAGGGTGTGACGATCCAGATAACCAAAGAGACGGACGGAGCTGGCGCATTGAACGTGTACTTGTATATAATTACAGACGCACAACTGAACATCGAAGATGGCCGATACGTATCAGCGATCTACTGATTTAGTACAAAAATCATCTGACGATTTCTTTAGCAATCAATACCAATTCACGATTGGAGATGCCCACTCTGCCATAATATGTGGGTAGACAGGATGTGGAAAAACGGTTTTCATCCTCGACTTACTCGAGGAGTCCTACCGCGATGCCTTTCGTCACATGTCCCACTGTGCGGCACAACGATACTTATCAGCGGCGCCCGTGGATATGGACCGACCCTGAGGTAAACATTATTGACCCCGGTAATAGGCTTCACGATTGGTTGCGTGGTTTATACCAAAGATTCCAGGGTGAGCCCACCTTATATGTGATTGACGATTGCTCGGCCAAGGCGGCGATGACCAAAAGGAAGGACATGCTCTCCGAGCTCGCATTTTCTGGCCGCCATGCGAGGCAAAGCGTATGGCTCTCAACTCAAAAATACAACGCCGTCCTCAAGGATCTGCGCGAGCAAACGAAATGGGTCGCCCTCTTTCACTGCAAGGACCGAGACTCATTCGATGACTGTCTTCGAGAGAATGACGTTATCCCAATGCGCGAGGAGCACCTGGATGTTCGACAGATGCTTTCCGAAACTAAGCACGCCAAGCTTCTGCTAAAGACTGATCAACCAACTGCTTATAAAGTTATCAATTAATAATTTTGAAAAAATTAAGAAAATTAGTAACTGCCGAGTAAATGCTTAACAATTAATTTTAAGAAAATTAGCAATTGCTGAACGATGCTGAAGAAATGCTTAACAAATGTTGAAAAAATGCTGAACAATGGTTAACAATGTTAACAATTTGGTGCTCCGCTGCGAGCTTTGTTGCGAGCATAACGGTGATCATAAGTATCGGGTGGTGCGCTTGGCAATATGTTAAAGTGATGAGACTTGTTAGAATAATTAAATTAATTTTAAGAAAATTAGCAATAATGAACTGCGACGAACTTCTCGATCAGCTAATGGAAGAAGAAACCTCAACTCCGACTGCCGACATCCTGAAAGATAATGAAACATCAACTCCGACAGAGCAATCGGGTTGACAATCGCGATTGGGGCCGATACGAATGAAAATGCGGCGCGACGAGAGCGGCTAGCTGCGCTGGTTGCTGGGGGACAATTGGAGCATATCTCGGTAGGCGTCTCTCAGTTTGTCAGGTGGATAAGATGTCAGATGCGGAGATTGATAAAATGTTATGCGCGATACGAATCCAAATTGGGGGCAGAGATGACAAAAACTCTTGGATCGGCGGCTATTCATTTGTACGCTACCGCCGTTAGTATACTTCTCCATATACCAAACACCGAGGGGTTGATTCACGATCTAGAGACTGACCCTTTTATAGGACACACTCTTAGAACAGCCTGCTGCTCAATTTATCACAAGTTTGGAATGTACTTAGCTCCACTAACAACCGCGTTTACCACGGGTAAACATTGTCAATTTGGACATATATGCCCACGAACTATAAGCTCTAATATTATAAATGATGACACAAGACACACCCGCGAGAGTGACGGAACAGCAATCCCCGATTGCACCTCCAACGGCGTTGGGGATTGCTCCAACTCCAATTTAGAACCCGATATCACCACGGCGTGATAAAGCACTTCCAACTCCGATTGATCCTACAACCCAATCGCGATTGGAGTTGGGGGTTGCATGACATAAAAACCCAAAAAGACAGGCAGCTGGGCGGGCGGCAACTGCCGCCCGAAAAGTTACACAAGATAAAATACTCGCCGAGCTTCGGGAGGCCAAACTCCAATCGAGATTGGGGACGGAGACAGCAAAACATCTGAAGACAGAGCAATCGGTTTCGAGTGCAACAACACCCCCGATTGAATTGGAACCGATTGCTCCAACTCCCAATATTGATTGGACCCCGTGGGTTGTTGGTGGTGGTCTGACAGTTGTGGGCACCCTGAGTGTGCTTTACCATCTCTACAACAGAACCCCAACTCCAACGGCGGTTCCTAAAAAAGTTACGAAACGATTGGATGCACCCCATTTAAACATTGATCGCGATCCATTTTATATGCAATAATTATAACAATGGCTGAACAAGATGGTAAAATGATAGTGAATGCGCTTTATCACGCCGTGGTGATATCGGGTTTCAGTATCGGGTATGCTCGACTATCAAAGATGGCCCTAGGAGGGTCCACTCCCAAATTGGACTTTACTGTGAGAGACGCAGGGCTCGCGACCTTAGATGTAGCGGCCTCAGTTTGGACCCGAGATTATCTAATTAAAGTTGGAATTCTACCTGCTAATATATGGAAATAAATAGCTTCGATCGGAATAATGATAGGTGGTGCACTTGTAAACGAATTGGCGTTCAGCGGTAGCAACTTTATATTCTCAAAAATGAGAAGCTCGAACGTGGATGAGGAGCTCAAGCGTCACGATTTAGCTGTAGAACAACTCAATAGCACAAAGGAAGCATGGTCGAAAAAACGAACCGCCCATCTGGACTGGGTCAACGAAGAGCTTCGCCGTGAGAATCACGCCGCGCAAACTTTCCAGAACGTTGAAGAAGCCAACAGCGAGTACGCGCTGGCATATCCGCAGAAAAGTCTCGATCCAATGGATCCCGAGCCCCAACTTTCAGATTTCTATGTACCGTCAGAGGCCCAAAAATACCGCGAGATCGCGTTCATCTTCGTGGGAATGGGTGTGGTGGTTCTCGTCGGCTACTATATTGAACAAATTATTAATTAATTAATTATTTAAAAAACAAAAAATTGTAAAAATATATATATAGAACGATGTTAGTTGACGAACTTTATTTTGCTATGATCGATGTAGGCTACACTGCCCAAAAACATCGTATAGCTGGCGCAAAGAGTATGATTCGTCTGGCCCGAGATTCTTTCGAGACGTGGCGCGAGAACGAAAAAGCGGCCACCCTTTTCGCAAAGCAGATGTTAGATTCCTCCTCAACTCCAATCGATTCCTCCGAGTTCCTTCAGAACTTAACCTCCAAAACCAATCGGAATTGTGCTTCCAACAAAGGTTTATTATTAACGACGCAGTTACCGGACGAACTGGCAAGGGCATGTTGGAGATTGTCCGATATATTAGAATACTTCGCATATGATGAACACGCACAAACTTGATACCAATCTAACGCGCAAGCTGGCGAATACATACTATAGCCCACGTGGCTACTGGAAGGGACTCGCGGCGGCGACCAAGGTTTCAGAAAACGCTGTCAATGAATGGCTCAAGAAACAGGCCATCTGGCAGATCTATTTACCCGCGCCTCACAATATTCCGCGCCAGAAATTCGACGTGCCGGTGCCGAACCAAGTTCACCAAGCGGATCTCCTGTTTCTCCCTCACGATCGTGTCGGTCGCAAAACGTACAAGTACGCACTGACAATCGTTGACGTAGCGAGTCGTTATAAGGGGGCTGAGCCGTTGGCCACTAAAGAGTCTAAGGAGGTGGCCGAGGCTCTTTCCCGAATATATAAGAGGAGTCCTCTAAAATGGCCGAATCTTCTCCAGGTCGATCCCGGCCGCGAGTTCATGGGCGCGGTCTCTCATCTATTGTCTAAGCACAAAGTTTCTATCAGACGCTGCCGCGTCAACATCCACCGGGACCAGGGGATCGTGGAGCGGTTCAATCGAACACTGGCTGAGAGACTGTTCGGACACCAATATGCCAAAGAACTTGCAGACCCTCATTCGCGATCGACCGAGCGGGTGGCCAGGCTGCCCGCCGTGGTCTCCGCACTGAACGGAGAGGTGACCAGATTGATAGGTAAGAAGCCTGTAGATGTCATCAAGTCAAAAAAGGTGACGAGCAAGCCCTCTGCCGTCTAGCGCGGACGACCCGTTGGTTTAGAGGAGCAACGACTTCCATCGGATGTTGACGTCCGGTACCTCTATCAACCGGGAGAGCTCGAAGGTGGCAGCCGCCGCGCGACTGATCCCGTGTGGTCTCTGAATGTATATCATCTGGATCGCTCTATTACCAAACCCGATGAGCCCGTGCTCTATTATTTGGCTGATGGTCTATCTCGCGGTTTTGTTCGCGAAGAACTTCTTATGGTACTTTCTGACACCCAGCTGCCCCCGATTGCTTAAATCAAGAGAGGTTCTGTATGTATTCCGTCTGGTAACACGCGTCTTTTATCGTAGTACGCCGAGAGTCCTAATTTTTGTTGACAGTACGTTTTCATAACGCCGTCTTTCATTTTAAATCCTCTATTTTGTGCTACATCTATAATGTGTTTTCCATCTTCTGTAGTTTCACTTAGTACTCGTTTATATCTATCCCAATTTAAATTGTTTGTTCTCTTGGACATTCTTGGAGTTTTTATTAATTAATTCTTTAGAATTATCAAAATTAGTTGAATTAAATTTGTTTACGAAATAACACTTACTAGATAACGCTATCTCCCTATCTCCGCTGAATTCCATTTTGAAAAGTCCTGGCTCTCTTTCGCTCCATTTATCCCAAGCCAACCATTTCTTTTTTTCTTTTTCAAACTCGTCTAGTAAGTTAGCTCTAATCAATTCCTCTATCGTTTTTCCACTAACTCCTATATACATACTATCCGTGTCCATCTGTATTAATTCAAAGTCTTCTCTTTTTACGCATTTGTCTAGAAATTCGTAGTAAAATTCCAACATTCTCAATTTAGCTAGTTGATAAACCGCTATTCCACAGTGGAAGGGGCTCTTTACTGCACACCGGGGTTTTCGGGAAGATATTTCGTACGCATCTCCTATCTCTTCCAAATCATCAAAGAATGCAGATCTTAACGCTTTGTCAACACAGGTTTCGTCTTGTGTATATGTCGTATTTAAATGTCTCTCTTTTGCCTCTATCATTTTTCCACAACACGAATTGCCTAATAATTTCATTATATCCGCTACTGGTTTCTTATTTGGTTCTACATCGCCTGTTCGTCTTGCGGCTGTAACTTCTTTTGCGAACCATTCGAAGGGTTTACCACTAATATAATCTATAACACGATGAACTCCCGTTATTTCTAGGCCGTGTTTTAAATACCATTTCAATAGTGGCGCTTACAGCAGTACTTTGGTGGCCGACATAGATCCCACCAATGTTCTTCCAGTATCTTCCAAATATTTTATCATGTGTTCTGGAACCTCATCAACATCTACTTCTCTGTTGAGACATTTCAGAAAACTTATCTTTAAAGTTGTGTGGAACTTCTATATCCACCTCCACAAATCCAAACCAGTCTCCAGATAAAACTCTTTTACAAAACTTTTTAATAAATTTAGGATTATGTGGGGTATCTATATGGTGTATAGTTTCTCTCCCACACGGCATATCTTTATTTAACGTAGATAAATATAACGCGTTTGCATCATACCCCAAACTAGCCTTGCAAGGTTTGTTAATTCCTGTGGAATTAGATCTAATATTTGAAACACCGGCTTCTGCATAGCGTGTAAATACGATTGATGGACCCCCGACTAGAGCGTCTTTCATCATTTCGTATGTTTCTTCTTTTGGTGCATATACAGCCCCCTTCGGTATAACCACCTTTATAGATTTTTGTTCTTTAATGGTTCCTCTCAATAAATATTGTATAGCCACACCCGGTAGTGTTACCGCATCTTTGAAAATATCCACACCTCTGTGTTTATAAAATTCACACATTTTTTCCACCGCTTCTAGGAACGGTGCTACATCTAAATCGTTATAATATTTCAACAAATCTCTGAAAGTTTTCATATTCTTTTCTTCGAAAATTCTACGACGTTTACTTAATTCTGTTTCATCTAGTAACATTATTTTCCCCGATAGTTTGGAATACCAATTCTCTATAACAGGCAGTCCTGGGTTATCAAGTTTGTCTGGAGAATCGAACCACTCGTAAGGAAAGAAAGATTTCTGTCCTTTGCAGTCGTAGGCTTTTATCCAACTATCGTAACTTACACCCGGTCCTAGGTAAAGTATTACATCAAGAAATCTAAACTCCGGAGTAAATAGAAATATTGTTGCGTTTGCCCGTTTTCCGAACATTACTTTCTTTGTTGTTGATGCCAATTCGCCTACTAAATATTTCTTTATTAAGTTTATATCGTACTTACTGCTGTTAAAACCTATAACCGGTACTTGCTCTATCCACTGTTCGATCTTGGCGATTTGGTTTTTACGTAAATGTTCTGTATTAAACCCATATCTCAACCATACTTATTCTCTTATAGCTTTTTCCCCGACTTTCAAATCTTCTACGAATTTTTCTATAAGTTTTTCAGGATATCTTTATCACAAATATGAGTTACTGTTCCTGAGAAATTATCTCCTATACTAACGCTTACCGGAACGTGCTCAGCTTCGTACTCTAAACTATTACCTAGCGTTTTAAATTCTGGGTTGAGATACGCCTCAAAATCATATACTATCTGATATGGATAAAGAGTAGTGTCGCAACCGATCTTTATATCTTTACCCGTTCTTTGGAATTCGCATTCCCACATAACTACTAGGTTGAATTCTTTGCGTCTTCTAATAAATGTATCTCTTCTCATAGTGGATGCGCGTTCTTTTTTTTCTATGCTTTGCATGAATCTCGCACCCGTGCCAGTAACAGCCGTGATATTGATATACGGTATTGTTTTCTTGGCAGTATCCATCTACTGGAGCTCCTAAAATCCATCTTTCACCCCCGTGTCCGCACTGTTCGTGGTGAATGTGAATTCCCTCCCGCCTTTCCACAGAATACATCCAATCGATCGCCCCATAACTGTTAGAACTTTTTGGGTAAAACGCTTTCTCGAACGACGAACGCGGGCGCTCTAAATGATTACCATCACATACTATTTTTGTCTCACCTTTCATACATTTTGGTCCGTGTCTCTTCATATTATTCGCTTTCGTGAATTTCTGTTTGCAATTATCGCAGGCGTAAATTTTAGATAGGTTTTTAAGGTTTTTTTATCAGAAATGCGTGATTATTAAACAGTCCTATTGTCATTGGTTTATTACCTATTTCCTTGTAGTGTGCTGGTACCTTTTTCAACCACCATACGTCACATTCGGTCGGTTGATATACTTCTATACCGATTTTAAAAAACTCTTCAACCTTTTTCAGGTCTGAAAAAGGAATTGGTGAAACCACATTAATACCGAAATATTGCTTACTAAATTCTCTCGCTTTGTCCGTACATCTGTCGGGTCTTTTACCTGTCATATGCATCGCTAAACATCTGAACAGACAAAGGTCGTCATTATACTTATCTAAAGAATACATACCTTTTTTATTCTTCAACCATTCTGGAAGTTCTCCTCCCGCTGCTTCTTTGGATTGTAGTCCCAAATCTATTCCCCTACTGCCCTGTATTAGCTTTACGAAAACCTCTACCCATCTTACAAACTTCCATTTTGTATTCGGTCTGTCTATTTTATCGGACATTATTCGTGTTTGCTCCTTATCTGACAGCCATTTTTTAACGGTTTTCATTGATGATAGTGGTTCGCTACCACCGAGATTTTTGTGAAATATTAGAGTTATAGGTTTTCCATTTTTAGTTTCCTCCATATATTCTAGCTTGTAAGAATATGAATATCTGAAATAAAAATTTGTTGTTAGATACGGAGCGAGTTTATCGGACATGCGTTCAGACTCGTTGATGTCAATGTTTTTACGAAAGGATAATGTAACTACCCGTCTTCCATTTTCTACCTTTTCCAATGTTTCATCATGAGGCCCCAATATTTCTTCACCTTTTTCCACTATCGCGCGAACTATAGATCTTTTCTTATTATTTGCTATTGGGTGACCTGTGTGTCTAATTTGGGACAAATTATTGGTACTTGAAGGTTTATTACACTAGCCCTTAACCCCGCAATACTTTCTTTTTGAATTATGTTACCAACTTCCTCTGCTAGTGAGAGGTCTTTAAAGGCTCCTCGTTTGTGGGTAAACCGCTTCATAAACGCCTCATTCTTTGTGGCGTTTATCAGATTTGTCAACCCCCTAACTCTCAACCGTTTACTATAAGTAATCCCTAGAGATTCGGCTTCTCTTCTCAAACTTTCGATTTCTGGCGTTATCATATTTTCTGTAATATACTTTTGTATAACCTATGAAATTTATCTGTTCAATTGGTCGTGAAAACATTATGATTTTTTCACGACCAATTGAATATAAACATATACATATACATATACATATATAATGGAGTGTGAGACTTGTTGTAAGACGTTTACGCGTAAAGACTATCTACGACGGCATCTAGCGAGACGTAGAAAAATTCCTTGTGTCCCCCCGCAATTCCAATGCCCCAGATGCCCTTGTAAATTCGTTAGTGCCCAAACTCTTTGTAGACATAAGCAACTACGCTGCCCTGTGGCTAAAGGTGAACGTGGTAGACTAGAGCTGGTAGAATTAGTTGCTGATCTACGAAATCAATTAGCTATATTGGAGGAGAAAACTGGGGTGTTGGAATATAAACTATTGTACTTGCATTAATGATTTCGACTTTTTTCAAAAGTCAATTTCCAATATAATTTTGACTCCCTCTTTTCAAAATGATTTTCTCAAAAATTCATAAATTTGCTGTCGGGAGACAATTTCCTCGTTAACCAATTTTTGATTTTTCGGGGGTGTTGGGGGTATTATAGAGGGTTGTAAATGATATCACAGTAGGTGGTATCATTTTGACTCCCGTACTACTACTCATGACGTCACATTTGACGTCACATTTGACGTCACACAACGTAACATCAAAACGCGGGAAAACACGTCATTTCATAACTATTAAAACTTAAAAATAGACTAAATGTGCATATATATCCGCCGTGGAAGTGTAATAAATAGGATATTCCATCGTACATGCTTGAATAGCGGAAATAATACACTCGTGTCAATCGGCGTCCGTGCAAGCAACTCGTTCGCTACGCTCACTCGTTGCTTACACGGAAGCCGACGCACACTCGTGTATTATTTCCAGCTATTCAAAATGTACGATGGAATATCTTCTATCTAGCAAAGTATACCTTGAGGGAGAAATGTACAATTTAAGGATAAATTAATTATGTTTTATTATACTGAATTTGTTACATTATCACAGCCATTTTGTGCTGTGATAATGTAATAAATTCAGTATAATAATTCTGCATACTTTTAATCATCAAATATATGCAGTCGTTAGTTCTATATAAAATAATGCATTTCGGGTAAAATAAATGATTACTCCCTCAAAGTATATTTTGCTAGATAATTGCAATTTTTATGAAATCGGCTGTAGACATCCAAACAGTCTGATAAGTCTACAGAGCTCCAGATAAGCTGCGTATTTGCTTAAATACCCAATTAAAATTGACAAAAACCCAATTGAAATCAGACGTAGCGAGTATCAAAAAGCAAGACATATTTTAGTTTACCTTTATCATGCAGCAGAAAACAATAAACAGACCACAAATATAGCATATTTTTCTTATTTTCCATGAAAATATATCTTGGTATTTCATTGGAATTGTCTCCAAGGAGACAATTCTAATGAAATGCCAAGACATGTTTTAATTTCGAAGCAAACTATTCAATAATTGCTGTGTGTTGATATGTAAACAGTAGTGCGTTTTTATTTTACCCAATTAAAATGTTGAAATACCCAATTGCTTCAGAAATGATGGAGTAACAATACTCAATTACCAATTCCTTATCTGGAGCCTGGTCTATGCTGTTTGACAGAAGCTGGAACGGTGATTCACTGATGGCGAGCGGTGCATGCTGGTCTGGGTGTGCAGGCTGGTCTGTGTCTATACTGACAAGAACTGTTATAAGTCTCATTTTCTGAGTCACAGCCACAAATATGTTGTTAATAATAAATTAGTGCAGTTTTTGCACAACCCTTCTTGAAAGTCATATTAGAGTTGACATGTTGCATATTGAAAACCCATAAACTTGTCTTGTAATATATTACATTTGCTCAGTACCATGAATTAAAAAAAATATGCAGCACGTTTATTTTTGTTTATGTAATGATATCAGCAGATGCCAAGTGTAATATGTGTTTTTCATGCACATATTTTGGTCAGATCATATGAGACACGCCATGTGATTTTGTACCTAAGAACATGTGCGCTTTTTCATGAAATAGATTTACTGAAAATGCGATATTTACTGTAATTGACCTCGAAAAATGACGAAATTTTCATAACAAATGCGGAATACAAATCATGTGCGGAAGACTATCATCCGCATTTGCTATGAAAATGTTGTCATCTTTGGACGTCATCTACGGAAAATATAGTAAATTTTGTACATATTTTTCGTAGGTACAAAATCGAATAGCGTGTCTCGTATGTCATATAACTTGCACCAATTCTCTTTCATAGTCACTCAGTAGGATTATAATTTAAGGAATTAGGTCATATATAGATACAATTGGCTTCAATGATAATTGGGTCAGAAGAGTGATGTGATGTATGAATATAACATTTGTGAATATTGTCTTGTTACTGTATACTATATGGTACATTGAGTTGCCATCTCCGCCATATTTGTATGTACAAGCCATCGTACAGTTTCACCTCTTCGTGCGCTTGACACATACAGCAAATAATAGGACAGTAAACCAAATGCAATTTGGTGCAATGCATCATAGACAGATATGACAACGGCGTCCTATAAATATTATGCCAGCAAAAGACGAGATATCTGAGCATTTCTCACATCAAACTCATAATAAATGTTGATGTGTAAACTTTTCAAACTGATTGTCAGTGTGCACGTTACCCATAGGTAAAGCCGTATTACTCGCATAGTAGGCGAGTAGACACCCGGGACAATACACTCAGGTAACTGCTTACATGTCACTGGATTTGATAGTCAATAACAGAGTACAGTAGTGGGTATATATGGTAAGTGTTGTATGGTTGGTGTATGAGGTTATTTACAATGGTGGTTCATGGTTCAAATTTTACTGTTTGGTGTAATATAATTGATACGAGTCCGTTTTCCTGGCTTTTCTACATGTGATTAACTACATTATAGCATATGTTCTGCTTCATATTTCAAGTTTTCTATCAAACGCCAGAAGAGGTGAAAGTGGCTGATGACTCCAAGTGCCGTATAGGATACAGTAACGAGGCAGTGTTCACATATATGCTATACATATATTCACATTTGCGAAGCAATTATCTTTGAATCAAAGGATGACCAGGTATAGAACGGGTCCTTAATCTATTTGCTGATCTATTATTTCTGTGACTAAATGGCGAATAAAATCAGCTCTGATCATACTGCATGGATGCACATGCCAGGGACTATGCTGGTAGCAAATTTTGCGAAGACTTTTATGTCAGCATGTGGTCCATATACGAAATTACCGTAATGGCCGTAAGTATTCTTATACTATTTGTTTTGGGGAAACCCATTTCCCCAAAACCCATTTCCCAAAAACAAATTGTATCCAAATACATTGTTATTGTGATAAACCAGTACAATCGTACTAACCATGATAATTGGGATACTCTTCATTGTGGGAAAAACATATATTTTTATGTGGTTCCCATAAAAAGTATGCCCGAATATGTAGGGTTATTACAGTAGTCTTGAATTCCATTTGTCAGCTTGAATGAATTGATACTTGGTATGTCATCTGGTAATCAAAATGACTTAGTGATCAAAGTAAGTTATATGAGTGGAAATGTATTTGTATTTCTTTTTATGCCACCGGTCTCGGTAGAGTGGAGTCCGTCCGTCCGTCCGTCCGTGTGTCCGTCTGGCACATTAAGAAGTTGGCCGGAGTTACTAAAATATGCCACCGGAGCATTCGTGTGCCGATAGGCCACACTTTCTTGTTTTTATCGCGCCTGCCGCTTTTTCCGTTGTCGTCCGAAATGTCAAATAGTATGTACAAGCTTCGTCATCATGGTATAACTTTAATATTACTGGACGGATTACCTCAATATTTGGACACTTGATACATGTGAGCCTTTGGAACACACTCAGGCCGCCATTAACATGACCTTGACCTTTTTTTACCTTCACATCACATTTATGTGAAGGAAGTAATGATTTTTCATTCTGCCTGCAATTCATGGTATGATTGAACATATTTCATAAGAGTGATGTGTGATATATGAATATAACATATGTGAATATTGTCTTGTTACTCATGCCCGTAACCAGGGGGGGGGGGGGGGGGGGGGGGTGTGCGTTGGGTGCGTCCGCACCCAACTTTTTCGGACAAGCCAAGATTGTTTTTGCTCATGAACACACAATCACGTTATCTGGAGCGCACCGTTAATTACGCCGGGAACCAGACTAAGACTTTTTAATCAAATTATACGATATTTCAATGCAATATATGTGTTTTAAATGTTTGACTGGTATATAATAAACGCAATATTAGTACAGTAACTTGATCCTTGGACCGGAAAGCTCTCGTTGGTCTTGGACAGATCAGCTGATCAACTCGACTGCGTCTCGTTGATCCAGCTGATCTGCCTAATACCAACTCGAGCTTTCACCACCCAAGGATCAAGTTACTTTACTAATATTATATATGTATCGTGACGTCAGTGTGAATAACAAAATGTAACAAATATTCAAACTATGTGTGACCTGACAGCGTGTATGTAAACTTACAGTGGAGATACGTGTATACGGAAGGTTTCTGATAGTCTGCTTCACAATGTGATTATAACACCTTTCTTGTGAGAAATTCGATAAAAGTCAAATTTCCTACACAAAATAGCATATAATTCCTACTCCTAAATAAAGTCGTAAATGTCACAGAATGCAGGATTTAGCGTCTAAATTTCAAAATGTTCTCAAACCCCAAACCCCCCTTCGCGGAAGGGGGGTAAAACACCTCTCCCGGTGATAGACATATATGAGAACGGGTAACTATAAATATTATGCCAGCAAATTATACAAAAGACGAGATATCCGAGCATTTCTTCCATCAATCTCAAAATAAATTGTGATGTGTAAATTGTTCAATCTGATGCACAGCTTTGTTAGTGTACACGTTACCCATAGGTAAAGCCATATTTACTCGCATAGTAGATGAGTATATATAGACACCAGGGACAACACACAGGTAACTGCTTACATATCACTAGATTTGATAGCTAATAACATATATCAATAGTAGGTGTATATCGTATGTGTTGTGTGGTTTACCATGTAAAAGTGATACACTGTGCCATTTTCTGTATATGAAGCTATTTATAATAGTGGTTCACGTTGTTAAAAACACAGGCACAAACCTGTCCAGGAAGCTGACATATTTTACAGTTTGGTGTAATATAATTGATATGAGTCCGTTCTCCTGGCTTTTCTACATTTGATTAGCTACATTATAGCATATGTTCTACTACACATTTTGAGTTCTTTGTCAAACGGCAGAACAGTTGAAATTGGCTGATAGCTGGAACATATAAAGATGGCAGGCTTGGCCACTCCATGTGTCGTATAGGATACAGTAATGAGGCAGTATTCACATATATGTTATACACATTTTCGAAGCAATTATCTTTGAATCAAACTATGATCAGGTATATAACGGGTCCATTAAGTAATATTTGTTCCTTTTATAGGAAGGCTGTGTCACTGAATGGCAATGAACGCGCATGCCCTGGTAACCTACAATACATGTCTCACCAGTTTTGTAAGTTGCATTTTGTCAAACTTAAATGTTCGGCCGCAGTTAATGAATGAGAGGAAAACTAATACATGCATATGCATCAGGAAAATATTGATGGAAAATATACTTTTGTTTTATTCCATATGAAACCATATTGTATGTGTAACCAATTAAAGGTACTGAGACTCAAATATGTGCAAGTGATGAAATAACTTGATAGTAATACAATTTATTTGTATTTTTGGAACCAAATTTTAGTTCCGAGTCGCCAGAAACAAATCAAGGTTTGGGAAAAATAAGGTTTCTTATTAGGGAATTTATTTTTGTTTTGTTCTGTCTGTCCGTTTGTCTGTCGGTCTGTGTCCGTCCATTTCTTTTTTGAAAGTTTTTGTTCGAGTTTCTCAAATCACGTATAATTTCTGTTTGTCTTCAGCTAATATATTCATATTGCACACATGTAATGCATGTAACGATACATCCTTCCACAGTAATACAATTATTCTCGCTACTGATCGTACGTCCGTCTATCTGTCTGTTTATGTTTTTTTAAAGTTTTTTGTAATTGTTTCTCAAATCACCTATTCCGATAATTTCTGTTTGCCTTCAGCTAATATCTTCATAATGCACACATGCATTACTTAGTAACGATACATCCTTCCACATTGATACAATTACCTTCGCTACTGATCGTGCGTCAGTCCGTCTGTTCGTTTATTTTCAAATCACAGGGCCCTGACAGAACACATTTTGTAGTATTATACTGTAAAGTAACCATCGTTGGTGAGCCTAGCTTATGTGCAATCGATGATTGCTAATTTAATTTATTTGAATGAATTCATCTACAGACTAGGAAAGGTCCATAATAAGGGGAAAATGCACCAATATATTGACTGTCTGAGACATCATCTGAGACATCATCTGAGACACGGTGCATTTAACCCTTTCACCCCTAAGTAACTGGAATGGATTTTGATATGTTCATTTTGCACCCAATCCAACAGTCACAGAATGATTTTCAGACTGTCCATTTATGAAAAGGGGGTGTTTTTGTTATCAAACATATTAGAATTACTTGCAAAGAGTGCAGATCCTGATGAGACGGCTCATGACGAGCCGGCTCATCTGGATCTACACTTTTTGCCAATACCACTATACAGGCCTGTGGTGTTGAAAGTGTTGGGGAATATTTTGTCTCATTTGTATGGTGTTGAATTGATGATTGCTGTCGTGACAAAAACTAGCGTATACAGTGGCGACTTAATGTCGTAATCAAAAAATACTTACTCTACCTCAAACGAAATGTAATTTACAGCCGCAGCTGTTCTGACAAAATAATTACAAGTATTTTGTCTTGAGTGATGATACTTCAAAAGTGACAATATGACTAAACTTCTCAAGGGTATACCTGTTACTTCTGAGCACTGCAGAGCTCTAGATAAGCTATGTGTCATTTGTGGCTGTGACTGGAGAAATGGGATTTTTGACAAGTGTAGCTCCTGATCAAAAGTTATAAGCACACTCATTTAGCTGGATAACAATCTACGTTGCTTGTTAGAAGCATGGCGGGTGTTCCATTGATGGAATGGTGAACAGTACTGATCTTCATATACACTGTTCACAATACCCATAATCCCCATTTTTTGCCACATGTTTGCTTAAAACTTGTCTTTGGATTAGTGAGTTTACTGTGATACTCTATTAAGCCAGTGTTGTGGCTTGAGCGACATAGAGGGACTGTTTCTAATGTTCCTTAGAATGTATGATTTTTAAATGTGTGAGCTATAAATAGTTCAAAAATAGCAGATGACAATTTATTATATTTTCTTTTATTTCTCCTCATACATGTCATGAATATGTCCTGAGGACTCAATTCTAATGAAATTTCAAGACATATTTACAGAGGCAATTAAAACATATACATGTACTCCTAATTCGTTTGGCGGATATTTTCGCCGCTAGCATGCAAAGAGTTAATACAAAAAGGGACCAAATCCTGAAATTGTCCCCTTGGATGTAGACCTAGGCATGACTCAACTGTTTCTTTTAATTCATAGCTAATGCACTTGATACTTGGTACATGACAACTATCAATTTGTACACAACATGCCACATATATGTATATTTATATCGTTATTATGGCATATAGTATTTACCTCGTCCGTCCGTCCGTCCGTCCGTCTCTGTCAGTAGACAGTTTTCCTTGTCTGGCGAACTACTTATACAGTTGTTGGTAGATTCTCTTCATACTCGGTATACATCCGAACCATCAAGTGCAGGAGTGCAAACGTAAGAATGTTCGCTGTCACACTGATCCATCTACAGTTATGCCTCTTTTTCACTCTGAAAACTATTTTTGTTCCGAACAGGGCCTGTCCGACGAACTACTTCTCCAGTTTTTGGCGATTCTCTTCATACTCGGTATACATTCCAACCATCAAGCGCAGGAGTGCGTAACGTTAAGATTTTTGCTGTCCCACCGATCCATCCGTACCATCCGTAATTTTGTTTCCTTGTCCGGCGAACTACTTATACAGTTTTTGGCCGATTCTCTTCATAGGTACTCGGTACACATCACAACCATCAATGATCAAGTGCAGGAGCGTGTAACGTAACATTTTCGCTGTCCCACTGATCCAACCGCAGTTATGCGCCTTTTATTACTCTGAAAATATTGTTTTCAATATAACTATTAACCCTTAGACCGCTACATACAACAATTGTCGTCTGCTGTTGCTTTTATAAATTGCCTTATTTCTCAATAAAAACATGTTTTGACATCACTTTAGAATCATTTCCGTTACATTATTCTAAGGTGCTGTCAAAGCATGTTTTTGATGATAAAAAATGGAAAATAGAAAATAAACAGCAGACGATCAAATAATAAAGATAGCGGTGTAAGGGTTAACATGACCTTGACTGAAACGCTGATTCACCTGAAATGTACCCTGAACCTTCGATGATAGTACCAGTAATATATTGCTATTGCACCGGTTACAAAATGAAACATTAGTTTATGCAATAGCTCTGAGTAGAGTTGAGTGGCATCTGAGGGGCGAATCTGAAGGGGGGGGGGGGGGGGGGTCCAGGTTTGCACTGCAGGATGCGATTTCCTGACACCTAGGCCACGAAAAAGTCATCCAACTATTCGAGTATTGTAGATTTTCTTCTTTTTGTTATTTGTTTGCCGGGAGCAGGGTGGGGGGGGGGGGGGGGGGGGGGGGGGGGGGGGGGGGGGGGGGGGGGGGGGGGGGGGGGGGGGGGGGGGGGGGGGGGGGGGGGGGGGGGGGGGGGGGGGGGTGGGGGGGGGGGGGGGGGGGGGGGGGGGGGGGGGGGGGGGGGTGGGGGGGGGGGGGGGGGGGGGGGGGGGGGGAACCCCTGGACCACCCCCCGCCCCCTGTATCCGCGACTGCCCCCTGCCCCCACCCCACCCCCCCCCCCCCCCTTCCTCGTTCGGCCACGGAATTTACATAGATCACAGTCTACCACCAGTTGGAGTCTGAATTTAAATGTCGTAAAACAAAGGAAAGTGCATTTCGAAGAGCTAAAAAATAAGAAAATTACCCCCTAGTTGCGAACGGTAACTCTTTCAATTACTCCCTTACCGTCCGTAGATTGCAAGAGTTACCTTCGCAACTATACACCCCCACACACACACACACGTTCCCCAAATGCTGGATCAAACGCCGACATGGAGTGCAGCACCAGTGAAATTGGTGAATGGAAATCATCTTGTAAAGATTATTCAGTATAAAAGTTTGCACAGGTGATTCTAATCTAGCGTGCCTTTCTAAACAATATACAACACAATTCAATATAATACATGAAACACCTTTCTAAACAATGTCCAAAACTATTAAAATGCGCCGGTGTTTCTTGTATACAGTATGTATACAAACAATAATTGACCATCCAATATACGTTAGAATCACTTGTGACCATTTGCAGCTTTGTGAGAAAAGAAAGTATATTTGTGGTGGCCGCATGGATAGACGTAATAAATACACCGCACAGTGACAACAGGAGCTCAGAGAAATGGGAGAATATATTATTTACTTGGATGAACCATGGGCGAATGCGAACCGTGTGTATGTTAGTGAAAAGATGGTACCATCGTGCAAAGGTAAAGCAAGTGAAACAAGGGCATTGTTAACACTAAGCTAATACCCCTCGCTGGCAGCCTTGATGATAATAATAATAATAATACAAAAATAAAAATAA